>BHDV01071575.1:213332-225809 GCA_005406045.1 Adoxophyes honmai
TACTATTTCTTAAATAACGCGCTCTAATTGGTCGATACAGACTCCAGGGTGAGCCCATTGGATGCGCAAAAAAATAATCTACCGATTGGTATACAAAACGTCATATGGCCAATTTTTGACTTACGCGGTATTGTTAGCTAAGGGACGAATAGTCATCTACCTCTAGCATCATTTTTAAGGTTTAAGTTAATAGATACAATAGTAAAAGTTAGCCTCACGTCTAAAATACACGCGCTTACGTCCTAATTCGCCTCTTACGACATCCACGAAAGAAATAGAGTGCTTATTTTTTAAATCAGACACCATACGGAACAATGCGAATTGGTAAATCGTGCCACGTTATTTTCTAGCTACTTTATCCAATCATCTAAACAACGTTTCTCTATTTTCTTCAAAGATATTTTTGTAAAATTTAGGGGCAGTGCAGACGACAGACTTTTGTGCGATCGAGTCTGCGGCGCAATAAGACTCTGAAAGGAAACTCTCTCCGCGCCATTCAGAGTTTTATTGCGCCGCAGACTCGATCGCAGAAAAGTCTGTCGTCTGCGCTGCCCCATAAGGTTGAAAACTAGGTAGCACTGTCAGCACAACTTAAAATTCCTTAGTCGCCTCTTATGACATCCACCGAAGAAACAGCGAGGGTCAAAGTCTTAACACCTCACGACACAACGACCTTACACTAAATAAAACATATTGAATATCATTTTACATACGAAACAACAAAACTGTAGCATAAACCAGCGTTCGATATCTCGAAGTGTGCGTGCTATTTATTATTTTGTCAGGGGCTTTTACAGAAGCGAGACTTCCCGCATAAATCTTTGTTTGCCCTATTACAGTAACATCATTTCACGTTAGTGGGGAATCTACATGTTCATTGTTTTATTCGGCTTTTGTTTTGTTTTTATTGAAACACCGGTTTTATTTATGGGCGCGATGCGTTTTATTAACAGTTCTGGATAAAAATTGGTGAATGGATTTAGGAGCGCGGTGCAGTAAATTGAGTTTTGGGTGTTTTATTTGAAATATTGTAATGTCTTTTTTTTGTATTACATTGTAGTTTTGTGTCGGGTTAAAAATAAACTCTCTGTTTCTTCCGTGAATGTCTAGGTTTAGCCATGTTGTAAGCGACAGGCTAGCAAACTGTCACTGTCAAACAGTCCTAATTTATCATCTATTTGAAGTAAACTAATGCTTAATACATACATACATACCGGCACGCCTCTTTCCCACAGGGGTAGGCAGAGACCACTTTGTTCCACTTCCTACGATCCTGACCTACCTCTTTTGCTTCATCCACGTTCATTAGTTTCTTCATACATGCTCGTCGATTTCGGGTACTCTTGACCTGACCTGTTTCTAAAACTTCCGCGATTTGGTAACGGTAAATGTTTCGTGTGTTCTGCCTACCCCATTAGGGAATACCAACGTTATTTGCATGTATTGTATGTATGTTGCGTGGAAACTGAGTAACATGTTCTCATTTATCCCTCTATCAACAGATCTATTCCAATCGCGTACTGTTGAAACAACAGCGACCGTCTTCGATACACATCGCTGACACTATTCCGCATTCAGATCTTCATTACAGTTGCCGGATGCTGCGAGCGTGTTTAGTTTTCCCAGCTGTAATATCCGGGAAGACGGACTACGAGAACGACAGTCGAAGTTTAGCCAGAAAAGAGATGTTTGCATCCGAACAGCAGTTGGAATAAGACTGTTATATAATGAAAAATACGGGTAATTTGAGTCTTCAATCGAGTCCGAAACTTTATTGTCCGCGCTTTTTGGTTTTTTGACTTTTTGGATTGCGCGAACTGAGGGGTAGCGCGCAGTGCACGTTGAACAGCAGCGCCGCGGCTCGTACGGAGAGCTATAATACCTACTCGTAGACTAGCTCGAAACATATCGAGCAAAACTATAGAGTTTTGAAAAATACGGATAACTCGCGTCTTATAAAATAAATAGTTATAAGATGCGAGTTATCCGTATTTTTCATTATGATTGAAACCATACTTATTTAGATTCTATAATAAATTAAAAAAACATTCTACGAGATTTAATACATAAACGAGTGCGTAGCGGCGGCCTTAATTAGAAAATGTGTATATTTTTTCAATAATCATTCGTTATAAAAATATGTTAAAAGTAAACGTTATAACGCTTCTACGGACTACAGTATACAAATTTTTAATGTAGACCAACTCTTTATTGCGTCTCAACGTACAGAAGGAGCCTTGTGATGATAATTATATAGAGATAAAAAACTTATAATTAAGTAACTACTTCAACTTAACACCTAAAACATCTAAGATCCAAGGGTCATGTACAAAGTATTCAATAAAACCACTACAACTGCACAGACGCCAGGCAACAGATTTTCCCGCTCGCCCGGCATTACCCGAGAAATATTTAGTTTCCGGGAAATATTACCCCGATTTGCTCTAGCAGTGACATCTGTCCCGAAGAGAGGGAACCACATTCTCTTAGATGTAAACTATTTCCCACAAGTCTATGTAAATTGAAATGTAAGCTGCATTCTTGCAAATATGGAAGCAGATTGTTGGAAATATAGGGGATTGAAACTGTTTTCTTCGATAAAAGATAGAGAGAAATATATTTTAAATTTAACGTTGTTTTATAACAGTCTAGATATTATGGTTCGTGAGATATGGTTAGTGATAGACGGACGGACTGATGGCTAAGTTTCAGTATAACGGTCCAGTTTTCACTCTTTTGATACGGAACCCTAAAAAGAGGTAAGAGTAACCTTTTCTTAGACCGAATTTCATTATCTTTTGATTGAATTCAATCTAAGAAATATAACAGTGACAGGTTGCTAGCCTGTCGCCTGAAACATACCTAAACCTTTCTTAGTCGCCTCTTATGACATCCACGGAAGGAATGGTTGATAGCAACACTCGTGACGTCACCCGATATGGCGGCGCGATTCGGGAGGGACGTCACTTTGGCTCGAGCTACGGCGCGCGCAATACGTTGTGTTTATTTTTGTGTTTGTTAATTTGTATTAACCGTATTATAAAATTGAGTTGATTTTCTATCTACGGTTTCATTTATTCCAAGCGTTGCTTAAGACAGCGGACATTAGCTGAAATGGTGAGGTGCTATTTTATACCGACACCACGCAGCTGATATTTAACATTAAACTACCGCGAGACTCACTCATGTTGAAAATTTAACGGATAACTCACGTTCATTAAATCGAGTTTAGCTCGACATGTTTCGGACTAATTCGTAGCCCTTCATCTAGGAGCCGCGGCGGCTGTTGCGCGCATTGGCGCGCCTCCGCTTTTAGGATTCAGTCGCGCGAAGAGAGCGGAGGCGGGCAGTTCGCGCTTGGCTGCAGCAGCCGCCGCGGCTCCTAGATGAAGGGCTACGAATTAGTAAGAAACATGTCGAGCTAAACTCTATTTAATGAACGTGAGTTATCCGCTAAATTTTCACCACGCGGGTGATATTCATAGAATAATGGTATAATGGTAATAAATGGAATGTGTTCACGGTGCAGAAAGGTCCACCGTCCCTCAGCACTTAGAATTAGATTTGGGTCCTGGTGATAGATATTGACATCTTTTTTGTGATAATATATGAAACATATTTGACAGTCAGAAATTCGAGTTCTGTCTGAAATGCGTAGTAACTGTAATGTTGTATGTTCATAAAATATCAAATTCCCTTTTTCCCTGTAATAAACAGTCAGGTGTAAAAGAACCTCTCCATTTCTTCCGTGGTTGTCGTAAGAGGCGACGAAGGAATTAGGTTATTATTACGTTATTTTATATTCTAGGCGACAGTCTAGCAAACCTGTTACTATATTACAGTCAAGGACTTTTATTCATGAGCTACCATGGAACCAATTCACAGTAAACGTCATAGTGACATCCCTTTAATTATGAAGGGAAATCGTAATGAGTTTTTCTTTGAAAAGGTTCTACCTAGGTTGACCGTACCTCTGAAATTAAAAAACGAGACGTTTAATATTTATGGTTGCGCCTACCCTATTTTTGGGAATACATGAGTGATGTAGGTATGTATGTTTGTGTATTGCAAGTGATTGCTGTTTTTCCATATTGTCAACAGCTTCAAAAACAAATACGAATGACAGCATCCCAGAAAATGCAAACAGAAACGTAAAAACTTATTTCGCGGAAACAGAGTCTCTGAAAAGGGTATCCTTGTAGTCGTAATACGCAGTCCCAGCAGTGGGACGCCCATTATGGGTCGGATTATTATGATATTATTTTTTCAGAAAAAGGAGACTTTGATTTTCCTTGTCATGTCTTGAGACGTATATTTAGACGGGTGGTTATAATCGGGTTTAGAATTACACCTCTATTTTTCTTCCGTGGATCTCGTGGGAGGAGACGGTATATTTTAGGGACAGGCTAGCAACCTGTTATTATTTTACGTAACACCACACCTTTCTTTCTCAAATCAAAATCAAATCAAATCAAATCAAATTTATTCATAAAGTCTATGCTAGGTTACAAGTGTAACCTGTGTTATAGACAATAAAATGATTAGCTCAAGAATAATATTTAATTTCTGATTCTCCGTTGACTATGTACCATTTTGTGTGTTCTGTCTCATCCCATTTCAGGACACAGCTAATTTTTAACAGACGACAGTATACAAGTCAACTAATGGTCAACTTCTTTTTACTAATCTGATCCTTTATCCTGGACGTGCGGCCATAGATATGAGGCTCATATTTGGTGGAAACACTTAATTAGGTATAAGCTATCCTCCTATATATTAATCTGTCGCGCTGGAGTAAGTACCGAAATCCCCTCTTGGGCTCCCCTACTATAACAGACGTGATTTTATAATCAGTGATTGTAATAGCAATTTCGGTGCAGTATCGTTAGGTACATAAAAATCACGCTTATGATCCCAAAAGGCTAGGCAGAGCACACAAAACGTTATATGGACAAAATTATGGCTTTGACTATGTTGTGTAGTAAAGTTTTGTATGATTCGCCTACCCCATTTGGGAATATAGGCACGATAAAACATAGAATATGTAACATTTTATACGCTCCGCCTACTCTACTCACAACCTACAGGCGTGATATTTCTATATTAGTCCACATTGATCGACAATAGTTTCATTAAAATTCCCCAACTATTCAACAACAAATTTCAATTCACTATAATTCCGAAGGTCAAAACATAGCAGGTGTGACCCCATCGCCCCATGTAATTGGCACTCAGCCTCCCCGTGTCACACCCTTGTCAACGGGATGCTGTTTGCTTCGAAATATTGTATGGAAACTTAGCTTTTCGAGTTGTGACGGTTTTTAAAAGGCCAGCGACATAAATTACGGGGAATAGGCATTGAATTTATCGGCGTTTGCCTTTTTGCGTAAGGTTGATTGATAAAAGTTTTGGTTGTTCTTTTGAGAGTGGGCTCTGTGGCTTTACAAGCTTTTTACATACATAAACCTCACGCTATTCCCGAATGGGGCTGGCAGAGCACACGACACGCTTTGTAGGTACATAATAACTATTTTTTTTTTTTTATTAAATGGACATCCTTTACTACAAAGCTTTGTTCTTGGCATTTTTTTAATGTAATTCTGACCTGCATTTTAAAAACCATCAAAAGATTTCGGTTTTCATTTTATTATAATAGATACTTTCTTTCTATTTCAATATAGATCATCAAACTTCCAAAGTCGTGTTAAAATTGTCGCAGTAACGTCACTTAACATCATCGCATCGCACTGTAGCCTCGTCAGTTCGTGTGCATCAAATAAAAGAAAAAAATACGTGTAGAATATTTTTTAGTAATCTGCCTGACGAACTAAATAGTTTTTTTTAATCTACTAGTACCCAATTGCACCACCTTTTGTGCCAGAAAAATACGAAAATACGCGAGCTGCTATATGCAAAAGAATTAATTAAAGAAACATTTACCATCCTCAAACGTAAATTCTTTGCATTTTAAATTTAAATTAAAATGCATACGTTGTTTCACGCAGCTTGCACATTTCACATGGTTACAAATGGCGCATTCTTTTTAACGCTGCGCTTCGTCGCTCCATTGGATTATCATTAATTTGAGTTGCATGTTGTATCTCTCGCAATGCTTTTGTTACTTACTTTATTGCTAGCTAGCCTTGGGCAAGTCTTGAGGATGCCTATTTCTGCTTTGTAACTTTGAAATAAAAGACAAATTATGTAAACAAAATACAATAATTTTAACAAAAAAAAAAGACTTCAAATTAGGTATATCCTGAAACCAGTAGCCTGTTTTTGTATAACATAGCTTTATCATAACTTTACATTATATTAGACTAGAGGTAGGTACTTAGAAACCAACTTACTTCAAAATCTTCATTATGCATCCAAACAAAATATATATTGTGTATAACTCCTCATGCACTGTATACTATTTAGTAGATAATTTTAGTATACCAGATGTACTGCAATCAGTAGCGATCCAGACTTACCATGACTGGGCTACTACTGCTGGTTTTTTATCTTCAAAGCCGAAGCATAGATCATGTACAAAACATGTACCCGAAACTCTTAGAAAGGAATAACATGCCGATTTCGCACAACAGCGCTCGAGATAGAATATACCTGTCACTGTCTAACTGGGAACCTCAGAAAGTGACAGGGGGTCTATCTCGCAAGCGAAACGACTCATGCTCTAAGGCGCTAAGCCATTTCAATCAACAACTTGACGTGAAATATTCATGGCTTTGTCTAAATAAGGCTTCATATCATTATGTTCTGCTTCTCTCATCCGCACCAATATATAAATGTGAAAGTGTGTTTGTTTGTTTGTTTGTTTGTCCGTCTTTCACGGCTAAACGGAGCGATGGATTGACGTGATTTTTTTAGGTAAAGATAGTTTAGGGCATGGAGAGTGACATAGGCTACATTTTGTCTCTTCAAAACCCCCCATTTCCCTAAGGTGAGGAGTGGAAGTTTTCAATGTAGTAAGCTATAAAATTGGTAGTGTGCTATCTCTTCTGTGATGCCCCGAATTTAATGCGAGCGGAGCCGCGGGCAAAAGCTAGTTTGGAATACAGGCGTGACGTATATGTATACATCTAGCGCAAACAATCTGTCATTTATCCCAAATATCTGAGAAATCCCTGTGAGTTGAAATCGAAAGAGTAGTGAATGATAGACCCGCGAACGGGGTCACGGGCAAGATGGCGGAAATTGAATAAGGAAAGGCCTCGCCGCTCAAGATGCTATTATTTTTTAATAAAAATACCGAATGCGTGTAAAAGCGGGGATATTTTTGGATCTATCTCGTTCTGGATTGACATCGATATTTCTGGAACACGACTTTGAGCTATGACATTGTTACTGATGTTTTGTTTTATTGGCGTATTTTTAGTAACCCCTTTTAGAGAAGCAGGGATTTATAAATATAATGTTTGTTTCTCGTTGGCTTTGACGCTAAATGATAAATATTTTTATGCCAGCAAATTTTTAAGAGATACCTATTATATCTGGCTAAGGTTCAGCTGGAAGAAGTTATCGAGATACAAAGCTTGAAAATTTTGATTATTATACAAGGGTGAAAGCAAAGATTTCGGTCCTGGTATGAAGCGTATTTCGCAAAGCAATTATTTCGTATCATCAATTTTGTTTCACCGTGTAGGTATGTAGGTATGCGTCTTTTAATTTATATTAAATTCATTGTTAACGCTGTTTTTACTTGTAATGTTTTTCTTCTTTAATCGACTTTTGAAATTAATCAAGCGACGATATCTATATTCTTATTAAATTTGTTATTACCATAAATGTAGGTATAAAACCGGCCAAGTGCGAGTCGGACTCACGCACTGAGGGTTCCGTAAACGATACGTAAGTAAACGATACCTTGATGTAACTTACAGCCAACGCCATCTAGTGACAGATTTTCGAACTAATGATAAATTTTTATTTTTATTAATTAAAAAAAAACTACTTGGTAGATTTTGTTCAAACCAATTTTCGTTGGTAGTTTTTATAGTAATGTACATCATATATTTTTTTTAGATTTATCACTCTTTTATTTTAGAAGTTAGAGGGGGGGGGACACAACTTTTTCAACTTTGGAAGCGTCTGTCGCGCAAACGATACACTTCAGAAAAGTATGACGTTAGAAACCTCAATATCATTTTTGAAGAGCTATCCATAGATACCCCACACGTATGGGTATGATGAAAAATTTTTTTTTGAGTTTCAGTTCCATGTATGGGGAACCCTAAAAAATTGTTGCTTTTTTTTTAATTTTGTGTCAAAATCTTAATGCGGTTCACAGAACACATCTACTCACCAAGTTTTATTAGTATAGCTCTCATAGTTTCCGAAAAAAGTGGCTGTGACATACGGACAGACGGACAGACGGACAGACGGACAGACGGACAGACGGACAGACGGACAGACATGACGAATCTATAAGGGTTCCGTTTTTTGCCATTTGGCTACGGAACCCTAAAAATGAAAGGAGATAATAAAATTATTGCTGTAGAAAATTTAGCTGATAGAGTATTAAAAACAATCGCCACACATTCTACCTATGGCCTTAAACAAATACTCAATCATATGTATAAAACCTCTAAAACCACCATTTGTTTAACTCGTGTATCTCGCGCTGCTAAACTTTCCCCATTAGCACTTAGCAATCCGCACCAAAGCCACTATAATTGGAAACGTATCAGCTGCAACTGCCGCCTCTATTGGAGTCAAACGTTCCTTTTGTCTGCATCTTTAATTAAAGTTTAAGCCGCATGATCCCGAGGGAGTCTATTGGAGGCACGGGGGAGGGAAAAAGAGAGATTCGGCTACTCTGCCGACAAAATTTAACAAACAGATGTAAAAAACTATTTATTGTGCAAACAGATAAGTCACTAATATAAAAGCCGTGGTAGCCCAGCGGTTCGAACTGTGGCCTCTCAAGCAGAGGGTCGTGGGTTCAAACCCCGGGCTCGCACCTCTTTTTTTTTTAGAATTTATGTGCAATATCAAATTTGATATTTATCACGAGCTATTCGGTGAAGGAAAACATCGTGAGGAAACCTACACACAGCGACGAAGTAATTCAACGTTGTGTGTGAAGTTCCCGATCCGCACTGGGCCCGCGTGGGAACTATTGAGCCCTCTCATACTGAGAGGAGGCCTGTGCCCTGCAGTGGGACGTGTATATAGGCTGATGATGAAGTCACTAATATGAATAATAGAGTACAAAGGCGGACTTATCCCAAAAAGGGAGCTCTGCCAGCCAACCTGTCAAACGTGTCATCAGTTTTTAATTATCTTAAATAGACTTTGCCGTGTAGTGTTGGGCTTAGAGTAACATCTCTCTATTTTTCCGTGATTGGAAAAGGCTACTAAGGAAAGCTTGCTTACACTATTTTACCAGCCAACTAAAAACCCATATAAAATCCGCCAGAAGTGGTTTAACGTGAAATAGTCATGGATTTGTCTACTTAGAGTTTTGAGCGCTCTGCCTACCTCATTTGATAGGTCAAGCGTGATCTTTTACCACTTTGCCCATCTCAAGTTGTAAAAATTAGTCTGTGAGGTGCCAAAGACTTAAAAGATATACTCGTAAATGTAAAAAGTCATCTCTGCTGTTTTCCGTGCTGCCTGCGCGTTAACTGCATCTGCAGATAAAGTCGCTCCCATTTAAGTTGCGGCCGGCACCTCGCAGTTTTGTTATTATTCAATTATTCTTGAGGAGGAATGATGTATGTATTTCCTACTTTACTAGGTAGGTTTTATCTTTAAGTAATATACAATGGAATGCACTATTGTTTTAATAGAATTAGTCTTATTTTTCCTGTGTGGTGTCCGGATAGTTTCTTTTGCGGATGCCGTAAGAGGCGACTAAGGAAATAGGTTTAGGTATGCTTTAGGCGACAAGCTAGCACCCTGCCACTATTATTATACGTCGTCTATCTGTTTTCAAACCTAAAATTATGCTAGAAGTGGCTGCGAAGCCGAAAACATACCTTTCCCTTTTTATCCTAACTCGCTTCAATATCCACGGAATAATTTAACACAGTCATGTTATTTTAAACGAGGGACAAAAAAGAAGACAGTCTTTATAAATATTTTTTTTTTATAATTAACGTTAGTGATTCTCACTCATATTTATTATGTACGCGGAATACACGCTTTGATTTAATTATCTCTCGACGTTTCGGCCGCGTTACAGCGATCTTGATCACGAATAGACTGAAGCAGAGCATGACGTCAGTTTCGCAGCACGGGTTTTTCGAACTACCCGCACTTGCTTTTCGTCAGTAACGAACTACCTGCGTTTTATTAATTTTGTACACCATCACCCTATTACACTGATATACAAAACACTATACGTTGTCAGTTTAGGTAGTTAAATCAATGTAAACAATCTTGACGTGTCTTTTTATTTAAACGTACACTTTATAAATCGAAATCTTTACATTTTACAATTTTGGTATGAAAAAATCATTTACTTTCATGATTGCAGTGTAAAGTGTAAATTTTCATTTTTAGACTGTGTATTTCAATAAAAAGACATGTCAAGATTGTTTATATTGTTTTAACTACCTAAACCGACAACGTATAACACTGTTTATTCCCTGTTACAGTGCACGGCAACACCTTAGAACGCCAATCCTAAGCGGCCATTTCCTCGAGGCTTTTGTTTTAAATTCCGTCAACAAATGGCGGCGGCTTATCTGCAGTTGTAGTAATTAAATAAAACAAGGTGCGGCGGATTTACTGCCCCCTGGGGGCGGCTGTCGCGATGTCAAACTGGCACCAGTTTTTGGTGAACCCTGGTGGTAACCTCTAGGTGCAGCCCCAACGACAGACTTTTTGTGCGATTGAGTCTGCGACGCTCAAAAACTCTGCGTGGATTGAACGCATTATGCGCCGAAATTTTTGCGCGTCGTGTGCGTTACTGTATAATTCCATAGGTTCTATTTTCCCAGACAAAAAAGTCCGTCGCGGATAGTCTGTCGTCTGCGCAGGGCCCTAGTATGGATTAGTATTGGGCTTCAAAGGATGATTGGGTTGAGAATACACATGGCAGCCGCTGGCACATTTTTGTGAAAGTAGCTCGCAGGCGTACCTATGTCAAGTATGCAAGTACTGTATAGCCTGTGTACTTCCAACCTTATGTCCTACACTTGTCTTTCATTTACACTTTTTAAGTTGCACTTCACTTTACATTATCAATTATCATAGTTTAATGCCACTATCTGCTTAGGCGGTTCCGGCTAAGGGCCTGGCCACACGACACGACGTCGTAGTCGTAAACCGACACGATTTTTGCCATGAAAATTCACGACGCGCGACATGTGGCCAGGCCCTAAGGCTGTTAATATAATTTCTTGGCACTTCGTCTTCTTGCGCATTCTTCTTGGCAATGATGGTATTTCCGAAGCCTATTTGCGTAAATAAAGTTTTTTTTTTTTTTGGAAATAGTAAGTCAATGTACCTATATAGGTACATGTACAGTCATGATTTGTGTATGTAACGTTCGGTGTGCTATTTTTATTCCAATTGAGAATATAGATGTGATGTTCGTTTGATGGAACTTTTTGTATTTACTAGTGTTACAATAAAAATATAAGAAATAACATTTTATGTTGGTAGAGACGTTATAATAGAAGCACGTTGAAACAATATCTTGCATATTTAAGTTATAACTATAAAAGGAATGGAGCATAAAAATGCAACGTGTAGTATTTGGAATATTGCAACGAATTTGATATAAACAGACAACAGAACTGCACTGTTCAACTACTTACATACACATACAATACAATACCTGTATTTCCAAATGGGGTAGGCAGATCACACCTAATGCAACATAAACATAGTCATGAATGAATTTAGGCCACTTTTGGTATAATTTTTAGGCAACAAGTTACACAAATGCGACGAAAAAATAGTGACGAGTTGCTAGCCTATCTCACCTCACGACATCTACGGAACAAATGGAGAGGTGTTATTAAGGACCCGTTCCCACCGCGTCAGGCGCCCGCACGATTTTTAATCGGGTGTTGTAGCCGCAGTACATTTTATATGGAACAGTTCACACACGCACGACTATCGGAGCGTCGAGCGTGTGTGAACAGCTCCATATAAAATGTACTGCGGCTACGACACCCGATTAAAAATCGTGCGGGCGCCCGACGCGGTGGGAACGGGGGCTAACCCGACACCACACAAGGAAAAAGTGCCTTCGATGGCGAAAGTAAATTCACAGATTCTATCATACAAATGGGGTAGGCAGAGCACACAATACGTGACAGACAAAACCGTGATTATGACTATTTGACGCCGCGTAGCAACTTCTAGCATAATTTTAGATTTGATAATTTTAAACAAAAAAAAACCGACTTCAAATTAGCAATATTATTTTAAAAGTATTCTGTTTACTGAATGTAAAATCTTGACTTCATCAACAAATTGCCGAAAACGCCGTACATCTCCATATAAAATTTGAAG
>BHDV01071575.1:226360-251905 GCA_005406045.1 Adoxophyes honmai
AAAAAAAAAAAATAATAATAATAAAAAAAAAAATTAGGTCGAATTGAGAACCTCCTCCTTTTTGAAGTCGGTTAAAAATTAGGTCGAATTAAGAACCTCCTCCTTTTTGAAGTCGGTTAAAAACAGATAGAAGAGGACAATAGTGACAGGTGGCTAGCCTGTCGCCTAAAGTATACCTAAACCTACTTAGTCGCCTCTTACGACATCCACGGAAGACATAGAGAAGTGTTATTCTATCCCGACACCATACATATTCTATCACAGCTCTATTGAATCTCATAATTGAATCCTCATAAAAATTTCAATATCGCACTTTCCAAAGCCTTACAAACTCCGTCAGCTTAAATCTTCGCCAGCTTAGTTCAAACACTCAATTAAAAAGTTAGCCGGTTATCGAGGAATATTCGCAGACCAAACCCCATCGCTGGGCTACAGATAATAAAATATCAAAATATGCCAAGATCTGGCCATCTAAGGCTGTTCGTGAACGAAGCGTTTGGCATTCTATTTTAAATCCCCTAGACAGTGGCTAGCGTGGGTGACACCCGGGGCGGATATTGTAAAGTTCTTTTAAATAAGTAAATAAGTACACACTAGTTGGGTTTGAGTATCTAAAATGGCGAGGTATCCTAGCGGTTTGATGTGTTGCCTCTCATACAGGTTTCATCCCCTTGCACCTCTGACTTTTTTGGAATTTATGTGCGAATTCCGATTTGATATTTACCACGAGCTATGAAGGGAAACATATTATGTGAACTGTAGCCCAAGCTCTGCCATATTGAGATAATGGCTGTGCCCAGGCACTGCTAGCAGAGGAACGTATTTAGGCTGGATTATTATTCGTATACATTGGATACGGCATGTAAACCTCCAATCCCGTTACATCCCTGTACTCTGGCGGTTTAAAAGGTACTTAACTACGTGTAAACAAACTTCAGTTGTCAGATATGATAGGTAAATAAGGTTATGTTTACTACCCACACTTTATCGGATGTTCAAATAGTTTAGCAAAGGAATCCTACCTATTATTTATTGATCTGATTGGACGTTAGTGTTCTTATTCCGATCGTTTCTGGTATATCTAAACTTAGGAACCAACAGAACATTTTTGATTTGATCCTCCCTTTGCTAAACTGTTTGAACATCTGATTAAATGTAACCTTAGCAACTTAACATCTGATTAAATGTACCTAAGCCGCCAAAGTATAGTTAGAATAAATATGTCGCCACGGTAATGAGGTATCTTAGAACGGTAGCGCGTCACACTCGTGTTCGAGCGCCCTTAGCCCTCGCGATAAGATCCACATTAATTTGGTCCAATTCGTTAAATTCAAAAGGGATTAAGCCGTCGCTGTAGAGTTCGGATCCGAAACATCAAATTAATTTCGACTGGAAACGGTTAGCTTTCATGAGCTTAAATACTCGTCTAATTATAGGGGGTTTCTCGGTTTTTATCTGATTGAACTTTGGATGGTTCGGTTATTAATTATTATTGAGCGATGGTTGTTTTGATCGTGATTACGGTTGATTATTTTGTTTAGATTTATGTCTTTTTGATTAGATCTTTTAAGATTTTATTATTAAGTTAGGAGTACCTGAAACCGTCGAGCATGTTTGACGATACTAAGGGTGCTTGTAATAAAGAAACAGGTTTATGATTTACTTGTTTCTTGACGCAAATTGACCCTGCAGCAGCTTCATGCATTTTCTACAATGTTTATTTTTTCCTCGAAAAACATTGTGTGTATTGTGGGCGTCGGGCAGTAAAGGAATTGCTAACTCGAGCCATAAAAGCACTCTGCCTTCAGCGTCGGGCTTATAACACTTTACAACATACATACAATCACGCCTGTGTTCTCAAATGGGGTAGGCAGAGTACACCAAACGTGACACAGACAAAACCATGATTATGACCATATCACGCTTTATGGCTACTTCTAGCGTAATATTTTTTAGGTTGTGAGGTGTCAGATACAATAGTGACAGGTTGGTAGCCTGTTGCCTAAAGTATACCTTAACCTATGACTTGCAACTGATGCAATATTCTTTTTACAGCTTTTAATTCACAATGTACTATATTGTCAACCAAAACCTTCTCTGCAAATGAGCCAATATCTGCTAGTCTATCAACCATCAGATGAAACTAATCTGGTAAGAAATATGAATCCCTGATTTGTACCAAAAATCTTTCACGGAGACTCCGCAGTGGAACGTTGGGCCCCCGCCAAATGAGTTAGTGGTTGATAAGCCCGAGTTAATTCTGCTTTGTTTCTCTCCGTATCGAATTAACTGGATGCTTGAATGCGCCAATGCAGCTTTTATTGTACGTATGTATGTATGTAACTCTTTATTGTACAAAATAAACATGACAAATTAACTAGCACAGAACAAAGCACAAGTACAAAGTCTCTTTTTGTCGGTCTCAATAATTTCGTTTTCTCTCTGCCTCTCAAAGGTTGGCTGTAAGAGATCCCTTAAGAGATAAGTTCGCCTTTGTACTTCGCCATTTCATTTGTATTTAATTTTTGTTTTTTGTATTTTGTGTTTTTTCTTTTTGTACAATAAAGTGTTTACTTACTTACTTACTTACTTACTTACAAAGGCGAACATATCCCTTAAGGGATCTCTCTTTCCTTTCTTTTCTTCTTTTTTTTTTTTTTGGGATCTTATTATGTGTAGATACTTGATATAAAAGTAATTTATGTGACTATTGCAGAATAAAAATAAATGACATTAATATACGATTGTGAAATAAATTTGCATATGAATTTTTAGCACATTTTTAGATGTTTACCTGCAAAACAACAGTAAAAAAAGAGAATTATTATAGTGCCTAAATGTAATAATCTATCCCATCAAAAACATTCTGTAAAAAATCTACCCAAGTCTCGTTGAAGCTGCTTGTTTATCTCTAAAAAGTAATGAAATCTAGACATAGTTGTGCCAAGTCTAAGGTTCCTTACTGCGATTTCTTTATTATTATAGTTAAAGTTGTGTGCCTTGGCCGTTGAACATTTTTTATATGTTAGTGGGTACAAGTCAATTTTGTTAACATGTAATGTTGCAACTACCTTGTTTGTTACGCGAGATAATAGCCCATACTGGTATGGGTAATTGGTATAAAGTGTTCAACGGCCAAGTCACACAACATTAACTATAATAATAAAGAAATCCCAGTAAGGAACCTTAGACTTGGCACAACTATGTCTAGATTTCATTACTTTTTAGAGATAAACAAGCAGCTTCAACGAGACTTGGGTAGATTTTTTACAGAATGTTTTTGATGGGATTTCACTTCTTTTTGTAGAAACGTGAGCATATTCATTAATTATGTTAGATTTTCTTATTTTACACATTTACTTATTTTTGCAAATTATCTTTCTTTACTTTTTTCCGGTTTTGATCTCGTACAGTAGGAACAGTTTTTCGTATTGCCCATTTGCGGTCCTTAAATTAGAATTTGTGTCTCTCTACGCTGGATTTTTGCAATTACAGTCGATTTTTTTTAAGTACCAGAGCAGCTCAGGGTCTTCATCAGATACTTCAGACCTCAGATTTTTGACATCAAATGAAGCGACCCACTAAGTTGAATATTTTTTGTAAAAGAAGTGTGTCGATCTCTAGAGTAGCTTGGTTGGGCTCTAGTGTTTTCACCAGGTACTCCAGATCTTCGATTATCCTAGTTTTTACATTTTTCCCTTTATGTAGTCGTTAATCCCTAACCATGTACCAAATTTCAGCTCTCTGAGTTAACGGGAAGTACCAGTTCTATTTTGATGATCATGAGTGAGTGAGTGAGTGTCGAAAATGCGAAACTTTGCTTTCGCTTAACTTCGGAACTGAATTACCTACAGACTTGAAATTTTGGATTTTAAGTATGTGGTTATAGCTCACTAGATGACGAAAATTTCAGCGTCCTAGTATTATCCAGAGGTTCTCAAATAGGGGCCTGAAAATGCCGCGAAATGGTTCCAGTAAAGGATGGTACGACAGTGCTTGCTTTGCGCTCGACTTGGTGGGGGCACTGCCGTGCCCCCCGATTTCCTTAGTCTGCTTTTACGACATCCATAATAATATAGGTAAAGGAAAGGTGTTATTTTATCGCGACACCACAAGGCAAACTTTGTACAGTCAGTGAATCTGAATGTTTAGCAGGTTGACCGCCTTCATAATTTGTTCGCATTATGGGATAAACTTCACCATAAAGTTCAATATTGAGTATTTATGTCACGCAACTGGCTGGAAATAGTAATTAGGCCAATTTTAGAAGTATCTCAACCTGCTAATCCAATTTGCTTGACTACACCTCGTCACTTAAATAGAAATGCCTACAAAACATGAAATAGTCATGGTCTTTTCTATCCAGCGTTTCGTGTGCTCTGTCTACCTCATTTGGAAATACCTACACTACCTACAGGCGTGATGTGTACCTATGTGTAGCTTTAAAACATTTGCTAATGTGCTGCAGAATGAACAGAAATGAGCAGGCTGTATATTAGTGTTTATGTGTGCTTTGCTGGTTAAACACTAATTCCCAAATGCACTATACTAGTGTTTGCTTTCACAGTTTGAATTAACTACTAACGCGTATTGCAGGCTTTCAATCAACTAACACTTAACGATTATTGATTGCGGTAAACATGATGTGATTTAAAGTAGGTAATCAGATAACTTTGAGCAAAAAACTACCGTAAGACTTACTTACATACATATCCTCACGCCTGTATTCTTAAGAGGGTTAGGCAGAGCACATGAATTCGAAGATCCAGTGCCACGTTTAGCAATTTCAGCAGGGTAATCAGATGGTTAAAGTGACAGGTTGCTAGCCCATCGCCCACAATACACTAACCCTTTCCCAAAGTCGACTCTTACGACACCCACGGGAAGAAAGGGGGAGGATACCCACGGGAAGGATACTCACTTATAGTAAAATAATATGAATCTACTCACGTTTTTATGTCGAGATTAGCTCGACATGCCCAACTCGTATCTGGAGCTAAGTGCTATGGCAGCGAAAAGACGCGCACTGCAGGATAGCAGGAAACTAGGATTAGTTTTGTGTTTTTTCTTTTGCTAAGTTCTCGGACCTACTTCTTACAAGTTGTCTCTCAAGGTAGTTTCCTTAGTGTGATTTTCAACTAAGTTTAAACAAAATACTAAAATATTGAGTGTTTTTAAATTTTTTACGTTAAACTATTCTGTAAAAGAAATAAAAGTAAACCATTCAAATCAGTGGACTCCACAAGTTCTGAGAAGAACAAAAAAAACAGTTGAATCAAGAACTTTTTTTTAAGTCGGTTAAAAGGACGTTTGAAAATTTGCGGTGCGGAATGCTTTCCACGACTTTATTCGGACACAAAAAGTAGTTGGTAATTGTAACTAAGGTAAATGCGGGTAGGCAAGCAAAGTGCATTGTGCTTCTGCATTGTAAATAATTGCTCTGCGGGATTTTTCTGAAAGAGTGTGTGCATTTTTGGACTGCGTACTATAAAAGAAATGGAAGTTATTAGTTACCATCATTTTACTTACTAGAAGGGTCATTTTTGTTGACAGTGATAAGATCATAATATTATTCTATAACATACGTTTATTATAAAACAAATAACACAAGTAATATTAAATTTACATTTAAAATTAAAATAAAGTACCTACTACACTATAAACTTAACTTAAAATTAAACTTAAACTAAACAAAAATTTCCAAAATTGGGCCCTTGGGTAAGGTTCCCATCACGCAGGCAGCATTCCCGGGTTGAATGGCTATAGCTAGCCTTTGAGCGAGGAAGCTGCCTGCGCGAGGGTCTCCCGTTGCTTCCCTCATATTATTATTATTATAATTTGATATTTTTGACATGAAATTAGTATGAGACTCACTCACACTGGAAAATACGGGTTACTCACGTCCAACCACGTTCATGTTATTTTTTACAAATCAAAATAATAAAATAGTTTAAACAACTCGTAATACCTACCGATCGAATGCCTTTCTGCATGGAGAAAAAAAAACAATGACTATTTCACTTTTCCTAGCCATGTCTAGAATATTCTAATGTTAGAGGTGGTGGTGCTAGTTCCTACTAGGTTTCTAGTCCGTCTTCTGAAGCATACCTACTTTAACCTTTCTTAGTCACAACTTACAACATTTACTAAAGAAATGGAGAGGCATAATCCTAAACTCAACACTACACGGAGAAGCAAAGAGTATAACATCGTTGTTAAAAATACCTCTAGCATAAAAAGAGATAATTTAAAAGGAATTTTACAAAATACAGATCTCTTTAATACGTTTTTAGGGTTCCGTACCTCAAAAGGAAAAAAACGGAACCCTTATAGGATCACTTTGTTGTCCGTCTGTCCGTCCGTCTGTCAAGACCCTTTTTCTCAGGAACGCGTGGAGGTATGAAGCTGAAATTTATATCAATTACTCAAGTCTACTGTCCCTTGAAGCTGTGAAAAAATCAAACTTCTAAGCCAACGCAATCAAAAGATACAGCCGTTTATGCCGCAAATTTTCGACACTTGCAAGGGAATCAAAACCTACAGGGTGCTTCCCGTAAACTCAGAACCTTGAAATTTGGTACGAAGCAACGTCTTATAGCATAGATAAAGGAAAAATTACAAAAACCATAAATTTTTAGTTACATCACATAATATATTTTTGTTAATAATTTTAAACTTACTACCCATTTTCTCATAAACGCGTAGAGGTATTAAATTGAAATTCATACCAAATACTCAAGTCTATAATACCTTTAAGCTGTAACAAAATCAAACTTCTATGTCAACGCAATCAAAAGAAACAGCAATTTAAGCTGCATATTTTGAAACTCGCAAGTACTCGCAAGGGAATCAAAACCTAAAGGGTACTTCCAGTTGACCTAGAATCTTGAAATTTGGCATGAAGCAACGTTTTATAGCATACATAAAGGAAAAATTCCGAAAACCTTAAATTTTTAGTTACATTACAAAATATATATTTTTTAATAAATATAAACTTATTAGGTACTTTTTTCCTCATGAACGCGTAGAGCTATCTATAATAAAAATACCATAGTTACGACTCGATTGTCGTAATGAACGAACTTTGTAAACCTTGCAGGTTTGTACGGTACCCTCGGTGCGCGAGTCCGACTCGCACTAGGCCGGTTTTTTAAAAGAGTCAGCAAAACGAGATCACCTGTCGTATGACTACACTCTTTTATGTTTTCCTATATAACAGTATAAAAATTGGCTTCTAATTTTTATGCATAATACAAACGATTATTACTTTAAGTACTTTACAAGTCCCGGAAGCTGTATCACATTACCTCTTTGAAAGCCTCTGTGATATTCTAACTTTAGCAAATTATTTTGTTTATCTTTGATGTCGAATCTTTCGAAAATAGACTCCCAACGGATCGTATTTAAGGGAGAGTTTTCACTGTCGCTGAGTGTTGGGGAGTCAAGCGGATATTGTGTAGAGAGGCCAATAATTACCGACTTATTACTTACTTGCCATCTGGAAAAAACCGATCTGGTATTTGGTAGTGTTAGTGTCTATACAGGATGGCCGGAAATCGACCGTCAATATTTTAAACAGTGATCGGATACGCGTCTGAAAACTCCTGTAAAATATTTCTCGAAATTTCCATTATTTACCTTCTGGGAGACACATGTTTCTTCGCTTTTCAAGTCAATGCGCCCTGTGTTATGCCTACTTCACGTCTCGTACGCAAGTCCCGCAATGTGTTTAATGTATGTATGTCTGTAAAAAAGCGGGAAAGAGTGACTTGAAGACAATAATTATATGCTCGTTTAGATAAATCGAGCCCGTGGTGGTGCCGGGTTAGAATAGCACCTCCCCCTTTCTTCCCGTGGGTTTCGTAAGAGTCGACTCTGGGAAAGGGTCAGTGTATTGTGGGCGATGGGCTAGCAACAGTAGCAACCTGTCACTGCGATATCACGTTTAACCATCTAATTACCCTGAAATTGCTAAACGTGGCACTGGATTTTTGAATTCATGTGTTCTGCCTACCCCTCTTGGGAATGCAGGCGTGAGAATATGTATGTATGTATGAAGATAAATCGATTCTAAGATAATCATCATCACTGTTGACGTTCTAAGTGGTCAGATCAACCAGTTCAACGGACTGACCTCAGTGGAGTTTCGTTATAATCCCTTAACGTGGTCTCAGAAAATCGTTTCAAGAGCTTTAATAAATCTGTTACAATTTCTGGATTATCTAGACGAGTTAAAGACTTAACTGGATTACTTCCCAAGGCTAAGCCGGCCCAGGTTTTTATCTTTAGAAGCAATCATCTGAACTTGCGAAAGGCTTATATTGGAACGGGTATTTTGAGAAGAAATTATTAATTTGTGAATACTTATTGTAGTGTCTAGGGGGTTACAATAACACCACTATTTTTTTTTTCATGGATGTCGTAAAAGGCGCCTGAGGTACAGTTTTCCCAAGAAAATAACTCCGATCGGCTGTTACCGTCTGCGCCGAGCGGGACAGAACGATATCCGAGAGTAGCCGAACGTTTTAAGAGTCAGGATTCCCATCCTAGCTAATGGAATCAGTTTGCGTGGCTGATCATTACCAACATGACGAACCAAACGGGCGGCTGTCATGTTGACGTGACATCTATCAATCAATAACCAAAAACAACGCAAGAGTTAAGCGCGCGAAAGTCTCTTTTATCATTATTATTATTTTGGTAATACTGTAAGCTAAGTAAAACCGTTTAATATGTAATAAACTGTACTGACGTTTTGTTTTAGTATGATGGTAATGATCTGCCACGCAAAGTCCATAGAAAAGGTTTTTTGTTCTTAGTTACGCCAGCCTGGACATATGTCATGAGTCATCTGTCTGTGACATCATCAATAACCAATCAAAACTCGAGTGTTAAAAATCTTTTTTATCATTGGTAGATCGAAGTTTCCCGCGTCACAAAACTCGTCAACTGCGCAGGTATGTCCAGAGGAATTCTTAGTTCGGTAATACTGTATGCGGCTCGCTAGCGACCTATCGTTATTATAGCCCCATTAATGTTTCATCCAAAAATTGTGCTAAAAGTAGCAATGAAACTGGAAGTAAATGGTTTTGACTATGTAACGTTTTGTGCCCTCTTTCTTTCCCCACGTGGGAATTCAGGCTATATCTACAACCGTTTGCGATAGTATTATTAAATGGCAATTGCGAGGTGATGCGTGGCGACAAGTTGACACACATATTTTCATAATATTTATCGCCGGGCAACATAATCTTTGCTTGTATCACGTGTCACTAAAGGCCCAATCAGACGGTTCATTCGGATGAACGTTCATCCGAGTGATTGCTTCATTTTTCTAGTGAATTCATTCGACAGTTTGTTTCATTCCGTGTTCAGACGTGTCATTTCGAGTGAATAGTACCGAATGAAAGGCGAAAATGAAAGAAAAATGAACCGTCTGATTTCACCTTAAGACATTGCAAGCAGCTACCACAGCAGAGCTGGTCTACACACAGGAATGTAGCTACCGCCGTATCTGCCTTATCAATTATACGGGGCCCCGGCCCACGGGGGCCCCCAAAGTGTTAAGGAAAAAAAATGAAAAAAAAAATCTTCTCCCCCCGCCCCATAGAGGGCCCCCAAACATTTTTTTTATACGGGGCCCCGCCAATGCACGCTATAATCACACAGCAATGCGGCGTAAAAATTTCTAGTAAAATCATTTCAATGAATCCATAACTATTGGTTCAAGTTTATGCAATTCCTAGAACTAATTGAATACTCAATACGACTCATTATGAACCCGTGGCAGCCCAGTAAGTGCTCTCGAGTCGATCAGGCTTCGCCTTCGGTAACATTTTATTACCAACATTAATTAATACGAGGTTCAACGTATGTTGGTA
Source organism: Adoxophyes honmai (assembly GCA_005406045.1). Taxonomy (NCBI): domain Eukaryota; kingdom Metazoa; phylum Arthropoda; class Insecta; order Lepidoptera; family Tortricidae; genus Adoxophyes; species Adoxophyes honmai. Next base: position 236,242 of record BHDV01071575.1, read on the forward strand.
CACCTGAGCTTGTAGAATCGATGTGACTTGGGGAACGGTTATAATATGAACTGAAAGTGGGACTATAATTATTAATGTAATGTAATGTTCGACCAACTTTTTATACATGTTGCTCGTGAGCATTGCGAGAGATTTCAACCACGAATTCCAGAGGCTATAAGAAGTAATAAATGTTATATGAACTTAGGTCGAAACACGATTTTTTTACTATTATTAAGGCACGTTTATACGACATTAGCAATTACTTTGTATGAAAATTATAAAAAAAAAATCGTGTTTCGACCTAAGTTCATATAGGTAACATTTATTACTTCTTATAGCCTCTGGAATTTGTGGTTGAAATCTCTCGCAATGCTCACGAGCACCATGTATAGGTAAAACTAGCGTACTACGTGACATCATGTATTACTAAATTTCTATGACCATGTAGCACCCCAGCGCCACATTCGTCGAATAGCCGAACTAGACAATGCTACATCGCGCTAACGACGTTTCGATGATCGGTTGCACAAATATAACTTCCAACTTTCCCTCTGTGGACTTCGGTCCCCAGGCATAACATCTGCGTGGAGAGAGATCTCGCTATTGGAGACTTTCCCGCAGTTGCACTGAAAATCAGTGTTACGGGTCGCCGCAACATCACGCTGAGTGCGGCTCTTTTGGCGCCGCTTAGCGCACCATGACACTTATTTTGAGTTATTGTTTGTGTTAAGGCTTATTTTAGATTAGATCAACAACAATGTCTTTATTTGTATCGAGTGTTTCTTTCTAATAAGTTTGAAACATGGTAAAGTAAACGCTTTCACAAACGGAGCACCCTAACCCGATACCCAATTAAATCATTGCCATAATATATCTGCATCGAAATTCGACTGTAGTTGGATCATGCTGTGCTGGATCATCTGTGAATCGAGAAACCGGTTAGAATTGCGTTATGGGTGGCTGATTCGACCCGTCTTTGTCTGTTGCTGGCTGATATGACTGTCTAGCAAATTAGCAATTCAAACATCTACACGCATCTTGATTTGATAGTTTTAATTTAAAGTTTATAACAATTAGGACTATGGCAAACTGGCGCAGTCGCTGCGTGCGACCTACCACCGAGTAACCAATCACCAATCTTCGCTCACGTTCGCGACGTCACTAGAAGCATATAAACTGATATTAAAAACGTAAGACTCGATTTAAGATAAAATAAAAGGAAAACGCAATTTTTTGGTGAACACCCGCACTTAAAGGGTGTTAGTACCCATGTCTAAGTTAACGATTCATAGCTATTTAGTAATTGTAATGGGAAAGGTCTAATATACCCTACTAGTAATTTCAAGCAAATCAAAACATTGGACTTTCCAAGTCATAAATTTTATGTAGAAGAGATCTCTTCTGTAGACATAAAATTATTATGATTGGTTAAAACGGGTTAGTAAATAGGGAGGCGTACCCTACTAAATATTTCTGATTTTTCCAACTATAATTATTGACTACAAACTCTTAACTTTTGCCACATCCGCAGAAGAGACGCAAACTAACATTTAAAGTTTGTGAATGACCCAAAACTATGACTGATCCATCACAGCCTGGTTTTGGTTTACCTACCAACAAAGAAACCAAGCAATCCAAGAAGGAAAATACTAACTCCAAATCCCACTACAGTTTTCTCGCAACCTTCATTCTTTAAAGTAACTTTGTTTTGTGATAGAACAAGATTTCTTTACAAAGAATCTCGGCATTCTCATTTGAGTCTCGTCTGTTGTATTTTCCGTTTCTCAATTTAAAGCAGTTCTCAGAGAATGCATTATTTATGTACTTTAGTTATAGTCGACTTATTCATGGGTCTGCGTCAGTCTGGCTAAGCATGGCGTGACACTTACAATATTAGATTTATCCTGCGTTTTACTGCGAGAAAATTGTGTAAGAATTTTATTGTTTATCTACTTCTACATTATCATAATTTCTAGGCTAAACGTGAAGGCACAATTCCTTTTTGCCGCCATTTTAGACGTTTTTTGTACGTCGTATAAATATTATCTACGACCAATCGTGTCTCGTGTTAAACATCGCATAACGGATTGAGTAGGAAAGTAAATCATTAGATTTAATGCTTTTTGGCGATAGACTATACGAGTTGACACATGCTTTTGAAATATGCCGAAAAGGTGAAATTCGGCTTAAAAACAAGTGTGCTTTTTTAATGAAATATGTATGTATGTTTTACCATTAGTAACCAAAGCATCCCAAATTACGCAAGAATCAAAACAAACATCGCGATCAGAGCATCACGATCCGAACCCCATCCCTCGCCTCGCATTACGAGCACGGATTCAATTACCCTCATTCGAAACACATTCGTTCCAAAGTCCCGGAGATCACAAATCAAGGTTTTATCGAGTCCGGCGCAGAACTATGTATCATAAGTGGCAGCTGACGACAGACTTTTTGCGCGATCGAGTCTGCGGCGCACAAAAGGCCCTGCGCAGACGATAAGCTATCTTCTGCGACGGACTTTTTAGTCTGTGAAACTAGAACGTATGGAATTATTTGCAGTAACGCACGCGACGCGCAAAAAGTCCGACGCACAATGCATACAATCAACGCAGACTCGATCACACAAAAAGTCTGTCGTCTGCGCTGCGCCAAACTCTACATGGATTGTATGCACATACCGGACTTTTTGCGCGTCGTGTGCGTTACTGCATACCATACCTTCTATTTTCACAGGCTAAAAAGTCCGTCGCGGATAGTCTGTCGTCTGCGCAGGAATGTATCATAAGTGGGCCATCGATCGGCGCCGGCTGCGATTTATGGCTCGCAGTGACGCGGGAGACGGGCCTCTGGAAGTGGCTGCGGACTTTGAAATATCATGGAGTTCGCAGTTACAAAGCTGTTTTTTGCGTCTCCATTTTGAACCTCCATCTAGTTTCTGTATTCCTGGTATCGGGTTTGGAATAACACCTCTGTGTTTCTTCTGTGGGTGTCGTAATTAGGCGTACTTTTTATTTCATGTTACTTATAAAATTATCACATCTCAACCCCTAGTACCTACCTAAGTACCATAGATAGAGTTTTAAAAACTTTTATTTTCTACCTGTAAGTATAGCTGAGTTTTTTTTCAGTACTTAGTGGTATTTTTTAATACTTTAGGAAATACGATTTTTTTTATTATGGGCTAGTCATGTCACAGCACAAAAACACTCCTTTACAACATTTTTATACCATAATCAAAGCAAATTTCATTTAATTTTATGCGTTTCATTGTAGTTAGTAGACAGATACTATTTGAGTGGAATTTTTTTATTAATTTACCACAAAATGATTCGTCTATTTTCAGTCATTTTCGTGACCTACTCTGATGTAGGTTTTCTGGCCGTACCTAGGTTAACTATAAACCGCAGGTTATCTCTTCCAGTCAATACTCTCGTTAAACCCGTTTTACTATTGACAAGGCGTCTTCTGACATCAGAATAAGACGCACACACAACAAGCCATCAAATACAAATCGGGTTCACAAATAGCCTTTTGTGGATGGATGACGTCATAAAATATTTCACATTTTATGACCGAGATATTGGGAAATGCCTTGATTACAAGCCCCGTTTGCTATCGGTATTGCCATTATTTTGACCGATGAATGTTGATCTTGTCTTCAATATGACAAAAGGTGTGCAACGGGGAGCGAAACTTTGCCACGATGCTCTGACGTCATGACTTTGTAGATATCAACAATGACAACTTAACAATGTAGGTAATATTATGGTAATTTATTTTAATAAAATGTTTGTTATTCAAACAAAAAGTAATGATTTCATCATGTTAAAAATTGTCCTCGATTAAATGAAACGCTTTTACTGCCTTTTTAGTCCGGGAGGCAGAGGCTTTCTAAACAAGTCATTTTATGCCGGCTGATGTTAATATAGCATGACGAAATCGATCGTCAGCTGGTCAGGTAGCGGTGGATGCGAGAGTGGGAAGCTGCGGAACACGTCAAAAATAAAAAAAAATAAAGTCATTTTATGCCGCACGAAATTTTTTTCACGTGTAATTGGCAATTATTAGAATTTAAAAAAAACAGTCAGCTGCACGGCAGAGGGTGGATTATGCGTCAGCTGAGCGTGCGAGCGTTTTTTGTAAGTTCACACGCTCAGCTGACGCATAATCCCCCCTCTGCCGTGCAGCTGACTATTTTTTTTGAATTCTAATCACTGTCAATTACACATGTTATAAATTTCAGGCGGCATAAAATAACTTTATTTTTTTATTTTTTTTACAAGTTCACACGCTCAGCTGACGCATAATACCCCCTCTGCCGTGGAGCTGACTATTTTTTTTGAATTCTAATCACTATCAATTACACATGTTATAAATTTCAGGCGGCATAAAATAACTTAATTTTTTTATTTTTTTTACAAGTTCGCACGCTCAGCTGACGCATATTCCCGCCTCTGCTGTACAGCTGACTATTTTTTTTGAATTCTTATCACTGTCAATAACACATGGAAAAAATTTCATGCGGTATAAAATAACTTTACTTTATTTATTTTTTTACGCACGCTCAGCTGACGCATAATCCCCCGTCTGCCGTGCAGCTGACTATTTTTTTTTTTCAATTTTAATCAATGTCAATTACACGTGTTATAAATTTCATGCGGCATAAAATAACTTCATTTAATTATTTTTTTTACAAGTTTGAATTCTAATCACTGTCAATTACACATGTTATAAATTTCAGGCGGCATAAAATAACTTTATTTTTTTATTTTTTTTACAAGTTCGCACGCTCAACTGACGCATAATCCCCCCTCTGCCGTGCAGCTGACTATTTGTTTTTAATTCTTATCACTGTCAATTACATATATTATAAATTTCAGGCGGCATAAAATAACTTTATTTTTTTATTTTTTTTACAAGTTCGCACGCTCAGCTGACGCATAATCCCCCTTCTGCCGTGCAGCTGACTATTTTATTTTAATTCTGTTCAATGTCAATTACACATGGAAAAAATTTCATGCGGTATAAAATAACTTTAGATTCATTTATTTTTTTAGGCACGCTCAGCTGACGTATAATCCACCCTCTGCCGTGCAGCTGACTATTTTTTTTTAATTCTAATAATTGCCAATTACATATGAAAAAAATTTCGTGCGGTATAAAATGACTTTAGTTTTTTTTATTTTTGACGTGTTCCATGGGGTCTCACAGCTAGCCCCCCCGCAGGTGCGTCAGCTGACCTTCACTTTCCTTATTAGGGACAGCTTCTTTACTAGTATGTGAAGTTACGATCGGTATAAAAACACTTTTCAAAATAGCCTCTGCCTCCCGGACTATTTACTTTTTAACGTAATATTGCGTTTTCTTAGTAAGTAATTTGATTGAGTAGTGTAAGCTAGATTCTAGTTTAAACAAAACACACCGCATATAGTTTGACGTCAATCCTCTGTCAAAAGTTTACCAACTTTGCCGCTACTTTCAATTGTTTTTTTAGTTTTCCAAAATCACTTTTACAAACAGGACAGGTCGTTCATAAGTCTACTACGAACTAGATAATTAGTTTTCATAATATTATGTTTGTGTCTAAAGGATAATAAAATGCGTACCAATACCTAATTGAAGCCGATTGAGATAAACATAAACACAAAAAATCTTGTTAAATAGGACGAAGGATATTAAATTTGTTGTTAAGTACTAATTCACTTGAATTTTCACTTGAAATGCAACTGATATTTGAAAAGGCACTCAAAATGATCCGTAGATAAAACCATGACTATTTCACGTTACGTAGTCACTTTTAGCACTGTCGTTCCGTTGCTTTTACCCAAAAGGCGTCGATTTTTTCGAGTTCCCGTTACGATAATAAAAATGTAAATGGGCCAGAAAGGTCAGATTTTTATTCAGTGAGAGCTAAAGCGGAAAGGTAAAAATAATACTGAACCTATGTGAGTTCCATGACTTTTGTGTACACACTAGGGATGTCACGAATGTCAAAATTTACACATTCACAAATGCGGATGCGAATGTTTAAAAAAAATTGAAATGCTACAGATAAATAGTAAATTTTAAAGACGATTAAAGCGTTATTGTCACAAAATCAACATTGTAATTGTAATTGAACACAAAAAGCAATTTTGAATTATATCTAAAATAAACAAAGTATTGTTACAAAATCGGCAAAATCAACATTGTAATATTTGTAATTGAATATAAAAGTTTTTTACGAAATCTAACATAACAAAAGTTATTGTAACAAAATCAACATTTAGTAGAAAATAAGAGTTATTTCAATATTTTAAAGGTACCGCCGCGTGCCGCGCGAGCGAAGCAAGACGTGACCTGAGCCTCTAGTGTATTCAAAACCATAATGGAGTCGATAACGATTTCGTTTGCGAATTAACGCGGAATAGTATGGAAACGTTCTAAACGCGTCAGTTGTGCAAAAGTTATCTGGCGGCGCTGTCTCAGTTTCCATAAAATTTTGCGATAACTCGCAAACGAAATCGAATCATCATCGTTTTGAACACTTGAAGCTCTGCACACATTCGCAGTCGCAAAATATTCGCATCATTTGATACGAATACGAATATTCGTGACATCCCTAGTACGCACACATACGTAGGCTCACCTGCCATGAATGGCAACGAGCGTGAACTGTAAATGGCTTGGGAGGCCCTTAGATGATGGTGATGATGTTAAATAAGGAGTTACGTAAAATGTGGCAACACTGAGCATATCGTTACAATGCAAAAGCGACAAACCGAAAATAATTTTGCTTAGCTTTTATTCTCCTCAAATTTAAATAATTATACAGGGTAAAATTTTGAATATTGATTATACTATACTTGATATCACGTAAGTAACGTTATGTTGTTAAAAAAAATGTAATAGATTTACGATTCTCAAGTAATTGAAGTTTCCAAGATCTTAAAACAGTAAGTAATTAAATAAATTTTATAATTATTTAAGCGGCGGCGTTACATCTTATTACGGTGCATCAAGAAAATCTAATTAGAAGCATCATTTTGTTTTTAATTATTTTTTATCATGAAATTTATGTACCCAACGAAGGTTTTATGGATGCATAAAAATTTAATTATTGTTTAACATAATCATTTTTCTTTTTAACATAGACGTCGCTCCGGGTTTTATTTTATTTATTTACTGTTATACGTCACGAATTGGCACGGTGATGTCTCCTAGCCTGGCTCACTATAAAGGCTTGATACATACATCAAACCTGTATTCCCAAATGGGGCAAGCAGAGCTTGAAATGCTACGTAGACAAAACCATGACTATCTTTCACGTTTCGAGGCAACTTCTGGCATATTTTTTTAGGTTTTGAGTTGGCAAGAATAATGGTAAATGGTTAAGAAAAATATACCGTAACCTAATTCTTTAAAGTTGCCACTTACGAGATTCACGGAAGAAATGAAGAGGTATTACTCTAAGTCTGACACCACACGGAAAAAAAGGCATGACAGTATCGAATATAGGTGCACAGTACAACACAAAGACAGTGTCACTTCTGGTTCTGTTTGTCTTTATTTCTTAACATAATTGACGTAATTAAGTGTGCATTCATCCATACAAGAATGGAGAAACGGAGAAGTTTTTACTTCACCCACACTAATTTTGATAATATCATGAAACCTTATTGATAAGACTGCTCAACGCAAAATTACTTTAAAGTCGACATCTGAATTAGAGGCCGTAGCATCGCAGCTGTTTGCGAAGTGCCAAGCGGGATGACTAATAATGTTGCATCTTCCCGGGTGTGCAGGGATGGCGTATCAATTGACAAAATTATGCCATAGTTTGCATTGACAAAATGATACTTGGGTGGCATTGACAAAATTATACGTTGGCTTGAATTGACAAAATGATTGATAGTTTGGTTGCATTGACAAAATTATACTTTGGTTTCATTGTCAAAATTATACTTTGGTATGAATTGACGATTAGGTTTTGAATTCACATTTAATTAGTCTAGGTATACTTTTCATTTATTTATTGAGGCCCTAATAAAAATGGTTATAAAATAGAACCCTTATAAGGCGTGGTTATAATAATGACCACACGTTTGGGATTACTGGTGTGATTGTATGTATGTATGTATAATAATGTGTCCAGAAAAAATGTAGCTATTTATTTTGGATTTACGTTAAAAGTTTGCCTCATCTTATAAAATACGGATAACTCACGTTATAAATCGAGTTTAGCTCGACATGTTTCGGACTAATTCGTAGCCCTTCATCTAGGAGCCGCGGCAGCTGCTGCTGCCAAACGCACGAAGAGCAGCAGCAGCTGCCGCGCGTTTGAGCAGTCGCGCGAAGAGAGCCGAGGCGCGCATTTCGCGTTTGGCAGGAGCAGCTGCCGCGGCTCCTAGATGAAGGGCTACGAATTAGTCCGAAACATGTCGAGCTAAACTCGATTTATAACGTGAGTTATCCGTATTTTATAAGATGAGTGAGTCTCACGGTAGTTTAATGTTAAAAGTTTGCCTCTTTTATGACTTTCTCTGTGTGCCAACTCTTATTTCAAATGTTGTTATTCGCTGGAAGATCAGCAGAAAAGCATGATTGTATGTATGTAAACATGCAGTCATGCCTCCTTTTGCATCATCCACATTCATTAATCTCTTCATACATGCTTGTCGGTTTCGGTACTCTTGTCAGGACCTTTTTCTAGCACATGCCCAACTTGATCACGGAACGTCCGTCTAAGTCTTTCCCTCCCAAGTCCCAACGCACCCATCCACATACCCAATATAATAATATGTTTAGTACATCTTCTTCATCCATCCTCTTTACATGGCAAAATCAACATTTTTTTTGTCCTAGTCCCCAATGCCTACTTTCAAACCTGCTCATTCATTTATCAAACTATTTGTTATTATATCTTCAAGTGATACCTACACCTTCCATACTTCTTCCAAACATTGAACTTACGGGATATTCCAATATCTTGATAGATTATCCTTAAACGCCAGGAACGTAAGGAAAGACCTAAGCCCTCCTACACCTATACTTATAACTCTCGAGGTCAACTGTACTGCATGCCTTGCAACAGGATATTTAAAACGAAGTTTGGACTAGCGAGCCATATCAGGGCTCATGCTAGAACATAGTCGTTTAATTTGTTATATTTTTGATTATAGCCAGGGTCGCCGTCATCGGAACGATGAGGAGGACTATATAATATAGATTATCCGGAATCTCGTCTTTGTATACAGATAGCTTGTTTGGCTTCCCTAACATTGTGTGCAGTAAACTAATTAGCTTTAGATAACAACATCACTAATAATTTGGCTTCAAGTATATCGTGAATGCATCAGCTAACAGCACTTGCAACTTGCTTAGGAAACTGAGTACTTACTCGTATATTTTTACTAGTAATATAAAATATTAAAATTACTAGGCTAGATGACTTAAGCGACATTTTTAGGAAAGTAAGTTATCCTATTACACCGTTTTAGCGAACTTGATATTCTAAAAAAAACAACAATTCCAATTTGCCTTTCAAGCGTCGTGACAGTACTTTTAGTGTAACACTCTCCGCGCTGAAACACAGAAACGCAAGCACTGCTGATTTGCGACAGGAATGAGTAAGACGGTGGTAACAATCCAAACCTACACAAGATTCTACCACCCGTAAGAGACTACAAATTCACCACTTCAGCCCAATTTTCATAAAAAATATCCCAAAACATCAGCGTTTGACAAGTTGACGACGCTTACACAAATTCGAGTAATGTTGTAGGTTTTAAACTGATGAAACACGGGTCTCAACGCGATGATTATTTACCTTTATTACTCCGACGTTTCGACACGGGTTGCACCGGCCGTGGTCTCGGAGAAACTGTCCGTTGCAGCGAAATTGTCAAAACGGAGCCACGGGTAAACACACATTGAAGTACCCGAAAAAAGTCAATAAAAATGTTGGGGGTAGGCCGATGAAATGTCCAACTACCCGAACATTATTATGTTAACTGTCAACAGCACGGCACACAACACTCACAATATCCCCGCACTGATCCGATGATATATCCCGTGGTATCAACTTCTGAATCACCGGACCCCAAGTTGACGATAAATTGAAACCGTCTTCTCTATTAAAATTCTTAGGATGTTTCTGAATTTCGATCGCCTCCCGTATAACCCGTGGATAATAGTGCCGTTCGGTCGAGAGTAATTTGGGTTTGTGTAATTCTATCCAGTGATTTGGTCCAGTCGTGAGTAAATGTTCAGCTATTGCGGATTTGTGTATTTGGCGATTTTTGACTGCCGCTATATGTTCTTTCACCCGCTCCTGAACGCTTCGCTTAGTCTGGCCAATATACACCTTCCCACAACTGCACTCTATCATATACACACCGGGATTCTGGAAAGGAATAACATCCTTCGGGCTGCGCAAGTGATTAGCTACTTTGGATAACGGAGTGTATACAGTCTTAATGGAGATTTTCTTAAGTACTGCTCCAACTTTGTCCGTTATCCCTTTGACATACGGCATAAATGCTGGCTGCCTACTGACCCCTGGATGTCTTTCCCTCTTCTTGACTGTGCGCTGGATTCTCCCAACATATCCATTCTTCTTTAGTACCTCCTGAACATGGGCCAACTCCTCGTCTATGTGTTCAGGGTCACATAAGTCACGAGCCCTGTTTACCAGGGACGTGACCACGGATTGCAGATGCCTCGGATGATGATGGGAAGAAGCTTGCAAGTACCTGTCAGTGTGCGTGGGCTTTCTGTATACGGAATGGGCCAAAGTACCATCCGATCTGGCCGTCAGTTTGACATCGAGAAAAGGCAGCGATCTTTCGCACTCCATCTCACACGTAAACCTTACCTTGGGGTGGATGGAGTTTAGATGATCAAGGTACTTTTTCACTGTGTCGCAGGTTCCCTTCATGATGCTGAAGACATCATCGACGTATCTCTTCCATACAGTGATTATGGAAGGTCCGGACTCCAATGCCAACCTCTCAAAATGTTCCATCCATAGGTTGGCAATCACCGGGGCAACAGGACTGCCCATAGCGACTCCATCCACCTGAAGGAAAAACTTTTTGACAATTTCGCTGCAACGGACAGTTTCTCCGAGACCACGGCCGGTGCAACCCGTGTCGAAACGTCGGAGTAATAAAGGTAAATAATCATCGCGTTGAGACCCGTGTTTCATCAGTTTAAAATGTGTACAAAGCGCGAGAGTTTAAAATATTATAATGTTGTAGGTTATTTCGTTAAACCGTTGAATTTGCGAAGCTCTACCTGGCAGCGACGTGCGGGGAATACGGCGGGCCCATTGTTCCGACTTGCTGACTGCTCAGAATTTCACATCACTCAGGATTATACTACGTCAGTATCGGTAGTCAATGAGAAATAGGGGACCTGCGTACATCTTTTTTTGTTCGATAGTTTATGTATCCATAGTTAGACAGTTTATTTACTTAGATACATTTTGTGTAGTGTCGGATTAGAATATAACACCTCTCCGCTTTTTCCATGGTTTACGTATGCTTTAGGCAACATACTGGCAAACAGTCATAAAGCTATGCTAGAAGTGGCTACAACACGTGGAATAATCATGGTTTTGGCAATGTAACGTTTTGTAAATCCCGTTTGGGAACATACACGAGATTAAATAGGTACTGTAAGTTATATGTGTTATATATTTTATATTATTATAATAGCGTTTAGACAATTTGTCACTTTGTACTTAATTATAATCTGGAAAAAATCCTTAACACATTCGTCAGACGTTTTCATGAATCTCGTCGACTTATTTTGTTAAGCCTCATAAAACCATACATCCATACATACATACATACAATATACAATCACGCCTGTATTCCCAAACGGGGTAGGCAGAGCACATAAAACGCTACATCGACAAAACGATGACTATTTCACGTTTTGTGGCCACTTCTAGCAATTTTTTTTTTGTTTTGAGGTGGCATAAAACCATGGCTTCAAATACAACCATCGAAATACAAAACGGACTTAAATCAACTAATAATGACCTCAACCGTATACTCTAGCGGAAGCTATTAGGTAAATAACTCGTGAAATAACTTAGCATTTTGCTGTACTTGCTTTAAAGTTCGGAATTCTGTTTAGTCTTTGATTACCCGCCGATGCCGCGACGGCAGGAAGTTAATTACGTACAGACAAAACAAAAGACTGACTTTATATTGAACCGAAACAACTCCTTTGAACTTGGCTGAGAAGGGAAATAATGTATTTCTTTCAGATAAGAAGCCACTGCAGAGTTCCGTCGCTTGACAGTGATTGGGAATGCTTTGGAGTCTACAAACGAAGAAAATATTGGCAATTTTGGGAAATGTTCATCGTTATAAATAAGTTGCACTCGGAAATAGTACTTTACTTTACAATGGTAAGTCAAATTGTATAAAAGAAACCCTTTCACAGAATAAGTAGTATGTACAGAAGATCCTTTCAAGAACAAAAGTCATGTTAAGACATAAAAATTTGCTGTTTCTTTCTACCGTTACCTGTTTGCACGCGAAATCGAAACTCATTGCGTAGCCCGATCGTTCATTTTCCATTGGACTCATAAACGGTTTTGTGGCATAGGGATAACCCTAAGTGATAACACCATTATTAGTTTTCTCTTTGTTAAGACATCCGTTAACACAGCAATATATTCTTATTTTACATCGATGATTTTGCCAGTTTGAAACAATTATGCGTGCTTTAACAATCCCAAAAAAAACGCAATATGACGTGAATGACTAGCGCGATGCGCGGCTATCACCAGTCTACTGCAATAGAGCTTTCACAAAGTCTCACCGTAATAGCCTACACCTAAACTATGGAGTAGACAGTACGACAAACAGCATTCGGGTACCGGCTAAAAATCAAAAATAAAGTCGGACTTATCCATTCAGTCGCAACCACTTCTTCACCTACCATTCTACCTCTTCCATCTTTGCACACCTAAAACTATGCTAGAAGTGGCTGCGAAGCGAGTTAACGTCATAATCATGGTTTTTTTCTATATCACGTTTTGTGTGCTCTGCGTATTTGGGAACACAGGCGTGATTGTATGTATGTACACCGGGATTGTTGAGCCACTTGCCACTGTTCGCAATTTAGACGTGTAATCAATGACCGATGTAACCGACTAGATGTCAGCTATTGGATTAGTATTACACGACCAAGTTACAAACATAGGTAAAGTGGCTCAACAATCCCTGACGCGATGGTACTCCTTCACCGAACCAACCCTCGCGTCGCATGGCCCCAGAGACAACGAAGAAACTTTGACAAATTCGATTTGTTATGAAACCCTTTAATTTGAAACAAAGCGAAACTTCATGACGCGGGTAGGGACAGCTATCCGATTCATAATTAGGGCGGTACGGTGTTTCATACGCCGAGGGAGGCGATATGGTAAAGAGTTAATCAATTTAAAGATGAGAGTTGAGGTTATTTTGAAGGCAAAGGGTTTATGCCATAAAATAATTATGACTTCTTTCATATCGCACCAAGTTTTTTTTTTAATTTTGTATACGTTATTTCTAAGCATGGTTTTAGGTTTAAAAGTAGATGAAAGAAGTACAACAGTAAAAGGTTGTTACCCTGTCGCCTAAAATAATATCTTAGCCTTTTTCCATCCAATCAACAACAATATTTAAATACCTACCTACTGTAAAATTTAAAGAAGAAATAGTTTACTAAATGCAGGCATGACGCATGATGTACTTATGTGATATTCCAAAGTAGATTATTTGAAAATTAAATAAGTCTTTATAAATTATACAATAAAAATAGGGTCACAATTCAAAGACACAGACGTAGGTACATACATACAATCACGTCTGTATTCCCAAACGGGGTAGGCAGAGCACACAAAACGCTACACAGACAAAACAATGACCATTTCACGTTTTGTGGCCACTTCTAGCATAATATTTTTAAGGTTTTGAGGTGGCAGGTACAATAGTGACAGGTTGCTAGCCTGTCGCCTAAAGTATACCTAGACATCCACGGAAGAAATGGAGAGGCGTTATTCTAAACCCGACACCACACGGGAACATAGGTAGGTACTTTTATTTTAATTTTTTCCGCTTTTTAAGTCTACGCTAAAACAATTAGTCAAAATAAGCTTACGAGTACACAAACAAGCAATTACAAGCCGGAACGTACCCGAAGCGAACATAAATAAGTTATTATAGGCTCACGGATAAAAGGGTTTTATTTGAGAGCACATTAAATGTTAGTAATTATATTTGCTCCTAAATATTTGTCTTCAAAAGGATACTTGCGCGCTCCGATTCGGCTTAATTTTAAATTAAATTAGGCAATGTGTCACTCGCAGTGCCAAATTACATCTAATATGGCCTTGGTAAGCACGGAGGTCGCTATAAACAAACGTTATGGTCCCTTTTAGAACAAAATTAGCCGTAATAAAGCATTATCGTTAAAATGGAGCCAATTTAATAATGCCTTGTAATATAGGGAGCCTCTTACCTGTGTTTTAAAACGGGGGCGATCGAGTTACAAAGATTTACGGCGAAAGATATTTTTGTTTTTTGTGATGTATGAGAAGTAAGTTATTATCCACGACTTAAATCCAGAATATCCCGATAGTGCTTACTAGGCTGAATCGAGATTTTAATTTTACTTCGTCTGTGAGATTTCTTGCTACATACCAATTTTTCAGATGAATGAAAAGAAGAATCTAGTATTGATTTAATTCATTGTGATAAAAAGACAGTGTATAGGTTCTTACATCAGTTTGGTTTAAAAATAGTTTTAGACTAGGATGTATTTTTAGAGCCGAGATGTCAACTACAGATTTTTCACATTCGCAAATAAATCGTAAAAAAAACCTGTGCCGTTCTATTCCCTTTGTCGCTCCCACACGTCGGCTCACAAAAGGCTGTCGCGCGACATGTCCGATCAAGTTCTGCAAATAAACAAAGACAGCCAAGAGCGTGTCGAGCTAGTTTTGTATAGGTCACCCATAGCATTTTTTTTATAGGTTAAAAAGTTAAAAATCCTCCTCCTATTTCATGTATGGCATCGAGATAATCCTCCTCCCCTTTTACCTCTCCTTTTCTTCCGTGGATGTCGTTAGAGAGGACTAGGGAAATAGGTTTGGGTATAGGTAGTTTAGGCGAAAGGCTAGAAACCGTCACTACTATACCTCTTGCGTCAATTTTAAAATTTCAAATTATGCTAGAAGTGGCAGCGAAGCGTGAAGTAGTCATAATCATCGTCTTGTCTATTTTACGCTTCGTGTGCTCCGCCTACCCTTTTTGGGAACATAGGCATGATTATATATGTATGTACAGTCAAGGAAATTGATACCTGTGCCACTTTGAACCTTTTCACAGTGCGTTTCAAATTGCTTTGATTAGTAGAAAGTATGGTATGTCACAGTGACATTTCTTGTGAAAAGGTACAAAGTGGCACATTAATCAATTTCCTTGGCTGTATTTATGTGTTTTTAAGTAGACATCTCTCCATTTCTTCCGTGGATGAATAAGTGGCGAGTAAGGAAGTTAAGATTTGAAAACTCCTATTTTTATTTCGGTCTCACAAAAAACTTTCGTTACATGGCACTGTGACTCACGTAGAACAAGCTAGCTGGACAAAAACAAAATTGACCTATCTAGAAATCCTTAATAAGGTAATTACTATA
>BHDV01071575.1:253899-302003 GCA_005406045.1 Adoxophyes honmai
TCGTTTATGGAATGCGTTGTTATCACCATGGATACGCGGGTATGCGCGCGCATCGTTAGAGTTTCTCATGCGATAATAAGTGTTAATGTAATGAAAATAAAGTTGAAATTCTCATTCCACGGAGCGGGTCGCTGCGCTACGCCGCGCTGCGCTGCTCTTTTGGTGGGAATTGACCCTACGAGTAAAAAACACGATGGATTTTAGTGAAATTTTACTAAAATTTCATGTGGTTTTGAGTTAAAATAACACCTTTCCCATTCTTCCGTTGATGTCATAAAAGGTGATTTGGATAGACTGATTCTAAAGAGACAAACTCGCGGGCAACAGCTGATCGGAGTTTAAATCTAAAATTAAGCGGAAAAGTGGCTCCCAAGCGTGAAATAATCATGCATACATACAATCACGCCTGTGTTCCCAAATGGGGTAGGCAGAGCACACGAAACGTGACATAGACAAAACCATGATTACGACTATATCACGGTTTGCAGCCACTTCGAGCATAGTTTTAGGTTTGAAAAGATGGAGGAGATAGAATAGTGACAGGTTGCCTGCCGCCTAAAGCACGCCTGCACCTATTTACTTAGTTACTTCTTACGACATCCACGAAATACAAGTAGAGGTGTAAGGGCCGGCGCTGACTGCCGGCATGGCACGGCGTGGCAAAGGATTTTGTTACTGATCTGAGAAAGGCCGCGGCATGCCACAGCGTGCCGAAGCATTTCACGGGTTATATTTTTGGATGCTGCGGCACGATTTGCCGTGCCGTCCTCTGCCATGCCGGCAGTGAGCGCCGGCCCTTATTCTATCCCGACACCACACGGTCTGCTCCCTTGGAAAACAGGCGTGATGTTTTATACGTATACGTATGTAAAAAACATATTTGCCAGCACAAAACAGCGTAATTATTACAGAACAGTCGTAATTGCACCGTCCCTTTCATTCTTTACAATCCAAACCCCATACCTCAATACACGATCACAATGCCGCGCGAGGCAGACATGAGAAAATTTGACGTCTTTATTAAACCATCTCCACGGGGCGTTGGCTTATATCTTAAAATGAAAAGGCACCGTACCCGGGATAACGCGTGCCCTCGAGTCGTAAGAAATACAGAAACAGTAGGACGAAAGGACTGTTTTTATATAACACACACATCACGCTCTATTCCTTGGGAAGGCAGAGATAACAAAGCGCCTTCCGCATCTAATCCCGCATCTAATCGGATATACTTCTCCGCTTCATTTTCATTCATCTATCATGAATGCTCAAAGGTCTCGAGTACTTATAAATCGGCCTCTTTCCAACATTGTTGATTTGGTCAATAAAGCTACCAATTGTGTTCTTCGACAGCGTCCTCGACCGGAGTGTTCTAACGCGCACGTCCTTTGTAAATTGCTTGCACAGCCTTGTTTCTTTCATTCACTCCACGAGCCAACCAATGCAATATTCCTTTCTCTATCATGGTTACGATATCTACATTCAGACCACACGTCTCACTAATCAAGCTATTACGCACTCTATTGGTAAATTTAATGCCACTCATGCTTCGCAAAAAACGCATCTCAAGAGGGATTGATGTGAGTGAAGCAAGAGAAGTATGCCAGAATAAAATCAAATGGCGCTCTGTTATCTCCGCCTACCCCGCAGGGAACAGAAAATGTATAAACAAGACAATTAACTTTATTTGTATTTTAAATAACCAACAAAAAATAATTTTCAATACAAGTCTTTTACAAAATAACTTCAGTGCGATTCTTACAAAGATTGATGAGAAATATACGACGATCGTAGTTGAATAAAGTTTATGGATGTTGACCTGCTGCGTTTTCTCCGCTGTGACAAAATAACAGATTATTAAGAAAACTGGCTTAAAGCAGCAGCCTCATTACTCGCGGGCGCAGCTCTCGTCGCGGCTGAGCCCTTGATCTGGTTGTAACTATTAACTGTTTAATATAAAACTTGGGATCTTTTTGGTGTGCATTTTTGTAATGTTGTTTCCTGTTGCTTTACAGCGTGGCCGAAAATTGCGTGGATGTTTTAACCAGTGGTCGGAGCGGGTCTGAGAACCCTTGTGAAGTTTTTTCCTGAAATTTTCATGTCATCATCATCATCATCATCAGCTTATATATACGTCCCACTGCATGGCACTGGCCATCTCTCAATATGAGAGGGCTTGGGCTTTAGTTCCCACGCGGGCCCAGTGCGGATTGGGAACTTCACACACAATGTTGAATTATTTCGTCGCTGTGTGTAGGTTTTATCACGATGTTTTCCTTCACCGAATAGCTCGTGATAAATATCAAATTCGATATCGCACATGAATTCCGAAAAATTCAGAGGTGCGAGCCCGGAGTTTGAACCCACGACCCTCTGCTTGAGAGGCCACAGTTCGAACCGCTGGACTACCACGGCTATTTTCATGTAATTTCATAATAATGCTCAGTCTTTTGAATAGTCAACCGCGTATCATCGCAATGTCAAACAATACACGCCGAGCCGACGAGAGTGCGACTCGCACTTGGCCTGTCACAATCGCACTCACGATCCACTCGACAGTATGACAAAAGAAAAGCGTAAACCTTTCGGATTTGAAACGTTAATTACAAAGTTTGCCTGTCTTCACATTTCAGCACCCCGGACGTTAGTGGACTGATAAATTAGGCTATTTGCGGCTGCCGTCCAATTAATTACCCACGTGTGCGAATTACTTAATCAACCGTCAACACCGGTCGTGATTGGACGGCTTCGTTTGTGCGTTCCGGTTGGCGGTTGCGGGAATGGCGGCACAAAATGGCGGCTGTGTGTGAACCGCTAGGGGCGATTTCAGATTAGGCGTTTTATACGCGCGTACAAGCTCGCTTTTGAAAGCGCACACGCGCGCACAGGTGCGGTTTTGTTTTCTTCGAGCGTTGACGCGCATAAGCTCGTATAAGCGCCAGCAAGAACATGCGACCAGCGTTTCAAACGCGTATACGCTCGTTTAAGCGCGTACAAGCATGTTCGATTTAATGTAGCGCGCGTATAAAACGCCTAATCTGCAATCGCCCCTATAGCTCTACAAGTTAGCTCTGCTAGACGATAACTTTGTTCATAACATACATACCTACTTACAACATACAATCACACCTGTGTTCCTAAACGGGGTAGGCAGAGCACACGACACGTGACATACACAAAACCATGATTATACCTGTATAACGCTTCGTAGTCACTTCTAGCATAGTTTTAGGTTTGCAAAGATGGAAGAGGTAGAATAGTAACAAGTTTCTAGCCTAAAGTAATTTATCTGAGGGACTAATTTTTTTTTTTGTCATCTACCCAATTAACCACCACTGCTTAAAACCTTGCCAAGATAGCTGCCAGGGAATGAAATATCAAGATTATGTTACATAATTCCTCGTTGCATGTACCAGGAATGCAGAAGTGAGTGCCGGTCGCGCTCCGCGTTGCAATAACGCTAACTCGCAACCTGCGTCATAATACATGATGGCTTACGGTTCTAATGTAATAATTATTAGCGTTGGAAAATTAGATGGTTCATTTTAAAAGTTCTGAGGGAGGATACGCATTTTTTACTCTGTTTGAAGCTACGTATTATTAAATAAGATAAGGGAGATATACAATAAATATACATACATACACACAATCATCACACTTATATTCCCTAAAGGGGTAGGCCATTAATATACAAAGTTTTGTTGCCACTTCTTGGATATTTTTTGATTTTAAGTTGAGAGTTACCTACTATAGAAACTGGTTGCTAGCCTGTCGCCTTAAATTAGCCGTAACCTTTTTCCATAGTGGGCTCTTACGACATCCACGGAAGAAATGGTGAGGTGTTATTCTAAACCCGACCCGACACGGCTCGATTGATTTTTACAATATCAAAAACAATTTCACGGAATATTGGTCATAAATAGTCATAATAAATCTTATGGTATGGTATTTAGTTTCGAATTACACCTCTCTATTTCTTCCGTAGATTTCGTAAGAGGTATCTAAGGATCAATAAGTTTAGGTGTGCTTTAGGCGATAGACTAGCATCCTGTCACTATTACACCTTTCAACTAAAAAAAAAAAATACGCTACAAGTTGCCAGAAAACGCGAAGTAGTCAAGATTTTGTTTATCTTCGTATGCTCTGCCTGCCCCATTTGGGAATACAGGCGTAATGTACCTATACATTTATGTATTACTAGCTTTTGCCCGCGGCTCCGCTTGCGTTAAATTCGGGGTTTCACAGAAGAGATAGCACACATACCAATTTTATAGCTTTCTACATTGAAAACTTCCACTCCTCACTTTAGGGAAATTGGGGGTTTTGAAGAGACAAAATGTAGCCTATGTCACTCTCCATGCCCTAAACTATCTCTACCTAAAAAATCACGTCAATCCATCGCTCCGTTTAGCCGTGAAAGACAGACAAACAAACAAACACACTTTCACATTTATATATTGGTACGGATTGCACTATTTGTATTGCATCACCTCTCTGGGCCTGTGGTTTTCACTCCCAACAGTCGCTTTGTACGAGAGCGCGAGAACTTTACCCCTAAGTGCACTCGGTACGTCTTTTGCGGAATTTTTCACTTTGTCTAGCGACGTGACGCTATTTTTCACGGCAGAGTGTCGTATTATTTGGTTGCGAGCAAAACAAAGAAATGCGCGAGTTTTTGTATTACAGAAAACTTAATTATGTTCTTATTAAGTTTCCGTGTGGTGTTGGTTTTAGAATAACACCTCTCTATTTCTCCAGTGAATGTCGTAAGAGGTGACTAAGGTTAGGTTAAGGTATATTTTAGGCGACAGGCTAGCAACCTGTCACCATTATACCTGCCAACCAAAAGCCTAAAAGAAAAGTTAGAAGTGGCAACTAAACGTGAAATAGTGACGGTTTTGTCTATGTACCGTTTCGTGTGCTCTGCCTACCCTGTTTGGGAATACAAGCGTGATGGATGTATGTATGTATTATTAAGCTTTTACAGTTTTCTGTGTGGTGTCGGGATAGAATAATATCTCTCCATTTCTTCGGTGAATTAGGTTCACAAAAGAAATAGGTTTAGGTTTTAGGTGACAGGCTATACTCTGTCAGTTTAGGTACTTAACTAAAAGTAAGAATAAGAACGTTTATTTGTAAAAAAATAAGGTAAAAAAAAATACAGGCGGAAAAATAAATATTGAGCGTATCACGATGTCTTGCCTATTGGCGTACAAATACAATAAAATTGTCAGACGAGTATGTAATAACAATAGTTGAGCTAAGTATAATTCAATGTCATCTAAAAAATGCTTTGTACCTAGTATAATAATATTTTTGTCAATTAATAATTTGTTTACATTTTTCTTAAAATGTATAATGTCTACAATATCTCTTATGCACGGCGGAATTTTGTTATAGATTCGTGGTGCCATTCCCAGTATACTTTTGCGCATCAACGCAGTTTTGCCCTTTGTGTTCTGCACCTTGGACTGGTATTAAACAAACTTTATGTCAGATTTGACAGGTTAAGAACGTTTTTATTTTACTACCTAACTTTTTTCGGATATCCAAAACGTTTAGCAAAGGAATCTTACGTAATGTTTATTGATCTGATGAACGTTAGTGTTCTAATTCCGAAGTTTCTGGTATTAGGTAAATTTAGGCACCAACAAAATTTTTTTTAATGATTCCTTCCTTTGCTAAACTTTTTGAATAAGTATCCGAATAAAGTTGGGTAGTAAAAAAAAACGTTCTTAACCTGTCAAATCTGACATAAAGTTTGTTTACTTTTAGTTAAGTACCTAAACCTACAGAGTATAGCAACCTGTCACTATTATACCTCTTCCATCAAGTTTACAAACGTAAAATTAAGCTGGAAGTGGTTGCGACACGCGGAAATAGTCATAATTTTGTCTATGTCACGTTTCGTATGCCTATTTGGAATCATAGGCGTGATTATTGAATGTTTGTAAAATTAAAAAGTTGCTAAAGATAAATTATTATACATTAAAAATAATTTTGCCTAATAGATCAGAAATGGGTAGGTACTTGAACTAAAAAGAAAATCGTTTGCTTTGTTTTATTCAAGTTGTTTCCGAATTTATGATTCAAGTATCCGTAAATTGATGTCTTTAAGTAATTCTAAATCGCCGAAGTGCGTGTTTGAGTGCCTAAATTATCGAAAATTATGTTCTATAGTCGCTTTTACCCGCGACTTTACTTCACGTTGTTATTTCTGACAGATTTGTGTATTATCGGCTGTAGAACAATAGCTCTCCATTTCTCCCATGGATGTCGTAAAAAGCAAGAATATTGTAGGTAGCAGGCTAGCAACCTATCACTACAGTACTTTTTAACTTAGAACACAAAAAGGAAAACCAATAGGGGGTAGACCGTTAATTTTTTTTTGTCTACCCTATTATGACCTGTGATTTGACGAGATTCGTCAACATTGTTTATTCACTGTGGCCCTTGAAACGATTTCTATTGTTACAAATATTAATTAAACCATTTAAACGTAAAGTCTTATTAAAACTTCCACAGCCCTCCAGAATTATAAAGCACAAATTGTAGGGTACTTACTGCACGTAATTTATTTTTTGGCTCGGCTCCGATTGTTCGCGGAGTGGCAGCCGTTTCTAATTCGTCCCATTGTCAAGCAAATTGAAGGAACACCGTCAAACGTGATTCGATTTTCATATGCCCACTGGTTACAGGGTTCCCTGAAACAGGTCACGGTTTATTGTACTTGTACGTCGATATGCCTGCAACACTCTGAAGCAAATGGTTTTAATTGAGACTCTTTTTCTGAGAGTCTAACATTGTAACAATCTTACATAAGGTCAGGTGGGGGAAGAGAAATGCAGGGGTACCTAAGAGGACACTACAGACCATACTCACTCATAACTCGTACGAGTTATGGTCTGTGGTGCTGGTGCCTCTTACCCCTGCCCTGCCCTTGAATTTCTCTTCCCCCACCTAACCTTACATACAATCACGCCTATGTTCCCAAATAGGGTTGGCAGAGCACGCAAAACCATGACTATTTCACGCTTTGCAGCTACTTTTAGTATAATTTTAGGCTTGAAAACAGACGAAAGACGGCCAGATAGCCCAGCGGTTAGAACCTAACTGTGAAGCTTGAGGTCCCGGGTTCGATCCCCGGTCGGGGCAGATATTTGTATGATGACTACGAATGTTTGCTTTCGGGTCTTGGATGTTTATCTATATATAAGTAAGTTTATCCGTTGTCTAGTACCCATAAGACAGGCATCAAATTGCCTACTTTGGGACTAGGTGATTGGTGTAAAAAAAATTGTCCAGTGATATTATTTATTTATTTATTTAAAGAGGTTCAAAAGTGACAGGTTGCTAGCCAGTCGCCTAACGCATACCTAAAGTTATCCTGACCCCCCTGTGTGGTGTCGGAATAGAATTATAGCACTTCTTCGTTTCTTCCGTGGATGTCGTAAGAAAAATGGAGAAGTGTAGATTTTATCGTGGCACCACGTACGTATACAGAGGTAAAATAGCAATGTCAAGACGTTTTCCATTTTCATGTAAACCCCGCCAGTAATCCGTCTTTGTCAGCACATTCTAAGGCAGACCGGTATTTCGTCCAATCTTTATTTCATTCCAACGTATTATTTTTAGAGTGCCTAAAATTCCGAGACAGTTTGCTTTATATGCCCGAAAACATTTTATTGTAGGTCTTTGTGGGGACCATTCTTTAAATACTTTGGTGTAGACTAAGGTTAAATATTTTTTTACCTTAAAATATATTATCTATTTTTTTAATAATATACGCAGCATAGAAACATAGCAGACAAATGTCACTATAAAACGATAAAATGAGCACAATGAGCAGCGACGGCGACTTGGGGGAAGTTTTTAATTTATAGTAAAACTTTTAGTTATAATAATTTTAGTTTTAGACTTAGTTTTTATTTGTGTTGTTTTATTCTTTAGGTTAATTTTACTGAGATACCTATTCATAACTAAAATTACGGATTAAATAAATACAGTGACAATTACAGTATGATTGTACCTGCAATATACTCGTACAGGGTGTTTGGCGCATCTAACTTAGCAAGGTTTTTGATCACACACACATCACGCCTGTATTCCTAAATAGGGTAGGCAAAGCACACGAAAGTTTAAGTAGACAAATCCATGATTACTTCAGGTTTCGTTGCCACTACTAGTATAATTTTAGGTTTAGAAACTGATGGAAGAGGACAGTGACAGATAGCTAGCCCATCCCCTAAAATGTACTTTAACCTATTTCCTAAGGCCGTGGTCGCCTTCACCCGCCGCCCGCGGCCGACAACGGCCCGCCGCCCGCGGCGTCTGAATGGTATGTTTGGGAATGCTCGGGAGTGGTCGTTTTCGCCCGCCGCGTGCGGCGTTCCGTTTACTACTATTATTCAGACGCCGCGGACGGCGGGCCGTTGTCGGCCGCGGGCGGAGGGTGAAGGCGACCACGGCCTTAGTCACCTCTAACGACATCCATTGAACAAATGAAGAGGTTATTATTCTAACCTGACACCAGACAGGGCAAGTATAAAACACATGCCTAAATTACACAACACACAAACGAATTGTTTTAAAAACAAAATCAAGTTTGTCTAAATCACTTGATCTTTTCTAGTGTTTTTATTCAAAGGAATGCCCGCCATATTAGATTTCATTCAAACGGTCTCCACCTGTCGACTTTATTTAATTAAGGGATGTTTTCGGAGGGGGTGACTCGAAAGGCAGTAAAATCTTGCTCCCATTCCGAATAAATATCAGCTCTTTGATTGTTTTTATTTGAGTAAAGCTCGTATAATTAAGTTGTTCGCATTGCTTATCGAATGCTTTATATGTTTCTTTGTTACATGAATGGGGTTACTAATATGAGTCGACAAAGTTTAAGTACTTTTTTTAGCAAAATAAGAACCGTGTGGTGTCGGGCAAAGAACATCTCTTCGTTTCTTCAATGGATGGATAATAAGAGAATGGATGTATAAGAGGACAATTATATGTTTTATGGGCGACAGGCCAGCCACATATCACTATAATATTATACAGCTTCATTTTGCAAAAACATTAAATACTTACCCGTAAATTTAAAACAAAAATTTTAAATGATTTTTCCTTTTCAATTATAAAGTTATATTTTGGCTGTTGATCAATTTGCATAAAAAATGTGCAGTAGCTCTCCCTTTGATGTAAAGTTAGTCTATTGTAGATTTTAGATATTTAGTCAGAGTAAAATACTTTGAGAGGTTTTTAACGAAAATTATCTTGGTTTACAGGAACCTCAATAGATTTTGCGTAGTTTGGCTTTTTTCCACAGAATTATTTTCTGCTTAAAAATAATGAGATGAAAATGGACCTGCTCAATTCTTTTCACCGTGGCTGTATCTCTTATATCAGCATGGAAACCTAAAAATGTTATGCTAAAAGTGGCTTAGAAATACGGTAATTTAAAGGTGACCTCTGAAAAAAAAAGATGCTCTGCCTCCATTTCGCAATACAAGCCTGATGAAAGTATGAAGAAAAAAATGATTGCGCATCTTTTGTTGCAATTTAAACAATCTTTCTATTTTAATGTAAATTACATTCACTGGCAGATAATCAAAAAATATTTTACAGATTTCACCTGGAAATAAAACAAACCATTTCGATTGCTTGTCACTCTTTGTTCTTTGACTATGTACCGGAAATATTTGTGAAATACGACCCGAAGCTTTTCTTGGAGAACCGGGGACGTTTCATGAAAACTATTTGAAGCGAGCGAACAATTTGTTGTCATTTTTGCTGCTTTTCAATCATAATGTCAGTAGGTAAAGCCTAGAAAGTTAACCCTTAATTTGACAGTGTTAAGACCATTATGTTATAATACTATGATTATCCTCATTGTTCTTTTGTCATACCAGTCATACTACAAAAACATTTAAAGCATGAAGAAAAAATTAGTTGTGGTATGTATGATACACCATTTACACTGGAATTTCGCAAGCGGGAAAGAATACTCTGTCTCTTTCTGACGTCTCTAGTTAGACAATGACAGGTATAGTCTATCTCGCGCGCTACTCTGTTCGTGTCCTGTCGTGCTAAGCCGGCTGACTAGGTGACGGCGATTAGCGGACACTCTACAGTGTAGTGTAAATACCGAAGTACCTTGTAACTCTTGGTTGAACTGCTAAGTGTATTTGCCGCTTTATTATCTCCATCTTTGACGGCCGGATAGCCCAGCGGTTAGAGAACCTGACTGTGAAGCTTGAGGTCCCGGGTTCGATCCCCGGTCGGGGCAGGTGTTTGTATGATGAATACGAATGTTTGCTTTCGAGTCTTGGATGTTTATCTATATATAAGTATGTTTATCCGTTGTCTAGTACCCATAACACAGGCATTACATTGCCTACTTTGGGACTAGATGATTGGTGTAAAAATTGTCCAGTGATATTTATTTTATTTATTTATCTTTAGTCTTTATTATATAGAAAAGGCTTTATAACAATCAGACCACGCATTAGAAGATAAAATAAGACATCGTATCAATCAATTCATTCCAAAACATCCCGCAATCAATCAAAGCGAGCAAAATACGAGGCGGGTAATTTATCCAATGATGTATTAGATGTAATTTAACATGTTTAGATGTTGTGCCATTCAGGTTCCTCTGAGAAGGGACGTTATTTGTGAAAGTGGATTTGTGGGAATGATTCGTTGTATGGGAAAAAACAGTCGGTATCTGCGAAAGTAATTTGTAATTTTTGTTTTTGTAATTATTATGTTTGTGAAAATGTGGATGAGCTTTTGTCGAGGTCACCAATTGTCGAAAGAGTCCAATAGAGACCCATTAGGGTCCCATTTTCCAACCTATCCCACCTAAAATTCTATATAAATATAGGTGGGATAGGTTGGATAATGGGAACTACCCCAATAGAGAGTTCTCTCTCCAGGCAGATGTTATGCCTGGGGACCGAAGTCCATAGAGAGGAAGTTGGAGGTTGGTTGAACGTCGAAACTCTGTTAGCGGGACATAGGCTCGTTTAGTTCGGCTATTCGACGATTGATGGCGCTAGGGCGCTACAGTTGTGAGCTGGTGTCAGTTGCGTCAAGCAAAAAATTACGTTTAGGCGCAGCGCAGACGACAGAGTTTTGTGCAATCGAGTCTGCGCAGCAATAAATTCTCTGAATGGCGCGCTGACAGTTTCCACGAAACTCTGAATGGAAATTCCTGGAAACTGTCAGCGCGCCATTCAGACAATTTATTGCTCCACAGACTCGATCGCACAAAACACTGTCGTCTGCGCAGCGCCTTATTGTGTGGCAGCCCTCCTTAAAAATTTATTTTATTTAGTTTTTAATAAATGCGTTTATAATGGCAATAACTGATGAAATTTTCAAAAGTTAGCTATCGTAGTTTTTGAGAAACAGCGTGGTGACACACAGATGGAGAGACCGACAAACAGCGAGGTCTTAGTAATAGGGTCCCATAATTACCCTTTTGTTTCGGGGCCCAAAAAGTAAAAGAATGATTACGGCGTAAGGTAACGGCACCAGTGATGGACGGTTTAAGCTGACAAGCACCAGTGATGGACACTTCATTCATAATTTAAAGACCATAGAGTTGTGAATTGATTGTTGTAAAACAAATGACTTTTCCTTAGTGGGTAGTAAATAAGAGTCATTGTCCATTACTGGTTCTTTGTCCATTACCGGTGACTTTACCTTATGTATTTCAAGATTTCTGATACTAATATAACTAGTTGTTTTGTAGCAACTGATGCATGCTATAAAAATATTACCCGTGTGGTGGCAAATTAAGAAAGGTGTTAACCTATCTATTTTTGCCGTGGATGTTTAAAGAGGTGATTAAGTGATAGGCTAGCAACCTGTCCCCATTTTTCCTCGTTACCTAACTTGGTACCTAAAATATGCTAAAAGTAGGTACAAAGAGTGAAGAAGTCATGATTTTGTCTTAATGGCCACTTCGTGTGCTCTATCCACCCCATTTGGTAACATACGTAAGGTAAAGTCACCGGTAATGGACAAAGAACCAGTAATGGACAATGACTCTTATTTACTACCCACTAAGGAATTGTCATTTGTTTTACAACAATCAATTCACAACTCTATGGTCTTTAAATTATGAATGAAGTGTCCATCACTGGTGCTTGTCTACTTAAACCGTCCATAGCTGGTGCCGTTACCTTACAACCTAAAATCAATGAGACTAAAATAAAAGGCTTGGCGCGTCCCTACATATAAGATTGTTTTGATGAACCGAGCCATCTTAGAAATAAGAATAACATTTTACTTAGAAGAAGTACACTGGTACTTTGTATCTCGTGGAACGGAAGGGGCCCATAGTTCCCTCGATTTGGCTTGGCTCGCTTCCAACTCTCGTCTCTGATTACGTGTATTGATTCTAATACAGCCAGTATTTCTTCTTGTATTAAATTCTGGAATACATTTCGCAGCAGGTGGCTGCGTCGAAGACGGTTATTGCTGCAAACAACGACGTAAAGTCGGGACGTATTATTACTTCAGTTTTAAGGTAGCAAATACTTTGAAAGGATATAAATGAGACTTTAAAGTTAATGTGTGTTTTAGGTGACAGCTAGCAATCGGACACTATTATTAATTACCAATTTTATGGATAGTAACTCTTAATCGTACTCTTAAATTGAGTTTGGGTCGACATGTTTCTAACTCATACCGGCATCGCTCTGTTCGCGCAATTGCTCGTACTCAACGAAACTAATACCAAAATATTTTTTTCTATTTTGTATCAAAAATAATGCGGTTCACAGAATTACCAATTTAAAGAGCACAATTTTTTAAATAGTTTAAAAAAGTGGCTGTGACAATAAGGGTTTCACTTTTTGCTATTTTCTACGAAAGTAGGGTTTGAAACATTGAGGATAGAACCTATAGAGTACTAATGTCATCTTGGTTGTTCGGAAATTATTCCGCAAAACAATTGAAGACCTCGCTGTGCTCTTATTGGCCGGCCCAAGATCGCGCTTCACACTTAGTGTTGGGCAAGTTTACAAATGTATCGATAATATCGATATCGACAATAGTCTATTTTTACGAAACCGACGAGGATGCATGAGGAGATTAATGAATGTAGATGAAGCAACAGTAACAGGAAGGATACTTTCTGGTGGGGTAACGGCGAGATGTCGTCGTACGGAATTCAAACTCGAACCAAAAAAATGTACGAGAAATGTACGAAATTGTACGCTAGTTTAAAATAATGTACTAAACGCACTTACATACAAGAAAACAATAATCAATCATACTTTCAGCTCCCTAGCGGGGACAGATTGATTGTTGTTTTCTCGTAAGTGCGTGTAGTAATTTTTTTTTAAACTAACGTACAATTTCGTGCATTTATCGTATTTTTTTTTGGTGTAAGTTTCAATTCAGTACGACACTATGCCCCCGAGAGAAAGTATGACACAAATATTTGTCTAATTTTTTTCCATAATCTAACTTACGGACTAATTAGAATGATATATTTTAACCCTGTCATCATCCCTGTTGGGGTTATTTTTAAATGTATTCTTCTTTCAATACGAATTTCAGATCTAGATTTAGTCAAATAATGTCACTGCTCATTACTTACTGGCACCATTATTAACTAGTTTTAATTTATTACCATACAATACAACCCATACCTTTCGATCAAGAATATGTATTTTAATTAATGTACTTCAAAGAATATTTAAGTCAAAGATACATTAGGCGACAAATGTTGCACGACATTTGTCGCCTAATGTATCCTTGGCTTTATTTAATTCGGCACCGTAAAATATGTAATACTTACATATAAATATCGATACATCATTTGATTATTAACAGCACAACTCTAGTCTTGACAGAATGAGATGAAGTAATGGGATGACACCTAGGTGAAAGTGAGATGCACAATTATGTGTCATTTTGAATGACCAGTTAACTTGAGCTGCGCTAAAATGAATATAAATTGAAAAATGCGTGTTTACTGTTAATTACCGATGAAATTTAACATCGTCTGTTTTCAAATTGGAACTTTTGCTGTTTTTACCACACTACCGAATAGAACAGTACGTAATTACGCAAGTATATTAATTTACATCTAGAAATATGAGGAGTTGCACGCAGATCTGTTGTTGGCTCCATACAGTTTCTGTGACAGTGACACTACACGTTAGTATATTGAAATAAACAAACATTTGCGGACCGGGGTTGCGAACATTGTTTCTCTATAGGTTCTATCCTCTATGGTTTGAAATGACATTATATATAATTATTTTGACTTTTAAACAACTTTTACAACTTCAATACAGTTCGTATGGAATTCATACACTGTAGAATTTGATAGCGGAAGTAAGTCGGTAACAAAACTCGTGTCATATCCATTAAAATAAATATCTAACCGATCCTGTTCGAGAGACTCGTACATCGAGTGCGAACAACCAAACAAATCGCATAAAGCGAATACGAATGACCAATAAAGCTCGCCATGAATGGCCGAATTGCCCGCGACGCCAAGAGATAGTTCCGCGCGTCCATTGCTCCACGTAACTTTGTAGACCTCACAACGGACAGACACGGCTTCAAAATTTGGTTAGTTTTCGGAGGTTTTGCTCCGTGACACTTCGTCGCCGAACACGGGCCACCGGCCACAGCCACACACGCCGACACGAGAAGCTAGACGAAACAACAAAAGTAGTTGAAGTGCGCGACAGCTAAGTACTTGTTTATTTCAAACAGCCGTTTGGTGGTCGGCGCGCGCCACAAGAAGCGAGCTACGACTATATAATAGTCAACCGTGTGCGGCGAGTCCACATTAAGATGAATGAAAACTGCAGGAAATTATGCCGGTGGCGGTGTTTCATGGTTGTGGCCGATGGCCCCTGTGCCCTTTTGCATAATAAAGTACTAAAACATACGAAAAACTCACGTCTGAAATTGAGTTCATGACGCTGAACGCTGATGCGTTTGGCAGCACCCGCCGTGACTCTTACATGAATGGCCGAGCTAGAAAAATGTTGAGCAAAACTCAGTTCAAGACATGGGCCAACAATGACTGTTTATTGACGTGACAACGTCTTATAATTCGATGGATGGCTGCACGGACGAAAAAACATGACGTATGCGGCGTTACCTCGATATCTGAGGCGTCCCATTAAACGTTGCAGAAAGTTTATCAGAATTTCAAGTCCAATTCTCAGCCTTCGATAGCTCAGTTGGTAGACCGGTGGACTGTAGGGTCACAGGTCCCTGGTTCAAATCCGATTCGAAAGAGTTCTTTTTGTATTTTTTTTTAATGCATGCTATAAAATATGTTAATTTTATTATAACATTGAATGAATATATTGTAGTAATTCATTCAAAATTAAATTAAATTAAAAAAAATCTTTTGAAAAATGGTACCATTCCATCAGTATTTTCTTATGACGTTGTCACGATCAACCATCGTCCGTAAGCCGATTTTACAGACAACCGATTTTTTTATTTTTTCAATCTGAGTCACCAATGTCTGTTTCTTAGATAATGTGTAATAAAATCAGTGGTTAACATCACGCCTGCATTTCTGAATAGGGTGGTCAGATCACACTAAACGGTACATAGGCAAATGCACCACTATTTTAACTACTTACTACTAAATTACAACTACCCATTTGTGTATAGATACACCAGTGAATACGAAACGTGAAGTGGGTTGCATCTTGTGAGCTCTGTCTACCCCATTCAGGTTAACGTGATATTTATTTTAACTTTTATTTTTCAATCTCTTGTTGTTACGGAACAAACATACAAAAAATGTGTCATACGTTCTAATAAAACAACAGTTCCATTAAACTGAAAAAGCACACAATGAAATGCCTAAATTATGCCGTCATCGTGCAAAACATTTACACGTACAAGTTCTTAACTATAAGGCGCTGCGCAGACGAGAGTGTTTTGTGCGATCGAGTCTGTGGAGCAATAAATTTTCTGAATGGCGCGGTGACGGTTTCCACGAAACTCTGAATGGAATTCAGAGAATTTTTTATTGCTGCGCCGACTCGATCGCACAAAACTCTGTCGTCTGCGTAGCGCCTAAGGGTTATAATACTAGTTTAGCATACACCCACATAAAAACCCATGATCGTGATGATATTTATGATATTAATGATATCCTAGACCTGTAACTGCCACTTCTATCTAATTCCCAAGCCCGTGAGTTCACCGTAAACAAATACCACCTACCTTTTTCGAATCACAATTCCGCGCGGTGTGGCCGTTTGCAATTTTGCACAGAGCCGAATGGGAGTGTTAATTTTTAAACCGACAAAAAATGGTTGTTATGCGTTTGACAATTTGTCCATTTTGTTTGTGGTTTCGTTATTTGGCAGCGAATTAAGTTAATTGAAGCGTGGATACTGGTTTTTAATCAGTCACTGTGGAACCGCAGCGATTAATTAAGCTGTGGCATTTTGGGTTTCATTTATGCTCGAAATTCGAAATTCAAAACACAAAATTTTTGTTATGATTTGCAGCCAGTATTTTAGAAAGACCAGCATTGGCAAGAAGTAATCGCCACAAGAAACTTAGCAGTTTTTTTTAAAGTAGCAAAGTAGGTAGGTATGCACTGCAATTCACGCCGTCTTGTCCTGTTCTGAAAGCTGAGCAAAACCGAGACACGATCGCCCACACCGCGTACCCTTGTGGTTCGCGTCGCTCCGGCTCCGGCAACAAACCAAGACTGTTGTAGAACTAGATATTATTATTTATGTATTAATAAAGTAGCCACTCTCGTAATCAGTGGTTTTATGACTTAAAAAAGTTGTCGTTTTTCAAATTTCCCGCCGTTTTTCATTCTCAATAGGTATTGTAATTTTGCCAAACTTTAAACGAGAGACTCATTATGATTCATTCTCACCGCAGAACGTTGTCACAATAAACGTTATAAAGATTTCCTTCTCGATCAATGCAATGTCACTATACGTTCACTGCAAATGGGTTATATGGTGGGTCAGGAATCAAATGGTGCGATGGTACATTCGACTGTTTTATTGCTAAAAAGACAAATATTGCCCAAGGCGCTTTTAAAACGCCAATATATTGGCTCTAAAGGCGTCGGAGCGTGACTGCCCCGATAACACAGAATCGACAATAGTTGTGCCTAAACATGCATCTACACTGCACTGAGAACAAACTCAAAAAGAAAAACATTAGGTCGAATTGATAACCTCCTCCTTTTTTGAAGTCCGTTAAAAAGACAAAATCGACATAGTAATTCGTTCATCATCATCATCCAGCCTATATACGTCCCACTGCAGGGCACAGGCCTCCTCTCAGTATGAGAGGGCTTGGGCTATAGTTCCCACGCGGGCCCAGTCCGGATTGGGAACTTCACACACAACATTGAATTGCTTCGTCGCTGTGTGCAGGTTTCCTCACGATGTTTTCCTTCACCGAATAGCTCGTGGTAAATATCAAATTCGACATCGCACATAAATTCCGAAAAATTCAGAGGTGCGAGCCCGGGGTTTGAATCCACGACCCTCGGCTTGAGAGGCCACAGGTCGAACCGTTGGGCTACCACGGCTTTTTAATTATTCGTATTTACTTTTAATTATTTTCTTTTTTTTTTACTAAATTAAAAAACTGACTACATACCACTTAGTGTATACCTACTGCCACGTGACGCTGTGATATAACAACACCTTTCCATTAAAATTCTTCCGTGGATGTTGTAAGAGGCGACTAAGTAAATAAGGTTTAGGCATGCTAGCAACCTGTCACTATTATACCTCTTCCATCTGTTTGCAGACCTAAAACTTGCTAGAAGTGCCTGCGAAGCATGACATAGTCATAATCACGTTTAGAGCGCTTTGCCTACCCTATTAAATTTGGGAATACAAGCGTGTTGTATGTATGTTATAATTTTCTTACCCAACAAATTGTACGCAAACTTTCCCTACACCCAAATACAGTTGAAAATTTTCTTCGAATGCATCACAAAGCACCAACTTGAACATGAACGTCAAAACTCTCTCCTAACTCCGAGCCTAATATTTCATGTTTCAAAACTTACTCGACAATAGTTTAAAAGTTAAAATCTCGATATCTGAGAGCCTTCGAATCAAGAGGCACCAAATAACTAAGCCATTGTCCGAGTCCAACCATAAATCTTGTCCCGATAGTTGGGAACTCCAACTATCGATTTTGCTAAGGCAGATTTTGACTATCGATTGGCGAATAGATTGGTCTGTTTGATTGGACTCGAGCTTTGACAGTTGTGGCGAGCTCTGAAGTTTGTGTCTTCTGAAAGAGTCAGAATCAGAATCAGAATCTTTATTTGTAGAATCACAAGTAAAAATAATCACGCTTATGTTCCCAAATGGGGAAGCAGAGCATACAGAACGTGAATGATATTGCTATGATTATTTCAGTATTTGTAGCCACTTTTAGCATAGTTCTAGGTTTAAAAACAGATAAAAGAGATATGATGGTGACAGGTTACTAGCCTGTCGCCTAAAGCATATCTGAACTTGCTTTCTTAGTCGCCTCCTACGACATCAATTGAAGGAATGTAGTGATGTTGTTCAAACCAGACACTACACAGAAAATAATGCTTACAGAACTATTTAACACAGATTAGATACAACTAAGTCCAAAGTATGATTTATAACTAGAACCGTTGAAGAACTATGTTTCGGCATACGATGTCTGCAATCCG
Organism: Adoxophyes honmai; assembly: GCA_005406045.1. NCBI lineage: Eukaryota > Metazoa > Arthropoda > Insecta > Lepidoptera > Tortricidae > Adoxophyes > Adoxophyes honmai. Next base: position 272,597 of record BHDV01071575.1, read on the forward strand.
GGTTTTTCACGCGCGCATCCAATTTTTACAAACTCCATCGCATTACCCTTTTGTTTAAACCCGCAATAGCCTAGTGCCGGTGGTTTTCCACCAATCAGGCATCCGACACCATTGACCCTTGAAACTTGTTCCACCAGTGAGCAGCCCGCTTTACCCCGCGCCCACAAATTGTGAAACTTCCCCTATTGTTGGGTGCAATATGAACACCCGGCTTGCAGATTGCAATGACTTTTGCAACCTTTGTTTTGTTCGGCTCCTTGTCACGACGGTAATGGACTTCGAGTTGTTGGATGAAGTTGGCAAGTTGTATTATTGCTGTTGCTCTCATCGGGTGTAGTGTTTGACACGGGTGTGATTGCGGGGCGCACGCTTTGAGTTTTATTGTGCATCGAAGAAGCGCGCAGGGAAGGGGTGTTGAAGGTTTTTTAGAGTGAGTTTGAGATACAAAAGAGAGGTAAAAATATACACAGCGCTATTGCTACGTAGGTATTATGGATAATGAAATTAAATTATACCGACAAAATTTGGTCTGGTCGCTAAACATTACGTGAATTACGTGACGTTACGTGACGTGATTATTGAGGGTATGATGTATTCAATAAGATGTTGCACAGATTTAGAGATGTGGTAACTCAGGAGTGATTGACAAAAGATTAACAGTACATTTTTATCAATCACTCTTTGTGTTCGTATAACAGTGAATAACAGTAAATAATAATAATATCACTGGACAGTTTTTACACCAATCACCTAGTCCTAAAGTAGGCAATTTAATGCCTGTGTTATGGGTACTAGACAACGGATAAACTTACTTATATATGGATAAACATCCAAGACTCGAAAGCAAACATTCGTATTCACCATACAAACATCTGCCCCGACCGGGGATCGAACCCGGGACCTTAAGCTTCACAGTCAGGTTCTCTAACCGCTGGGCTATCCGGCCGTCAAACAGTGTATCTTCTGATTTATTCATCCACAATGTTGCATCTTGTTAACTAGGTGCTTACAGATAAATAGAAACTGATGCCTCCATTCAATGGTTTATACTTAAATATTTTATAATTAAATCAATCTTGAAATGGCAAACATGCATCATCACGTCTGTATTTTCAAACGGGATAGACACACGTCACGGAGCTAGTCAAAATCATAATTATTTCAAGCTTCAGAACCACTTTCAGCATAGCATCAGATTTAACAGATGATAGAGGTGCCATAGTGACAGATTGCAAGCCTGCCGTCTAAAGCATACCTAAAACTTAGTCACGAAAAAACTAAAACATGTAATTCTAATCCGACATCACACAGAAATCCATGCGTACAACACTATTAGCCTTACAACACAACATAACCTCTTCAAACCAAGACATACTGGACGATAATACCTCAAGAAAGTCCGTCCATTACAGAAAATCCGTGGCATCATTAAACATACATCACATAAGAGCTAAAGCCCTTAATTACCAACAAGCCACGCTGACTGCGATACAGTTGCTCCAACAGGACATTAGTTGCCCAACTATTGGTAAGAGACAATTTATGCTTTGCAACTTGCTGTGTAAAGTTCTACGTGTCCCGGAGATTACAGCGGAACGGAGCATTGTTTACGGCAAAGCAGAGCTAGCATCCTTCGTTGTTATACATACATACATCACGACTGTATTTGGGAATGATGGCTGTGCATACAAAACGTTATAAAGTCAAAACCATGGCTATTTCACGCTACGCAGCCACTTTTAGCATGATTTTAGGTTCAAAAACGGATGGGAGAGATGAAATAGTCAGAGGTTGCTAACCTAAAATATATGTCGAAGGCGGATTGTATAATCCGCCGTTTTACATTACGCCTAGCCGTTTTGCAAAACAGCGCCGTTTTGTAATGCGGCAGCTCAACGTTTAGCCGGATTGAATGCGGCTGAATGAAAAACCGCCGGAATGAATTCGGCGCTAAACGTTATTCAATACGGCTAGGCATAATGTAATACGGCGAGAGATTAGCCGCCGCTTTGACCGAGCGAGCGCAGCGAGTGAAGAAGACCACCTCGGAGCGGATGCGACTCGGACAGGTTAGGTTAGAAGGCCAAGGCGGGAGCGAAGCGCAGCGAGCTCCCGCCTTGGCCTTCGAGGTTGGTATTTTTTTTTGAAGCACGAAAATATTTTTCTTAGATAAGTCGACTACTAACTAAAACAACTTGGTTTAAATATTTTCATTTTCAACATTGTTATCATGTAAGTATGGTCACCCTACAATATTAGTAGTAGTACAATGCGGCTAAACGTGGGCCGCCTTTTTGAAGAACGTTTCGCAATGACAATCCGGCTGAACGTTTGAGTCGCCGCTTTACAAAACGGCGCTGTTTTGCAAAATGGCTAGGCGTAATGTAAAACGGCGGATTATACAATCCACCTGCGACATATACATTAAAAGGTTATAAAACAATATACATACAAGGCAGAGCACCCTAAACGCTACATAGCATTATATATTTTAGATTTTAAAGTAGTAGGTATAATAGCGACAGGTTGTTAGTCTGTTGCCTAAAATATACCTTAACCTATTTCCTAACTCGCCTCTTACTACATCCAGAGTTATTCTAAATCTGACACTACACGAAACAACACGCTAAGCCAAACACAAACATACCGAGCTAATTTCGATACAAAGACATGAAAGTATCCATTTGATTTAGTCTCGCTATAGTTTTACGTTTAAATAAGAAAATGTTCGCTTTTTTATTAAATTGCCCGCTTGTCCTTTATTTTCTAACGGGTACGCTAACATTTTAGTCGCTCGAGGAAAGCAATTTAGGTCTTGACCCTTTGCGGATGTTTTCTTTGCCAGTTCAAGCTCCAATACTTGCCAAAGAGAGTATTTTGTTAAGAAAAGCGTGCTGAAGATTTGCATGGCATTCTTGTTCAGAAATTCTGGAAATGAAACCTTTTCAGGCTGTTAAAAGGCTAAGGTTTTGTCTTTTTAACCGACTTCAAAAAAGTTCTCAATTATGTATGTTACCATTGTTTTAATGTCTGTTTAAAGAGTTGGAAAAATGGTAATAAAATTAAATAAACTGACACGGATTAATTAAAATAAGTAAAATTTTAAATACGATGACATCTGCTTATTAAATCTTGTTCTTTATGTGAATTGGAGAGGTTACTATAAGCCCGACACCACACGGTAATGTTATCAATACTTTGCATTTGTATTTTTTGTATTTATAATTTTGCTTCCATTCACGGCATTTCTTTGTTGTTTTCTCCTTCGTACAAATTCGTCGTCTCTTGTGACTTGAAAGCCGCTCTTCAACGCTCGCCCCATACTAAACCGAAGAGCCAGAAACTAGCCAAACACGAAATCAACTGATAAATCAAAATTTGATTTGATCCGTCCCGGGGCGCCAGAACAATCGCCTCGCGTCCGAGCCGCGCTTTGAATAAATAATCCGAACTTCGGGCCACTACTATAAGGCTTGCGTAACTCACTGGACTAATGGAGAGTGGCTAGGGCAAGGGCTATTTATGAAAAAGTTGTACTTTTCCTTTTCAAAAACTACTCAAAATCAATCGATTTCAATTGAAAAAAAGTCTGTGGATGTTGTAAGATGCAACTAAGGAAATAAGTTAGGGTATGCTTTAAACGACAGGCTAGGAACCTGTCACTGTTACATTTTACGCTACACACTGCTAATATTGTGATAGAAGTCCTTCTGGAATACGGTGTGATGTTTAGATTGCGAGCAAAATATTAAAGGCGATGCGATCCTGCTCCATTTTGATCCCTCTCCCTAAGAGTGGGTGAATTGGTTACCTGGAAAACAGATTTCACCTAGTCACAGAATACGTTCCCGTGTGGTGCCGGGTGAGAATAGCACCTCCCCCTTTCTTCCCGTGGGTGTCGTAAGAGTCGACTCTGGGAATAGTGTATTGTGGGCGATGGGCTAGCAACCTGTCAATGCAATATCACGTTTAACCATCTGGTTACCCTAAAACTGCTAAACGTGGCACTGGATTTTTGAATTCATGTGTTCTGCCTACCCCTCTTGGGAATACAGGCGTGAGAATATTGATGTATGTATGTACAGAATACGTACAGAAAGTCCACTCTTGAACATGCTGACATACAAATCTTGCTGACTCTCTCTTGCTACCATTACCTGCTTGCCGTAGCGTAGACCATTGAAGAGTTCTCGCCGGCTAAATGCACCTATATGTAGAAGCCCGTGTAATTAAGTAAGTACGTAATATTTTTAAGCTTTTCAGAATATTTATTTGAACTAGATTTTTTAGGAAAATGGTAACGCCGTTCGGATAGACAGACGCACGTGTTTAAAAGGCCCCTAAGCCCCTCGGCACTTCGGCCGGCACTCGGGCTCGATCTGACCGTTTTCAAATGTACACGAATTTTCAAATATCGCTTCTCTTTTCTGGCATTTGTTTTTTATTGCCTGTGTTAGGAATGGAGATTGTAAACGTCCCTCTTTTGTTTCATTAGTTAGCGTTATGGGTCTTATGAAAATACTGGCCAAGTGTTAATCGATGAACCGCCCTCGAGTCTTTTTAAAATAAATGAATAAAATAAAGGGTTAATAAAAACAAAATCATGACCGCTTCCTAACAATAACAACCCGTAACAATCACTACACAAAGCAATCAATTAAGTTTGGTGTTAATTAAAGCCCTAAACTATGTGCACTTTTTTTAATAATTACTCTTCCATACCGTCATTCATGTATTTTTTGAGCTGATGGCAACTGCCAATCATCGCAATTTGTAAGTATTAGTTTTAAGTTTCTAGGATCACACTGAAAATCGCAACAATATGCCTACTGAGTGTGGCTCTTTTGATGCTGTTTGTAATGTATAATATGCAGGCAAATTTGTTACTACAGCACTGCATCAGTTGGTACTGCAACTGTTAATCTGGATACTTAGCAGACAATCGAGATCTTAATAACCTCATCATTGACTGCAAACATCTCGCCAACCGGAGTTTAACTTCTGTAACGCAACTGTCGAAGTTAGCAAAATAACTTAACAACAGAGTAGGGCGGCCATGCTTTTGGAGTTCTGAGCCAAAATGGCAAAATAAACCTTACGTATAGCGTGAGTTCAGTTCGATACCTCTGATTGTACCAGAGCGTCTAGTGTGTTCAAGTCGATGGTGCAGTCGCTAACGAATTCGTTTGCGAGTTGTCGCGGAATGTATGGAGACTTGTCGACCGTGGCAGTTGTGCAGACGTTTCGCTGGCGGCGCTATCTCGCTTTCCATACAATTTTGCGATAACTCGCAAACGAATTCGTTAACGACTGCACCATCGAAATGAACACACTAGACGTACAGGAACTACAAGTGCTATCGATTTTTAATTTGAAATAGCAATGTCTCCGTAAAGATTTTTTATTTTAAAGATAAACCTACCGTGAAACAACGGGTAGGTACGCACCCGATTTATTTCACTGTAAGTATAAATTACGCCTTCAATTCATTCATTAATTTATTGACTTTTTTTTTAACCGACTTCAAAAAAAGGAGGAGGTTCTCAATTCGTCGGGATATTTTTTTTTTATTTTTTTTTTTATGTGTGTTCGCTGATTACTCGAAGACGCCTGGACCGATTTGGAAAATTCTTTTTTTGTTTGAAAGGGTATAGTTTCCAGGTGGTCCCATTGCCAGCATATCTTGATCTGATGATGGAATATGAGGGAAATCGAGGGCAACCCTCAAATTTTATTGGCACAGGTAATGTTTTTAGTACATTTTTCAAAGCTACACCAGTATTGACGTCTGGCAGTAAAAAAAATATGACTGAGCTGATGATGGAAGGTCAACTCCTTAATGCTTAGGAGTTAAAGGATAATTCTTTCAATACTGAATGCACCTGCAGACTGGAAATTATAATTTCAGTAATTAGTGAGGCCTGCTGGTGATGGAAGGTCACCCCTCATTATTAGACAAATGCTTTCAGTAAGTATAGCCCAAATTTGAAGTCGGTTTTTTTTTGTTTAAAATTATTAACTCGCGCGTTACCGTGCTAAACCGGCTGTATCGAAACAGAGCACATACAATTTTTAAGCTCTTGCAACTACAAGATTGTGGCTACCCTACTCCAGGACAAGTTTAACAAAGTTGCCATTTTTCTGAACTCCCGTCGGGTGAGGGGAAATATTTCTATATTCTCGAAGTTTGGGGCAATGGAAAAGTAATGTCTGTGGAAGTTCCGAGACCTTGTCTTTAAAAGTGTTAGACACGTCATTGTTCTCGGTGAGTTTGCGGATTGTTTAACGGCTTTACGGGTATTTTTTCTGTTTACTGCGTCAATGGGTGTCATTATTTTTTGATGCAGTTGCTCGCAAAGTGGTGTACATACATACATACATACCTACATATTCTCACGCCTGTATTCCCAAGAGGGGTAGGCAGATCACATGAATTCAAAAATCCAATGCCACGTTTAGCAATTTCAGGGAAACCAGATGGTTAAACGTGATATTATAGTGTCAGGTTGCTAGCCCATCGCCTACAACACACTAACCCTTTCCCAAAGTCGCCTCTTACAACACCCACGTGAAGAAAGGGGGAGGTGCTATTGAAACCCGGCACTACACGGGGTAAAATGGTGTACGTGGCTACAAATCGTGCGCAAAGTTGAACAGGTATTTCGTTCTAGTGCATTTTAAATTTCGATTTTTTTTCTGTTGTTGCTCCAATCCATTGCTCCAGCGATAACTTACTTGGAACATTAAAATACCGTGAGACTCACTCATCTTGTAAAATACGGATAACTCACACCAGCCGCCGCAGCTCCTAGATGAAGAGCTACAAATTAGACTGAAACATGTCGAGCTAAACTCGATTTAAAATGTGAGTTATGCGTATTTTATAAGTGATGATAACTTAACCATGCTAAGTGGCATAGCTAATCAATAATCGTCAGAAAAACGATTCCAATTTACATTGCCCTAATGCGGCGACATTACCCGAAGAATTATGTGAAAAGGACTACAAAAGCAGCGCCGAGTTGGCATTGACTAAAAGTCCAGCGCCGTTCAGTGCCATTATTCTCTATGTAATAAAACTGAATTCGCGTCCCGAGGTGTAAAAATTAACTATGTGTGTATGAATGGAAATTTTGACACCTCGACGTCGAGATCGTCGACAAGTTTAGTCCATATTTTTTGTCAATTTGCTAGATTTTCTGTTATTGGCAGATGAAATGAAACGCTGTTTAAAATAATGCTTTTTATTATTTCTTTAACATAATTTTCATGCTATTAGAGATATACAACTTTTAAACACCTGGTAGCATACATCCTAACCAAAAAGGCGCAGCGCAGACGACAGAGTTTTGTGCGAGCAGCAATAAATTCTCGCCATTCACGCTGACATTTTCTACGAAACTCTGAATGGAAATTCCTGGAAGCTGTCACCGCCCCATTCAGACAATTTATTGCTGCGCGCACAAAACACTGTCGTCTGCGCAGCGCCAAACTCTACAAGTTAACCGCGAGCTTTATTCTCTTCATAATGTGTTTGGATATAAATTGCTTAAAATTGCTTTTTAGTAGCTGTATTACTAGAGCAAGCTTTGCAGCGGCGCGAGCGCCCTGACGAGCAACTTTTAGGTACTGCGCGCAATCCGCGCGCCGTGCCACGAAACTGCGCGCGATTGCCACGACCACCAGTGATCAGCGAGTACGGCATTCCGCTTTTCTGAAGCAGGAACCAGTGGAGAAGGGATCGCGGCGCGCTGCGAAACTGCGCGGGAGCCCTAAGCTAATACGACTCCAGTGGTGATATTATAAGGTTAAAGATACATTTTCAAACAAAAACTACATTTATTTCGAGGGCTTTATTTCTTTACAACTGCTTGATATTCCTTTTTAAGTCACTATATGTTTAGAGCAGCCCTCTTGGCGGCGCGAGCGCACGAGCTAGCAACTTATGTTGCGCGCACTTGCCGCGCTCCCCACTGTAGTCCGCGCGCCGCGCCAGCTGCCCCCGCGCCGCGCCGCCCGCCGCGCGCGCAGCTGCCACGAGTCGCGACCACGGCATGGGCCATTCCTTACGCAAGTACTGAGGAGGAGAAAAATACAAGGCTGACTTCTAAGTCGGGAACAGAAATATTTTTTTGTTTTAAAACTATAATGATCCTCCTTTATATTTATATGTACGCGGGACTTTTATCTAGTAATTTGGGTTATAATTAGTTAGTAATTAGGTTGGTCAGTAATTAACCAAAAATATTTACTAACTAATTATAATTATTATGACGTCAGATGTGATTTTTGACAGCGAAACATTTTGAATTAAAATTGCTTTTCGACAAAAAAGTAAGCGTTTTGAAACATGATTTTATGTTTAAAATAAACTCTTTCATCCAATTTAAATAATTGTCAAGTTACGAGTTTTAAAGTGATCCTTACTTGGTCAAAAGGCATGTTGCCGATGTGAAACATGGTGTAGAGCAGCGGTGCGCGCGAGCACGCCGCCTGGACGCCCAGACTCTTGCAAATCTTCTCCGAATGGAGATGTAGGTGCTCGTAGATTACCTGCCACAAAAACGTACAAAAAAACGGAGAGTTTAAAAATGCTTCCGTTTTTTGATCGGATGGAGAAACTGTTTAAAATCGTTGTTTTATTTACCACACAAATTAATAGAAACAAAATACAGTCCCCGAAATCTGACTTGGCCAGATTTAAATTGGTGGGTGTAAGGTACTCCCACTACTCCAAAACTTTGTCACGTTAAATGTCGAAGACTGTAACACTCGATTCAGTTAAAGATGAAAATTTGAAATCTGATGTAAGTATATCAACTCTCAAATTTACTACCAACACAATCTATTTACCTCATATCTAAAGTAAAACCTAAACAAAAGCTGAATGTTGCTATGAAACGTGGAATACTCATGGTTTTGTCTATGTAGAGTTTCTGCTCCATTTAGGGAAACAGACGTGACGTCTATGTGCATGTATAACTATAATCCTTCCTTTAGGAAGGACTTTGGGCCACAGGAGATTAAAGATTTACCCTCAAACTGTCTCGTCCAGGCGGTGCCATCAGAGTCTGGCTGGTGAGCGCGGCGGCATCGCTCGCACGCTCTGCCAATGCTCCGTCCACTAAGCCCTATTATAAACATTAAGGAATAGTATACAATATACATACATACACAAACAGAGAGAAAGTCATTCGCTTCTGTTCTGACATTCATCTGATCAATTAAAAAAAATACCCTTAATGCTGGGAACCGACGGGCTGCCAATCATGAACGTGCTGGGAAACTGTTGAACGCCACTTGAAGGGTGGGTTAAGAATGATTTTTCAGCCTTTCATTGTATTGTCATAACAGTCATACGTAACTAGTTCTGCGAAGTTGTTGATGATTTACCAATAAACTTGTAGGTATATGAACGATACTAACGACAGTGTAGCCTGACCGTACACAAAAGCCATATCATCCACATAAACTTACATCCTCGAAGAACTCCGCGAACTCCGGGAAGTCTTCCAGTCCAAACTGGTTGGTGATGGTACTCTTGGTGTGGACAGAAGCGATCAGCTGTTCTATCTCCCTGGTGTGTTTATGTTCTTCGTCCACTGAGCACAGGGCTTCGGCTATCGCAAGGGCGATGGAAGACGCGCTGTGGGTGCTGTCCACACTGATTGATGGGTCTGAAGGATGGACATAATGGATATAGATAGTAGTTGTGAGCGCGGCGCTATGTGTGAAGCAAATAGGTACTAAATAATAATATGTCCATGTAGGTATTAATAAAGTTTATAAATAATAGACCTTACACGTTTAAATGCGAATTTTCCAAACATTACAATGGTGGCATCAAACTATTAAATATAACTTTGAAATAGACGAGGTACTATTTTTCACAAAAGGTAGCAAATAGTACCAAATCAGTACTAAACACTGCATTATGAGCTGACAGAACTCAGGACGGTCTCAACATTATAATGGTTACCTTATTGGAAGCGATTCCTGAATATTGCCATAATTATTAAGACGGTAAGTAAGAGGTTAGCCAATATATCACTTAGTTCTTACTTGTCTGTCCGAGTCCCGCTATCCGCACGTGTTTTGTTCGGGTCTTGGCTGTTGTAGAGTGTTGTGCGTCTCCATTGGCTTCTGTGGCCGCTTTAAGAGAACATCGAATTGTTAAACGCTAGTCCAAGTGTATTTGTTAATACAGTTGTTCTTAATAGTTTTGTAAAAAAAAAGTTTTTTTTTTGTGTATGTCGACTTAGTTGAGACATAGTTAGATTGGCTTGTAAAAATAGACAATTTTCATCGTACGCCAATTTTTTTATGGTACGAAACCAGACAGAATTTCAACAAATTCAATACATGTTATGGTGCTTCAGTCTGATAATTTGAAATACATAAAACCTACAAATTTGGTTGTACTTTCCGCTGTCCTTAAATGTTTAATTTTGACAAAAAACTCATTTTACACACATTAAAAAAGACTTCTTCATAAGCCGGGTAATCCCGACTCACATTTGCTCACTTCTCAATACACCTACCAGCTTTCTCCCTCTCTGCCTCTTTGCCGGCCCATAGCAGTATCTCCTCATAGACAACCGTGAGTAACGCTTGCAGAAGCACTGAGCCTCCTACTGGGCGGACGCCGGCTGGTAATGTCGCTTGAAGAGTGGAGCAGACGAGGGGGAAGCGACGGGGGAGGGTTGGCAGAGCGCGCGAGACGCATGTCAGGCAGAGTGACATTGTCTGGAATACAAAACATTACAATGCCCTTTTACACGTCTTTTTCTGATGAGCGGATGAAGTCGCGGGCGAAATGAGCATACAATAAGCTTTGCTTCAAGGAATTCTTGTTACTCATTGAAATACGATGCCTTTGCTAGTTAGTGCAGATACAATCACGTTAAACGTCTTCCTAATATACAGTCACTCAGCACATAAAATAGACCATTCGGATCATACACTAAGCTATCGACGGGGTAGAAAACAACCGGTAATCGAAAAAACCGGAACGTTGCCGTTATGCTTATACTAAAACCCGGTCGCGGAGCACAGAGAAAGAGCGTTGACCCGCTGCTAGCTATCTTTGTCGCACGCGTGCAGTAATATTGCACATGCGTCGCACTGCGACAGATATAGAAAGAAAGAAAGAAAGAAAGAAAGAAAGAAAGAAAGAAAGAAAGAAAGAAAGAAAGAAAGACATTTATTGACAACAATTTGACACAGACATAACAATTAACTTATCTAAAATACATCTCTCTCTCTCTTGTCGTTCCCTCATGACTGAGGAACGTGGTCATCGCCGGAAGACCTGCATCTGGAGTGGATGATTTTCCTCCATCGAGTTCTGTCCATTGCTTCCCTCACAACCGAGCAAAACTTGGAAGATGACGCGTCCTTTATTTGATCGGTCCATCTGGTTGGGGATCGGCCACGAGCTCGTTTGCCGTCTGTATTTCCAACTACGATCAACTTTTCAAGACTCTCATTTCCTCTTCGCACTATGTGGCCAAAATATGCAATAATTCGCTGGTGGCATATTGTTGATAAGCGGGTTTTGATATTTAGCCGCAGAAGAATCGACTTATTGGTGCGTTTGGCGGTCCAGGGTATCCTCATCATGCGCCTCCAGCACCACATCTCCAGCGCGTCGATTCTTTGTCTCTCCCGGGCTCGTATCGTCCACGTTTCAACTCCATGTAGAAAAATGGGAAATACCAGTGCTCGCACCAGTCGGATCTTAGTGTTGATTGATATTCCCCTCTTCTTCCATATGTTATTCAGGCGAGTCATAGCAACCCTCGCCATCGCAATGCGTCTCCTTATTTCAGGCTCACAGCTGCCATCCCTGTTTACTTGAGCACCCAGATAAACATAATGCTCCACTTCGTCTACGCCTGGTATTATGTTGGACGGAATATTTAAGTGACCAGCGCGATCAACCACCATAATCTTGGTTTTGCTCCTGTTGACTGCAAGGCCCATTTCGTTACTTTCAGTCTCGAGTCTCCGAAATAGTTCTTGCATGTCTTCCACAGAGGTAGCGAGGAGCACAGTGTCATCGGCATATCTTAAATTCGATATTCTCTTTCCACCAATCGAAATACATAAATTAGCCTAAATAAATAAATAATAATAACTTAAAAATGTGCATGCCACTTCCGTGCCAAACAGTGCCAAAAGGGCCGCACTCATCATAATATTGCGGCAAGCCGCAACGCTGATTTTCAGTGCGACCCCGGAAACTTAAAACTAGAAGAAGAAGAATTAAATATAACATTTCACACGCAGTTTCTAAAATTAAAACAATACCAAAACACACACACACACATGAATTATATATAAATAGACTAGCTTTCCGCCCGCGGCTCCGCCCGCGTGGAACTCTGTTATATTGCGGTATAAAGCACAACTATAAGAAAACTTCTCGTTTCAAACGACACACGGCGCCATCGATTTATCATCTATCGATCGGTTATCGATTGATATCGATCTATCATCGATCGATATCGGTCTATCAAGCAAACTATATTTTTGTTTTCCCTAGGGAACATCATTTTTTTCCGGGATAAAAAGTAGCCTATGTCACTCTCCGTGCCCGAAACTATCTTTACCTAAAAAATCACGTCAATCCATCGCTCCGTTTAGCCGTGAAAGACGGACAAACAAACAAACAAACAAACACACTTTCACATTTATATATGTATTGGTACGGATAGCAGCGGGTCAACGCACGAATTTCGCTGTGCTCCACGACCAGCCTTTAGTGTGTTATGTATGTACCTGATACATGGAGGCGCCGGTTTGTATGGCCCTCACGAGTATAGGCGGCACGAATTGGAGTGAAGTTCCTACGACTGCCAAGAGGCCGGCGAGCCATGCCGGTCGGCGGTCGCACCACACCTGAAAAGGGAAAAGGTCAATTTTATGAAAATAAGCGGTAAGGGGTCATCCATAAAGTACGTCGCACATTCAGGCTGGATGATTTGTGCCACTGGAATAAAATAACTAAATTATTCCGTGAGTTGTCCAGATTTAGAATAACACCTCTCTATTCCTTCCATGGACATCGTAAGAGGAAACTAAGGAAATAGCTTAAGGTATATTTTAGGCGACAGGCTAGCAACCTGTCACTATTATACCTGCCAACTCAAAACCTAAAAATTATCCTAGCTATAAAGCCTGGAATAGTCATGGTTTTGTCTTTGTAAAAGCTTTTTTATGTGTTCTACCTATCCATTTTGGGAATGCAGGCGTGATGTATGTATATGGGTGCTTAAAAGGTTTGTCACCTGTCGTTTATCGAGGCAGGCGGACCAGTCCCTTCCAGATAGTTCTAGAGCGTAGCACAGGGTCGACCTAAGCTCCGCCTGGCTGCCGATGGTGGCCAGAATGTAGGTGAGAGCGCCCGCCGCGCGCGCGTACTGTTCACCTTCTGAAACATTAACATACAGTGGTGGACAGATAATTAGAAACACTCCATACAATCACGAAAATATTAACATGAACTAGCGGTAGTAGCAAAAGAAACGCAAATAATTCATAATTAATTATGCAGCGATGTAGCCACAACATTAAATATGCGTACAATGAAAAATAATACATCAGAATTTTATAATTTTAGTGTAAAATGAGTTTATTTATTGATAACTTGAATTACTGATACTGGCTGTTTGGACACATAATTAGAAACAGGGTCACAAACATACTTTTTTCTTTTGAATAATTAAAAAAAAAACCTTTTTATTACTCTTTTGGCGGCAATTAACATCAACTTCAGTTACAACAGCAGTTAATTATGTTCTAAATGGGAATAAAATAAAAGTTATGAGGCGTCAACTCGCTAAGTAATTGTAAATCCGCATTTGGACCTAAGGGGACATCCAAAAGAATCGTCAATCACTTAGGATGCACCATAAGAAGGTATTTCATATCATCGACCATTGCAAAAGACATGGAACTACTGAAAACCAAATTAGAAAGGCACGCCCAAAGAAAACATCGCCCAGAGTAGATTCGCTTATCGTACGGTAAGCGAATCTTCTCTTGAACAAGATCCGTTTATAGGCTCCAATGAAATTATAAATGAGGTTTACACATAACATGACTCCAAAAACGTGGAGTGTAGACTAGTACCCAGTCAGTTAGATGAAACTAAACTGTTTGAGGGGGTTTCCCGAAAGGTACCGTACCTACAGAACAACATAGAGATGAGATAATTAATTGCGAAAAAATACAGCAAGTGGACAATATAGGAATACTCAGATAAAAAGTTTTATTTTCAGATGAAACTAAAAATAATATGGTGAATTCTGACTGAAAACGCTACATTAAACGTCTACCAAACCATGGTTTCAATAATAAATACACAAAAGTATGGTTAAGCATGGTGGTGGAAACATTTTGATTTTAGTTTCATCTGAAAGTAAAACTTTTTGTCTATTCCTGAACTGTCAACTTGCTGTATTTTTTCGCAAATAATTATCTCATCTCTCTTTACTGTTCTGCAGGACCGGTACGTTTCGGGAAACCCTCCTATATAGTTTCACTTCAACTAACCGACTGGCTACTAGTCTTCACTTCACGTTTCTGGGGTCATATGACGTGAAAACCTCATTTCAAATTTCATTGGAGCCTATGAACTGGTCTGGTTTAGCAAATAAGTGAATCTTCTCTGGGCGATTTTTTCCTTGCGTGTGTCTTTCTAATTTAGTTTTCAGTAGTTCCATGTATTTTGCAATGGATCTGATAGCATTCAAAGTGCGCGACAATTCTTTTCTATGTCCTCTTTTGGATCAAACACGGACTTACATTGACTTAGCGAGTTGACACCAAGAATCTTATAACTTTTATTTTTCCCCATTTTGAACACAATTTTACTACTCACCAAACTAAAGGTGATGTGTTATTGCCACCACAAGTGTAATAAAAGGGTTATTTTTAATTATACAAAAGAAAAAAGTATGTTAGTTACCCTGTTTCTAATTATGTGCCCAAGCGGCCAGTACCGGAAATTCAAGTTACCAATGTATAAACTAACTTTACAGCAAAATGATAAAATTCTGTTGTTTTTTTTTTTCGTTGTACACATATTTTAATGTTGTGGCTACATTACTGCATAATTAATTATGCCTTATTTATGTTTCTTTTACTACTACCGCTAGTTCATGTTGGTTGTTTACGTGATTGTATGGAGTGTTTCTAATTATCTGTCCACCACTGTACATAATAAACATAAATATAAAAAGCTTTTTAAATACAGATATACCTAACAGTAAAATTACATTTAAAATACCGTGGTTAAGTCCAGCGTAAACATAAATATGTGTGAAAGTCACGAAAGTTTAAAACAGTAAAATTATATACAAGGTGGCCCGAAATGGACCGTCAATATTTTAACCACTGGTCGGGTAAACACGTCTGAATACCCCAGTAAAATATTTCCTGAAAATTGTTATTATTGACCTTGAGAGAGGCAAACGTTTCATCGCTTTTCAAGTCAATGCAGCCCGTGAATCGCAAACCTACGCCATAGGAAGCTAGACTATAGCTATGCCAATACAAAACTATAAATACCTACATCACACTTGTAAACCCAAATGGAGCAGGTAGATCACACGAAACGCTACTTAGACAAAACCATGCCAATTTAAGTTTCGTAGCCACGTCTAAAAAAAATCAGAGGGTTTTTCAGACGCGTATATATCCAACATTGTATAAAGACGAGTGAAAATCATGAAAGTTTAAAACACTAGGTCCATCATTGCCTAACACCACCCGCAAGAAACTGGTCACAAAAAGCCCAACTCACCACACACATCACCCTTGAAGTTGCAGTACCCATCAGCAGTGCAGAGGAACCCATTGCATCGTTTCTTCTTCCCGTCCACACTGTACCAGAGCCCGCTGGCCGGCCAGCGCGAGTTGTCCGCAGACATGTTGCGGATCGCCTCGATCAGCAGCATGCGGGCTAGGTGGCAGTCCCGCATCGTTATTACCTGGAGTTGGAAACCGATCATTGAAACTTCGTTAGCGCTATATAGGATCGTTTAGTACGGCTATTAGATGAATATGGCACTGCGGCGCTACATCAATACAGGATTTTTTTATAGTTTAGAATCACGTGCAATGCAATAGTGCCCATACGGCCCTCGTGCCTCACTTAAAAGTGCTCTTAAAGCTACAGTACCTTGACCAGAGATAGCCAGCAGGGTTGAGGCTGAGCCAGTAGCACGATTAGCTCAAGCCCGATGGCCGTGCTGAGCGACGTCTCTCCCTCATCAGTGAAGAGATCAGGTCTTGCGAAGACCAGCCACGCGCTTGGACCTTCGCGCGGCGGCGGCGAGTCCTGCTGCTGGGTAAACACCTGAAAACAACGGAGTGTCTGAACGTATGCATACGACTTCTAATAGGCTAAACGACTAAAATAAAGTATTTAGTCCGTCAGATAGATTACTAAAAAATATTAATCATGTATTTTTTAAGTTTTTTAACAAGCAAGAAACGACGACGATAAAGTGATTTTAAGTTTCGAATGACGTCACTACGTAGTACAATTTTTACCACGGCGTGACGTCATTAGCCGTCCGAAAGTTTGATGATCTATACCTTTGTCGATGTTTAATATTATGCTGTGCTGTGCTTATGATGTGTACTCTTAAGTCACTGGCAGTTGCATACCCCACAAAAATATAAAGACACTTTTCTGGAACCTTCTCTTACCTGGTATATGAAGTGCAGATCAGCTCCCCGGTAGACCATGCACTTGAACAACTCATTACACTTGGCATGCACGTCCCTCACATCTCTGGTCTGCTGCTTAGCATCTAGCCCGGCCAGGTCAGAGCCTGAGCTGCAGATGGAGGGCAAGAGTTGCGCCACACAGAGCAGGATGTTGAGGATGTCATTGATCAGATTAGGAGTGCTTTCTTCTGTTGTGTTCATCTGGAATAGACAAAAGATAGAAATGTAAAACTACCATAAGAAAATGAAACTTATATCTGGAATAGACAAATGATAGAAATGTAAACTCGGCATGTTTTGGCTCATTTCGTGGCTCATTATCGAGTGTTCGTAAATCGGCAACCGCAGCGGCACGCTGCTCTCGACAGTAAGCCATGAATCAACCCGAAGCATATGGACTTAATCTTGATATAAAAACGTGAGTGTATCTGTCGTTTTATTTCACTAGAGCTAAAATAAGTCTAAACTTTACTTAAACGACTAGCTTTTCGAGATATAGTAAAATCAAAATTGCGTCTTATTACCTGGCAATATCGAACAGTAAGGATGGTGAGCGTTTCGTTCAGCATTCCAGCAAAGATCCGCTGCGCCATGCGGGGCGGCACTGTGTCCCAAAGGTCCTTACGGCTTCCTGAGATGCAAAAAGATTTTTAAACACCGCCTATTGGCGTTGTTGGGAGGCAAAAGGGATAATCTTGTACTAAAGAAGCTTAGTTAATTAATTAATAAGTTTTTTTTAATAAATCGGCCGTAAAAGACTAGGTATCTTCAGTATTTTATGAGAGAGAGTGAGACACAAAAAATGAAGACTATCTACGTAAAGTTGGCCAATAATCCATAGCTGGAGGCTGACTTCACAGCTGTCTGGGAGACCCGTACGGGCTGTTGCTACGGGCCCCCGGAACAGGAGCACTAATGAGGACCTAGATGATCGTTACACAGCGACGCGGAGCGAGTTCCGTGCGCAACAGTCCGGGTCGCTATGTAACGATGCTCTAGTTCCCCATTCCTCACGGGTCTCCCGGACAGCTGTGAATCCAGCCTTAGTTTTAAGATTAGACATGTAAACAGCCGAAGGTTTCGTTATTAAATCAGACTGTAACCGACTGATAAATTTTTAACTCTCACTCGAAGAGGTATGCGGGTAAATATTTGGGCGTTTGAACCGCTGTCATTATTCTCAACACTTTTTTCATCAGATACTGTTGGAAACGTGTTTATAATAGTCTAGTGTGTACCTATTTGCAAGACATAGACACTATATGACACACTTATTATACCAATTTTTAAATAAATCCAATAAAAACAGTGTTGAGAATAATGACAGCGGTTCAAACGCTCAAATATTTACCCATGAAGAGGTAGGTAAGGTATACAGCAACGACACCATAGACTTATATCGAAATAGATACCTCAAGTTCCTGCACTTGTATGAAAACCTAGCGTCCCACTATTTCTCTACCTACTGGAACATTACATGATTTAGTGATGGGAATTGACAATCCAAGTAAAACCGATTCAAAGGTGACGCCGCCTTATTCAAGTTGTGCTATCCCTAGGCAGTTAAACCTAATCTAAGTCGTACAAAACTAAATGACATCGCGTTAAAGGAAGAGCATTGCTCTCCCTTTTGGTTCCTTTTTCGCACTTCTGTGAACGGCACTGACCTGTGATGTACAGCCACCAGCCGTGCACGCTGTGCGCGGCGTGCGGGCCGTGCGCCGCGCGGCCGCCGCAGTCCTGCAGCACGTACAGCGACAGCACGCGGCTGTGCAGGTCCAGCACGCGCTCGCCCACCGCCTCCGCCATGCTCAAGTAGCGCTTGTAGCACGACTGGGGTTTAATACGTCTTTGTTAGGCTGGTTTTAGTGTCATGCGGAATGCGGACCGTCCGGACGGTTGTGCAGCTCTAGTACAAGCTCGCCCACAGCCTCTGCCATACTTGCGTAGCGCTTGTAGCACGACTGGAGGTTGTTTGAAAAAGATGAGCCTTAAGTGGACTAGGGACGACGAACGACCACAGTCTGTTGCAAAGTAAAAGGCAATAATATGCGAATGTGTAAAAGCGTATGAGAATGTAGCGAGAAATTGACATGGTTTTGTCTTCATCATGTTTGGTGGGCTCTGCCTGCCCCATTTAGGAACAGAGGGGTGATTGTTTGTAGGTATGTATCCCACCGCTGTCAGCCTTCCACTGTTTGTACAGTTAGACCTAAACTGTAGGAAATACTCTAAAGGCCCATTTACATGGTACGAGTTTCTCGCCCATTTTGGGGCGAGAAATCGTATGACATTATCGTACGCGATAATCGCCAGGCGAGAATCGCATAAAAATGGTTACACATATACGAGAAATAAAAACTCGCATACGATTATGTCATTCGATACTCGTACGGAGATTATCGCCAGGCGATATAGTTTACACGGGACGCTGCATTTTACGGAGATTTTTGCTGATGATGTCTCGACTCATCTAAACTCGTTCTCGTATGACATTTTTTCTCGTACATGCGAGTATCGCACGAATCGGTCAGAACCGATTTTCATACGAGTTTTACCCGTCAATTTACGTGATTCTCTGCTATTTAATCGACACTTGTGTTGTGTTCCACAATATTCGTGAATATAATTATTTTATTTAAGCAAGTAAGTAAACACTATTGTACAAAAGGAAAAGACACAAAATACAAAAAAAACTAAATTATATACAAATGAAATGGCGAAGTGCAAAGGCGGACTTATCCCTTAAGGGATCTCTTACAGCCAACTTTTGAGAGGCAGAGAGTAAACTAAATTATTGAGACCGACAAAGAGAAATAATGCAATAAACATGGTGAAGTACAGAACAACATTTTTTTTTTTTATTGTCATATTTTTCAAGATAATGTACTTTAACTTGCTAATGAATGACTCCTGGCTGAATGACACGAGACGTTGCCTTGAAAAAATTACGCGGCAGGAACAACAGCAAATACATACATACATATCGTCACGCCTCTTTCCCACAGGGGTAGGCAGAGACCACTTTGTTCCACTCGCTACGATCCTGACATACCTCTTTTGCTTCATCCACATTCATTAGTTTCTTCATACATGCTCGTCGATTTCGGGTACTCTTGACCTGACCTGTTTCTAAAACGTCCGCGATTTGGTCACGGAACGTCCGTCTAGGTCTTCCCCTCCCAACACATCCATTTACACTTCCAGCATAGATCTGTTTAGTCAATCTTCTTTCATCCATCCTCTCTACATGACCAAACCAGCTAAGCATACTTCTTTCTATTCTAGTCACTACATCTACTTTCACGCCAACTCTTTCCCTTATCACACTATTTCGTATTCTGTCTTTCAGTGTTACACCTTCCATACTTCTTAACGCTCTCATTTCTACCGCATTTATTCTACTTTTATGCTTCGTTTGCCATACCCAACTTTCGCTACCGTACATTAGTGTTGGAACGAGCACCCCTCTGTGGACAGCCAGACGCGCCTTTTTCGACACCTTCTCGCTGCTCACAAAGGCGCGCAGCGCTCCATTGACCATATTCCCTGCATTCACTCTTCTTTCAATATCAGTTTCACACTTCCCATCTTTCGTAAAAGCCGATCCCAGATAAACAAACTCTTTTACTTGTTCTACTCTCTCACCCGCAATCATAATATCACATTCTGTCCCACAATCATCTCTTTCAAACACCATAACTTTTGTTTTGCTCACATTTACTTTCATACCTTTCATTTCCAATGCGCCACATAAAATATTAACCATCCTCTGCAACTCCTCCTCCGACGATGCGACCAACACTTGGTCGTCGGCGTACAGGAGGCATTTGATGGTCAACTCCCTCATTCTTAGTCCACAGTCGTTCGTTTTTAAATCATTCAGGCAGGTATCCATGAATAGGTTGAACAGCCACGGAGACGCGACACAACCCTGTCTAACACCTCTTTCGATGTTAAACCAGTCAGTATACGCCCCGTTTATCCTCACACAAGCACTAGAATCCTTATAAAGAGATCTTAGTGCTCGTATCAGACTACTGTTCACCCCATGCATGGCTAACGCTGACCACAACTCATTCCTCATGACCCTATCATAAGCCTTCTCCAAGTCGATGAATAAGCAATATACTTTTTGGCCTTTGGCCATGAACTTTTCGGTTATGCACCGCAAGGAGAAGACCTGATCCGCGCATCCCATTCCCTTTCTAAAACCCGCTTGTACATCCCATATTTTCTCATCGGTTTCTTTCATAACTCTTTCAATTAGTACCTTTGCATACAGTTTGCCGACGACGCTGAGAAGACTTATTCCGCGGAAATTTTTGCAGTCTAGTTGTGACCCTTTTCCCTTGTACAACGGCACAATCACAGCCTTGCACCAATCCTCAGGTACCCGACCGTTCGTCCAACACAAGTTGAAAAGGTGGTACAACTGACTAGCTACCACGCCCTCACCGGCTCTCAACATTTCGACCGACACCCTATCATACCCCGCAGACTTTCCTAACTTCATTCTTTTCATTGCGTTCAAAATTTCATTCATACTTATCTCATTATCTTGACTACTTTCACTCATTTCTCCTGTCTGGGCTGGTACTGGTACTTGTACCTGCTCTTCTCCTCTTTCGAATAAGCTTTCAAAATATTCCTTCCATCTCTTTAACACATGCTCTTCTCCTTTTATAATACTCCCATCCTGACTTCTGATTTGATTCAGCTCCGAGGCTGTACTTTTGCCTCGAGCTGTCTTTATAGACTTCCAGAACATCTTAATATTAGTCCGGAAGTCATCAGATAGTCTCCTATCAAAATCATCCTTTCGCTCTTCTTTCTTTTTATCACACGTCGACTTTACAAACCCTTTCACTCTTTTGTATTCTTCTTTCGCATCAAGAACTTCTTCATCCGTCGCTTTTTGCATTCTTCGATTGGCCTTTTTAGCCAACCAATCCAGCCATGCTTTCTTCTTTTTTCGTACCGCCTGTTGTACTTCAGCATCCATCCATACACTCTTCTGCTTTTTTCCTTTTCCTCTTTTGTACACTCCACATACTTCCGTAGCCACATCCACAACTCCTTCCTTAAAAGTCATCCATACCCTTTCTATATCACACATCTCACTTAAATCACGAAATCGATCTTCCAGTCTGTCCTTGTATACGCTTCTTATATCCTCATCTTGTAAATTTTCCACTTTTATTCGTTCTAGAACACTCGTGGGTTCCGCAAGGCGGTGTCGCCATCGTTTGAACAGACCACTAATCCGGCATACCACCAAGTGGTGGTCTGTATGTACGCCGACTCCGCGGTATACACGAGTGTCCCTGACCTTACTTCTCAGTCTTTCGTCCACAATTACATAATCAATCATACTTCTCACACTTCCTTCTTCCCTCGTGTACGTATGGATCTTTTTGTGTGCAAACATTGTGTTAGTCACACAAAGATTCCACTCCAAACATACTGCAAGCACACTTTTTCCATTTTCATTCACTCGTTCATCACCATAGGCACCAAGCACTCTTTCATACCCATTCCTTTTTATCCCTACCCATCCGTTAAAATCACCTAGCAAAATAATCTTCTCATTTTCCTTGCATATTCTCAAGACATCTCTTACGCTATCCCAGAACTTATCTCTTTCGGCTTTATCTTTCGTAGACCCACTCGATCCCACATCCGTTGGTGCATACACACCGAGAATGAAGATGCGAATGAGTCCAATCTTCAGCCTCACCCATATAAGCCTGGGACTCACACATTCGAACTCAATCACACACTCAGCTACTCTTGCGGAGAGTATGACACCAACTCCCTGATGCCCTTTATTGGCACCTGACCAATAAGCGGTATACATTCCATGTTGGGTGGTGTCACACCCTTTCCGTTTAGTTTCATTCAGACACAAAACATCAATATGCCTAGCATCCATCATCTGACACACTTCATCAATTTTATCATGCATCCCTCCTCTAACATTCAGCGTAGCGAAGCGGCTCTCTGTAGCCCACTTCTCGCTCCCGTGGTGAACGGGACGTGACGGGTTGCGAACCTCGTCGCCGCCATCCTGATCACTAACAAAATTTGGTATCATAGCGTACCCACGAGTAGCTAGGGAATTAGATGTCCATCCTGGCAGAGCCCCGCATGCCAGGATAAGGCAAGCCATTAACAGGGGATTGCCTGGTCCCCAAGGCGGATTGGCACGCTAAAGACTAGACACGCCTCTAGTCACGCATCTCTCGGCACGGCAGACCTTAGATTGGCGGAAATGGACAGGGAAAAGGGAACCAGATAGGAAGAAACGTGTGAAGGGACGTGTAGAATTGGGGTAGGACAGGGTTTGGAAGGATACTACAGCATTGGAAGACTGATGAAAATGCTGTAGTAGCTAGGGGAGGCCGGGGTCGCATACCCGTATACTAAACTCCAAATGTCGGACAGACACTTGAGATGAGTACCCCCTGACCAAAACAGCAAATAAAAATTAAAAAACTGTTTCATGCGGTTTGGCGATAGCAACAATTTAAAAATGTTCAGAAAGATAATTAAATTTGATAATTCAACGAATATGAAGTTCGTTGAGCTCTCACAATGTTCTCGTAATGCACTCATAATGACGACTGAATTTCATTTGAACTCGAAATACGATTCTCGCATTGCGTTTATGTTTACACGGAGATTGCAACCATATGAGGCGAGGCGATTTTCGCCCTTTGCCATACGATATCGTACGTGTAGTTTATATGATAACATATTTTTTCTCGTGCTACGATAATCGTACACTCGAAGAGAGAAACTCGTACCGTGTAAATGGGCCTTAATAGAGAGATCTCTCTCCAGGCAGATGTTGTGCCTGGGGACCGAAGTCCGTAGAGAGAATGTAGGAAGTTGTATTTACGCAACCGATCTTCGAAACTTCGTTAGCGCGATGTTGGATTACCATTTGATAGTTGGGTATACCATGGACGTTTGTAGTAGAAGTTCAGCTATTCGACGATAGGTTGGACTAGATCGCTCTGGATCGAGAAGAAAAAAGAACATGGTGGTCTTAGCCTGGTAGTGGGATACCAATCAATGCTAGATTTTTTTGCTGCAAAACATCAGGTCTGAAGACCTTACCTGCAGCGTAGTATGTCGTGCTGAACTGCCCATCTCCTCGGTATGCTGTAGGTAGCACCATAAGCTGTTCTTCAGCAGGGCAGCTGCGCCCAGGGTCGAAGTCAGCACCGGGAGATCAGCGTGATCCAACGCTTCTTGGGCCAACATGTGGAGATGTTCTGGAATGAACGCCAGTAGGCTTAGCATTAGCACAGGAACACGTTCGAGTCGCCTCGCGCGCGGGATGGACTACCTGTAAGTGACAGGCTGTCACTATCTGACATCTCTAGTTAGACAGGTATAGTCAATCCGCGCGCATTTTTAGTCGCGCCTCGCTATAAGCCAGCTGGTTTTAGGCGAACAATGTAGCGTGGCAGTATTTATCAAACCATCACCCAGTGACCAATAACCAATCACGCGACTTAGTCACTCTGAATGAAATGAACGCCTATTGCTTTTAAGCAAGTAACGTTTAAGCAGTATTTTCTAAACAATGGCTGATGTCTGACCACACACTGCGCGAATAATCACTCAGCGACCAGGCACTAATCACCGCGTGCTCACGAGACTTGGTCACTCTGTGTGGGATGAACTCCTAGTGTTTTTAAGCGAGCAATGTAGCGTTTAAGGCCATTATTCCCTAACCATGGCTGATGTGTGGTCCTTCAACCTAATGCAGCATAATTTATGGAACCAAGCAATCGCTGTGCGGCCAATCACTAAGCGACCAGTCACCAATCAACGCGAGCTTACGGGGCTTGTTCGCTCTGAATAGAATTATCACCTAGTGCTTTTTCTGGTAGTAGAACCTCGTGTAAGGTCCGTCCGGATGCTACTACAATCTTACCCGCTAAGCCGTGAAGCAGTAGCGCTCGCTCTGTTGCGTTCAACGGAAGGTAAGACAGGTGGTAAAATTACCATCACATAGGGCATTACACCTTACTCAGTGTTGGCGTTGGCATCACTGCAGGCGACTCTTTTGCTAATAGTAGCCAACCTAAGGCTGCCTGTCCACTAGAGCGTAGCGAGGCTGCGGAGCGGTGAGTTGCAAATCTCTCCTTTTTTTCAGTGGTTGCAATTCTGTCGGTGGATTTTTATCTTGCTCACGGCTCCGCTGCCTCGCTCCACTCCAGTGGACAGACAGCCTTATGGTATAAATACTTTGTACTGGTTATACTGGTACTCGTCTTACCTAACAGCAAGTCGGCAGCCATTACAGCAAGCTGAACAAACTTGTCAGGGTCGGAAGTCTTCACCACGCCTCCGTCGGTATTGCTGTCTTCTTCAATAGTCACGAACATGCCCGAACCCTGGCTGGAAAGGCATTATTTCACATGTAGAGAGGTTTTAACCCTTTACAACCTGGTTGATACGATCGTGAGGGTAAAATCCAATTTGAACCATGAACATAAAACTATAGTGAAGGTCACTTATAATAATAAACTCACGTCTTTAATCAAGACAAGCTCGACATGTCAGACATGACAGAGCACATGAAATGCTATAGGTAGACAATATCATGACCATTTCACGTTTCGTAGCCAAGTCTAGCATAATTTTTCCAGGTTTTGAGTTAGCAGGTATAATAGTGGCAGGTTGCTAGCCTGTCGTCTAAAATATACCTTAACTTATTGCCTCAGTCGCCTCTTACTGCACCCATGGAAGAAATGGAGAGGTTATTCTAAAGCTGTCACACAGTAAACTTATTTTTTTTTAATTATATTTAGGTAAAAGATATAGTATAATAGTAAGGGGTTGCTTAAACTAGCCTTTTGTTAATAAATGGACAATTAAAATGAAAGTTGAACCCAGATAACTCACAATTTTTTTTTATATGACAAACATAACAGGCACTACAATACAAATAAAATAAAATTGTCCAGTACTTTACACTATTAATGATACTTCTAATTATTGAGACAAACTACCAATTTCTTACTGGAAAGCAATGGAGAATTCCTCTTCCAGCCACAGTACCACCTTCACCGCAGCAAAGGAGGCATTCCTCGGAAAGTCTAATCTTCCACCAACTACTCCCCGGCACACAGATTCAGACAGAACTGTATGATTTTTCTAGAAAAATAAATAAACTCAATTATGGTTGTTATTGTACCAGTTGTAACAATATTTTCTCTATGTCAAGGAAGACACAGGATCAATAATTATGTTGTCTAATGGCAAGCAATCACCATCAACCAATCTGTTACAAACATGAAAAGCATTTGACGTCTTTGTCTTTCATACTTGATAAGAGTGGGACAATTTCGTATGGGATACAATTAAAATGCTACTATAACTGAGCTTATTTAATAGTTTTAACTTGTGTACTATATTACAAAGCTACCATTATCATTTTACTATGTGTTTTAACTTCACAACATGCTCTACTGCACAGTGGCGTAGCTAGGTAACCAAGGGCCCTGGGGCAAATAAAAAAATGGGGCCCCACACCTATGCGACCTATTGTGGCGTAGCTANNGGGGCACTGCCCCGCCTAGCCCCTTGGTAGCTACGCCCCTGCTACTGCACTGTGTCTAGTTTAAGCTCATTTCTGTTAATAATTTTGGCAATTTAAGTATTAAACACTACCAAATTTTAATAATTTACCATTTCTGTCATAATACAGGGTGATACAAACAACTGACACCATACAAAAAGTTACATTCTGTGAGCACACTACTATTACAATTCCACTGTTTTACAAAATAAAACTTACCTCATAATATTCTATATCCCTTTGCAACAGTATAGGGATTCTGTCCATAATATTCCCATCTTCAATAACCTCCATTTTCAAAAAAATAAAACAAAAAAGCAACAATAAATAACTATACTTAACAAAACAAAATTACAAATTATAGAACACTGTGCGCACACTTTTCGAAGTCAGCACTTTTCACAATTTTGGATATTTCGTCTTGAAGTAGCTTGTGTAATGTTACTCCGTCGTGTTTGTACACCCAGTAGCCTCCATTTTTTAGAACAAGGTCATAACGCTTAGGCCCAGACACAGGAGAACTCAGCCAGATCTGTTTATTTGGTGATTGCCTGTTTATTACATAAGTCCCAAAAGGTGACCCAAGAGCAACTGTTAAAACACCATCCTGAAAAAAAAAAGGAAGTTATTAATCCTTTTTTGACAATTTAATATGACATTGGCTATCACAGGTGTAAAACTATTGTTTTATTATAAAAAAGCTAATAAAAAGTAAATTATAACTAACTGTCAAAGTTTTTGAGACAAACTGGCCAGTATTATTGTGGAATCAAAAAGGTTAATTACTCTATTAGGATTTTCGTGCATTTAAATACTTTGTTTTTTCTGTTATTAAAAAAATAATTAAAAATCATGACTTACACTGTAGGTTATGTCAGCGCCTTTTAAATGTGCTGCGTCTTCTACAATTTCTTCAAAATAATCGCAAAGTGATTCGAGAGTCTCGCTACAGATTTCTTCATAAAGAACAGGGTCAATTTCGGTTTCAGGATTATTGGTAGTCACCGTAGAATACTGTGTTCTTATTGCAGGCGAGATTGTTTTGATACAAGCATACTTGCGGAGCACGGGAACGAAACTATTGATTTGACGATTTTGCCGTGCCAGCCACCGACTGGTACGTAGAATATTTCTCAACATTTTGTGAGTTTACTGCACTGCAGTATCCAAGTCCAAGTTTGCAAGGTTATGATTTCTTTATAAATGTTGTTATGACAGACAGTGTCAAGTTGACGTTTGGTCGTTTGAGTCTTTTATCTTTTCGCGCTATAAAAGGTAAAGGCTTACACTCCACACAATAATAATTAAACGACATCGATAGTGAAACTTTACTAAAAACGTTTAATTTTGTAAAGTAAAGAACTATTAAGTTGGGACATGATACAGAAATAAAAATGGTCACGGTAGTAATATTATTTCTCCAAATCAATGCAGTATTAGTTTTTTTTTTGAAAACAAAGAAACTGAGAACATTTGTAAAATCGATTTTTTTAAAAAAAAATCCTGTATAGCCTGACAACTATCTATTTGGCTCTCGCCATGTTGCGTATTTTCAGTGGTATTAATTTCTTTAACTGGCAATGATTACACTTTGACATCAGACGTTGAATGTCATCGAATGTCAAACAAATCGAAAATATATCGCGATTTAAACGATTTTATCATAAAAATGCTGAAAAATACTCCAAAGGATGCAAGAAAAACCTTTTAAATACGATTAAGTATTTAAAGCAAAGAAAGGACGAAGGATTGAATAGCATTCCATTGAAAAATGTTTTGCAATTGGTTACTGACATGACTGGTACCTACTGACACTTTACAGTGCGGTTGTATTGAACTGGTTAGTTATTGTTATTATACCTACTCAAACTTAATAGATTTTATTTTCTCATATAATGTGTATGTAGATCCACGATATAAAGGAATAAAGGTGCTATAATCGAATCCCAGACTGAACGTTTTATAATCGAGGTTGGTGGTCCTGAAAGCGACACAACATCTGACGAAGATCAAACTTCACCAGAGTCAAAAAATGAAGAATACAGAAATATTGAGTATTCGGAATCGAATTTTGACGAATAGGCAATACGAGTATTACAAATCTCTGGTTCTCTGTAAACAGTATTTTGGTATTATTCAAATATCAACACAAACCAATACACACCATGCTGACTATACATAACGTATACACATTATTGCCATACGTAAACTGATAGAAGCGACACTGTGTCAGGGCTAAATAGAAAGTTGTCAGGCTTTATTTTATTTTAAACATCAATGATTTTTTCACGTTCAGTGAAACATTTTTTTCCTCGCAATCATTCATTTACCTCTAAAAAGCGAACTCGGGCTTTAGAAATACACTTGCCAAGTTACTTAAACTAATTCAGCATTTTTCTCATTTTCTTCATTTTGTGCTTCTTCCATTGCTATGATCATGTATTCATTTTGTTTCGGTAGCATCCACCAATTTTTCAAGTATTCAGGTGACAGCTCTGAAATTGACGGCTCTGGAACTCTGGGAATAGGCAGCAAGGAGTTGTATTGGTTCCAATGCGGGTTTATGAACCATACGTGCCTAAAAATAAAAGGATTTTTCTTCAGAAACACGCAACAGACTCAGTGGTGTAGCTAGGTAACCAAGGGCCCTAGGGCAAATTAAAAATAGGGGCCCACTGATTATGACATGTTTTGTCAAATAAAAATGTGTGAGAAATTTTCAGTTCAGTTCGATCGAGAATTCTAGTAAGGATTCGAGGGCCCCCTGAGCTTGAGGGCCCCGGGGCACTGCCCCGCCTAGCCCCTTGGTAGCTATGCCACTGAGCACACTCCTTGCAGGGATCTTGAATTTTTATACAATTCTGTATGTTATTGTGCTGCAAGGATCGGTGTAGCATTAAGTAAATTTTTTGACACACTGCAGCAACTGATGTAGTCGCAGCACACGGCGCGAAGACCGACCAATCGCGAGCCGCGAGCTCGAGCCGAGATTGATGATTGGTGCCTTGGTGATAATTAAGATCTATTTTTTAGTACGGTAGACTAAAATGACAGCTCGAAATT
>BHDV01071575.1:303576-346210 GCA_005406045.1 Adoxophyes honmai
ATGCAATTCGGTTAACAGTAAAAAAATTCGGAGGTAAGACCATATTTTTCGCTTCGATGACTGCACTAAAAGTAATGTGAAGTAATTTTCTTGAAAAACGTCCGCGAAACGTGAACACTAGGTTTTCCAGTTTTATAATTTAAATATCATTCCTTTCATATTTTTTTTTTAACATTTATTTACAGAACAATTTCCTACTGTACAAGAATCAGAACTGGAAAAAAAGAAAAGAAAATATTGTAATAATAAAAAAATGTGTAAAATAAGAAAATCAAACAAAATACATAAATGAATATGCCCACGTTTCTACAAATAGAAGTGAAAACATCTCATCAAAAACATTCTGTAAAAAAACTAGCCAAGTCTCGTGGAAGCTGCTTGTTTATCTCTAAAAAGTAATGAAATCTAGGCAAAGTACGCCAAGTCTAAGGTTCCTTACTGCGATTCCTTTATTATTATAGTTAATATTGTGTCCCCCTTTCATCCCGTGGGTGTCGTAAGAGTCGACTCTGGGAAAGGGTAAGTGTATTGTGGGCGATGGGCTAGCAACCTGTCACCACAATATCACGTTTAACCACTAGTACGTCTTGTGTGTTCATTTCGGTAGAGCAGTCGCTAACGAATTCGTTTGCGAGTTATCGCAAAATTGTATGGAAAGCGAGACAGCGCCGCCAGCGGAATGTTTGCACAACTGCCACGGTCGACAAGTCTCCATACATTCCGCGACAACTCGCAAACGAATTCGTTAACGACTGCACCATCGAATTGAACACACTAGACGTTCTGGTTACCCTGAATTTGCTAAACGTGGCACTGGCACTGAATTTTTGAATTCGTGTGCTCTGCCTACCCCTCATGGGAACAAAGGCGTGAGAATATGTATGTATGTATGTATGTGGTGTGACTTGGCCGTTGGTATAAAGTGGTAATTGGTATAAAGTGTTCAACGGCCAACATTTATGTGCAATGTAGGGCATAATTTTAAAGAAAAACTAAAAAGTCTTCTACAAAAAAAAAGCAAGAATGAACATTTGTTTTATTTTAATTACATTCAGTAGTACTTACCTATTTAGTTTTGTTCTCTTGACTATATTACATAAACTAACAAGCACACTTGCTTTTTTTCGGTAAATACCGGTTGTAGCACATCACTATTTATGAAGTGAAAAAAACAGGCAATACTTGAAATGTCATTTTAGTCTACCGTTATAAAAAATAGATCTTAGCTCGGTTATTGGTGTGTTCTGCGCGCCGCATGTCGGGACAGCGGCAGTGTGGCATGGGCCTAAGCCGGCTGAATGTAATATCGCCACTTATAGTCCACGGCATTTAAATGCACTACTTAAAAATCCTGCAAATTTAGATTTCAGGGCCTGTAACTACCTTCGTAAATTAGAAAATGTAGACAACTTAGAAGCGCAAAAGCGAACATATTCGTAAAGTGTCTCTACCTGTTGATCTTCGAATGATTGACAGAAGATAAAAGATAAGCCTAAATGTAACCACACAAAAAGTGTTGGTACCTATTAAATCTTGACATACGTACAAACACAAGTTTAGTAGGGACTTTCGACCTATTAATGTGGTTACCCAGGATCTTTGCTTAGGTAGGTAGGTGCACTAAAAGGTACACGTGCCTGTCTTCACGTTCCTGCAGCGGTCTGAAGTTGCCGAGGTTGGGCTCGTCCCACGGGTCCCACAGTTTGCGGAACTGTTTCATCTGAAACAAAGGAAGTTGTACTATAATTGCTTTTGTTGGAAGCAATTACCAAGATTTGTGGCTCGCGGACTTTTTTAATAGACACGCTAATGGTCGGGTTAGTGAGGAAGAATGAGATTTAGTTCTTGTTTATTTAGATGCAAATTTAAAGCAGTTTTCAGCATCTACGGCTTTAGGAACTTTCTGGGTTTATTCTTTGACTTCAGTTTTTTTTTGAGATGATGATAAAACTTACACTAGGTATCTACAGTGTACCTATAAAGTACCAATTATTATTATCTATAAAGTTAATCAGATGTTACTTGACTTGATACTTGCGCCGTTCGTATTCTATTTCAATTTCTAAAAAGACGAGTCAAATAAACCTGTGGGAAAGACTCCAGTAGAGAGATCTCTCTCCAGGCAGATGTTATGCCCCGGGACCGAAGTCCACAGAGAGGAAGTTGGAAGTTGTATTTATGCAACCGTTCGTCGAAACTTCGTTAGCCCGATGTAGGATCGATTAGTTCGGCGCTGGGGCCACAAACTCCAACATTTCAAATCGCACACACACACACACACACACACACACACACACACACACACACACACACACACACGCATGTGTGCACAAGAGATAGGAAGAGAGGGGATGTCGTTTTTAGGAATTATGTTCACCTTTATACAGTTTACATTACGTGGATAACACCCCTCTTTTTACATAGGGGTAAATCCGAGTTTATTCAACCGTAAATACCCTCTCATCTCCAATACCGGTAAACAGCGGCTATTACCGTTTGTTTGGTTAACAGCGTTGTTTATAACACGTAACCAAATTACCGGATTCGATTCCTCGAGCCTGTATTGAAAAACCGATAATCCGATTTGCGAGCACTTTTGGGGGATTATTTTAGACTTGCAACACTGTGGCGGTGGTTAATGCGATTTGCATCGATTATTTAAAGGAGATTTGTTTTACATTAAGCTAAACGGTTTGAATAAAAGTAAGCAAGATGTTTTGATATTACTCGCCACCTAAGTAATTCTAATAACTGATTTGTTTTTAATTTTAGTTACTTAATATTAGAAATACCTACAGTATTACCGAACTAAGAATTCCTCTGGACATACCTGCGCAGTTGACGAATTTTGTGACGCGGGAAACTTCGATCTACCAATGATAAAAAAGATTTTTAACACTCGAGTTTTGATTGGTTATTGATTGATGTCACAGACAGATGACTCATGACATATGTCCAGGCTGGCGTAACTAGGGCCAAAAAACCTTTTCTATGGACTTTGCGTAGCAGATCATTACCATCATACTAAAACAAAACGTCAGTACAGTTTATTATTAAACGGTTTTACTTAGCTTACAGTATTACCAAAATAATAGTAATGATAAAAGAGACTTTCGCGCGCTAAACTCTTGCGTTGTTTTTCGATATCAATTTTATCAATATCGATAATTATACACAGATATCGTTGTGCCACCCTAGTTTGGTTCGTCATGTTGGTAATGATCAGCCACGCAAACTGATTCCATTAGTTAGTATGGGCGTCCTGACTCTTAAAACGTTCGGCTACTCTCGGATATCGTTCTGTCCCTCTCGGCGCAGACGGTAACAGCCGATCGGAGTTATTTTCTTGGGAAAACTGTACCAACTTGAATATGCCAATGTTCAGACTAAGCAATCACAATCACCAATCACCGCTCGCGAACGTGATTGCTTGCACTGCGTGCAGGCATTGGCCTAATGCCTTGGTCAATCATCATCCAGCCTTATTATGTCCCACTGCTGAACGTAAGCCTCCTCTCAGTATGAAAGGGCTTAGGCTATAGTTCCCACGCGGGCCCAATGCGAATTGGGAACTTCACACACAACAAAGAACTACTTCGTCGCTGTGTGTAGGTTTCCTTACGATGTTTGTCTTCACCGAATAGCACGGGTAAATATCGAATTTGATATTGCACATAAATTCCGAAAAAACTGAAGTTCGAGCCTGGGGTTTGCACCCGCGACCCTCTGCGTGAGAGGCCACAAGTCGAATCGCTGGGCTACAATGGCTTATTTTTAATGCCTAGGTGTTGTAATTATATAATATTTATCACCCAAACGCTTTTTAGGCAGGTTGGTAAGCAACGTAAAAAGTAGCAGGTTTTATCCAGATAAAAATGCTATAAATTGGCTCCAAACAAAACGCAAAAAATAATGGCATTTGCTGCCCTCAAAAAATTCGAAGATAGCAAGCTGGAATTTCAAAGGTTCGTGTTAGGCGGGTGTCCTACTAGCAAAACGAAGAAGTGAAGGGCAAAGCGATGAAAAAATCAGCGTGCCTAGACTAAAATAGAAAATTTGAACACAATAGGTACATAAGTACATGCTATATCACGCCGGTATTGCCAAGTGGCGTAAGCAGAGCACACAAAACGCCACATTGTCAAAAAAGTTTAGTTATCACTTCACTTTTAGCAGCCATTTTAAGTAAATTTTTATGATTTTTGTGATTGATATTAAGTATTATAGCTAGCTAGCCTGTCGCTTACATCATACCAAAACCAATAGTTGCTTCTTCTCCTTAGTTGCTTCTTACGACATCCGCGTAAGAAACGGCATAGGTAAAGTAAAGTAATTTTATTGATTAACATAAAAGACGTAATATACAATACAGGTATTCGTTATTGTTCCATCATTTAAGTACAAATTTGTGATATGTAATAAATATGAAAGAACGCATCGACGCGCGTTGATGCGCGCATTCACGCTTCGCCGTTTGGCTGGAGTCGAGCGGATTCGTTTCGATTCGACAATGTTTGCTTCGTCGCTACAGACGCGCGTCGTCGCGAGAAGGCGCACGTCGCCGTACATAACATGACGCGTCACGTCGCTTCGCCTCTGTGCCAGTGTGAGTTGAGCCTATAAGTACGTCTAGTGCGTTCAAATCGATCATGCAGTCGTTAACGAATTCGTTTATGAAAACTGAGATAGCGCCGCTAAGCGGAACGTTTGCACAACTGCCGCGGTCGACGTCGTTTTGAATACACTAGACGTTCTGAGCGTCTAGCTAGTGTAATGAAAACGATGGTGAATTTGATAACGATTTCGTTTGCTAGTTATCACGGAATTGTATGGACCACGGCAGTTGTGCAAACGTTCCGCTGGCGGCGCTGTCACAGTTTCCATACACTTTCGCGTTAATTCGCAAACGATATCGTTATCGACTCATGACCGTTTTCATCGCTAGCCTCTCGCTAGTGGTGAGACACTGTCCCTGCGAGCGTGAACTATGAGGCCATAAATTATGAGCCGCTGGGAACAGCCGAGATAATTTCGCGGACTTTCTTGTTTTACTTTGAATCGCAATTTCACCAACTTCGCTGAAGTGGCTGAATAAGGTTCGATGCTAATTTATACGATTGGTTATTATTTTCTGTGTCTAATTCTATTGAAATAAAATCAGGGGCTAATTATTTTTATAGATACATTAAAATTCTCAAAGCGCCTGTAGTAAAAACCATGACTATTTTAAGTTTCGGAACCACTTCAAGCATATTTTTTAGTGACAATCGTGAAGTTTTCGGTGTTTCTGTGTTGTTGGATTAGAATAAAGTCTCTCATTTCTTCAATGGATGTTTTAAAATGCGACTAAGGAAATTATAGGTTTGGTTATCGCCGCATGCTACATGTAAACAGCAAAAGTGTAAAGAATACGGCTGTGGCCGTTCGCATCTGGCGAAAGAATGTCACGGCTTGATTAAATGACGACGGTCAGCGGACAAGCTAGTGTACCTAAATGGCTACGAAACATGTAAGTCATGGTTTTTTCTAGATACTACTACTACTACTAGATAGTCATGGTTATTTGGCACGGAATTGTGTTTTTTTTTTATTGCTTGCATAATCATTAAGTTGTTATTATTTGTGGCAATAAATATCTTTCTTTCCTTTCTTTCTACGTAACGTTTTGTATGCCCTGTCTTCCTCATTCAGACAGGCATGTGTATACGAGTATGTTAATGTGAGGTCAGAATATCAAAACCTACTTAGGGCCGGCGTTGACTGCCGGCATGGCACGGCGTCGCAAAGGATTTTGTTACTGATCTGAGAAAGGCCGCGGCATGCCACGGCGTGCCGAAGCATTTCACGGGTTATATTTTTGGATGCTGCGGCACGATTTGCCGTGCCGTCCTCTGCCATGCCGGCAGTGAGCGCCGGCCCTTACATACCTGATCTAAAGAAGCAAACAAGGTAATCCGTGGCACGAGCCACCTCACAGTGTGGCTCTCGCCTCTCGCTGTGGTCAGGTTGCCCCAGTAGAGGAAGTAGTCTTCGTAGAACATTGGCATGAGCTGCGACATGGGGTAGGGGCCGATGCGCGTGTGAGTTCTAGCCTCCTGGATCCGAGGGAAACCTTCGATGATTCGAGCCAGCCGTATGTCTGGGTTGACTCCATACTGGAAGGAAAAGTATTTATGGGACTCATCATCATCATGCAGGGCACAGGCCTCCTCTCAGTATGAGAGGGCTTGGGCTATAGTTCCCACGCGGGCCCAGTGCGGATTGGGAACTTCACACGCAACGTTGAATTACTTCGTTGCTGTGTGTAGGTTTCCTCACGATGTTTTCCTTCACCGGATAGCTCATGATAAATATCAAATTCGATTTCGCACATAAATTCCGAAAAATTCAGAGGTGCGAGCCCGGAGTTTGAACCCACGACCCTCTGCTTGCGAGGCCACAGGTCGAACCGTTGGACTACCACGGCTATTTATGGGACGACTGCTGTTAGTAAACACAAGTTTTGTTTTCAAAGATATTCGAATACGAATAACATAGAATGGCCAAAATGGCGGCAATATTGAATTCCACAAACAATTGCGCATCGGCATCATTGCTGTTCTCTGCGTGTTCCAAATATGAAACAGTTTGTATTTTTTTGATCCTCATTTGTTTTTGAGATGTTCGAAAGTTGAATGTTTAAATATAGTTACTTTTATCATGTAGCAGACAACCACGACGCCGTCTTGGTGGTGTAGGGCCTCTTCCTGTGTCATGTACTCCGATCTGAAGTAGATGACCTGTAAACATAATTATTATAATTGTATATAAAACGCATGTGAAATATATGAAGAATTAACTGATCATAACGAAAAAGAGTGTAGCAGGATAGCCTAGGAAAATTTTCCCCATTGCTGGGCAGGGCACATGATTGTCTCCTCTCAGTATGAGAGAGGTTGGGCTATAGTGCTTGCGATAGTGCGGATTGGAAACTTCACAAACAGCATTGAATTACTTCATTGTTGTGTGCAAGTTTTCTCACAATGTTTTGCTTCTCCGAATAGCTCGTGCTAAATATCTAATTTGATTTTAAAATTTCAGAGGTGCGAGTCTGGGATTCGAACTCGCGATCCTCTGCGTGAGAGCCCGAGCTACCACAGTCAAACTGCCGGATTACCACGATAATAATAATAGTTAGGTACAAAAATTACGCTCAGCAAATATGATATAAATTGCCTATATTAGGTACAAAAATAAACCGTTGTTTGCTTTAATATCCGGGTTCAGAAGATGTTTACTTAAACCGCATATTTTTTCACGATAAGGAAACAAATAAGAAGAACAGGGTAAGGCACGTTCTGTGGATTTCGTTTGTGTTTTGTTTGAGAAGGTTCCATGGTCATTTGAAAAGGTTAAATTTGTAGTATCTATGCAAACTCTATTACCATTTATTTGAATTACCATTGTTTCAGTTAACGTATCGTAGAAAATGTTTGGGTGAGGCCAAACGAGCGTAATTTTGTGAGTGGTGAGTAACAGAATTTCGGCTGCATAAATTCTGCTGCATTCTGTTTCATACAAAAATGCAGTCGGTACCACATGACGACGCAGAATTAATACCGAAAAATGAGTAACGTAAAATAAGTGACCGAAAATACGCACGTTTGGCTTCACCCTTTAGGCTTTTATCCACTCCAAAAAGTAACACACTGATCGTGTGTTACATTTTTTACACACTATCACCGAATATCAAAAATACGTGATTTACCGTCTTATTTTACTATCAAATTGCAATAATAATATAATCGACTGGATATTTTTGTCGTGATTAAAGGGTCCATAGTGATAGTTGTGTAAATACATTTTCGTTCATTTAACATTTTCTCTTTGCAATGTTGCCGTGGTCAAAATAATGTCATCGTGGTCAAAATCGCATAGAAATATTCTAATTCAATTCTTTTTTTGCAGCAGACCAGAAGTCAAGAGTACTCTCCTCAAGTGGTGGGGTAATAAAACTGGTGGAATCAACTTCAAACCTGATGGAAACAAAATGAAATGAAGTGGTCACGGCTTACCGACTTCCGTGCAAGTGAAGAGTGCATCCGATTCTAAACTTAATTAAGAGATGGGCAAAATGCTGCGAATGCTTCCAGACCAGCGTTTTATATTCAGATTACTCATCCATATATAACCTATTCACAGTGAACGTCATAATAACATTGCATTGCTCGACAGAGGAAATAAATCATTATTTTATTATTGTGACAACGTTCTGCTGTACTAGACAACTTTTCGTGTTCTTGTTTTGTCTCGTAAGTAAAGAGACAACTGTGATTTATTTTTTAGAAAAAGGTTATGTACATATTTCATGCTTGAAGAAATCCTTACTAATATTATAAATCAGAAAGTGAGTTTGTTTGTTTGTTCCGCTTTCACGCCGTACTACTGAACCGATTGCTTTGAAATTTTGCACACATAAAGATAGAAGTCTGGATTAAATAACAGCGTACTTTTTATCCCGGAAAAAATTGATATACCCGAGGGAATGTTTGCTTTATACCGCAATGTGGGCGGGCGGAAAGCTAGTGAGTTATAAACTGCAACAATATCTAACTGACTCTTGACTTTATCTTACACTTTTTGCGATGCTGACTAGAAATACACCGAGGTACCTACAATAGCGACAGGTTGCTAGCTTGTTGTTTAAAACATAACCTATTCCTTAGTGAGGCAACTGACTTTAGCATTGAAAATTGAAAACGCTGGTCTGAACCGCTTTGCACCCTCGCTTTTATTTCGACACTAAACTTCCCAGTAAAGGAAGGCATTGCTAAGAATCGTGAATAGAGAGAAATGTTTCAACATTTATTTCCTCCCAACGGGCCTCGCCGAGCATTTGTTGTATTTTAGTTCTGCTCGTTTGCAGCCATTATTCTTTATTAAGACAAATGCATCTCTCGCCACACTCAGTTTAAGTGTGAACGTTTACTCTATCTATACTAAAAAGATAGATAGCATAAAATGAAATGTATTCAAAAGGATGATACAAAAGTGTCTGACTACATTTTGGTGTTTATTTGAGCGGTTCAACTGCCTCATCAATGTGGTCACATTTTAAATATAATTTTTAAAGTCCCCATTTTTCTAATAGATCATCAATAGGAGGTGTCGGTTTTAGAATAAGACCACTTCATAATCTTCCGTGGGTCTAGTAAGAGCCGACCGAGGAAAACGTATGTAAACGTATTAAGGTATGTTTCTAGACGTCAGGCTAGCAACCTGTCACTGTTGTACCTCTTTTATCTAATTTTAAACCTTAAAATAATTATGCTAAAAGTAGTTATGAGAAGTGGAACAGTCATGATTTTTACTATGTAACCTTTCATGTATTCTGTCGTCAAAAAATGCATCCGCGGCCCGCAACATTGGACCGCATCTATTGGATCTTGGCCTGATCTAAAAAACTAAGTCTACACTTGAGGATCTACCAACACTAGGTGTTGTAACCTGCATTTCAGCCGGGTACCGTCTCTTGTCGACGGTGTGGTCGCTGCCTTCCGTCATGTCGGCGCCCCAGTGGAAGTGCGCCTGCGACAGGACATGTTTCTCCCTGAAGCACCCACCCTCGAGGTACGGACGCTCCGTCTTCCATTTTGCGCCTAATAACACTGTAATAAAAATACAACAACTTTATTTATTATAAGCTTATGCTTATCCATCTGGACATAGACGCCAAATGTGAGTATAAACATGAAATTAAACGGTATTTTTCGTTTGCGGTATGGGACTGCGTGGTGTCGGGATAGAATAACACTTCTCCATTTCCTCCGTCAATGTCGTAAAAGGCGACAGGCTATACAGGGTGTCCCAAAGTTATGGGACATGAAGGGGAAGTACCTTAAATATCGTAGATATTGTATTTTTGTCAAAGAAGACTTTATCTTATTTTTAAAAGTTAGTAATTCTGTATTCATAGATTTTTTATAAATTACTTGCTTCGTCTGGGAATCGAACTGACTAAAATGTCAAAAAAATAATCATCCTGTTTTTATGATGCCAATCGAAAGAATAGCTAAAAAATAATAACTTTGCTTAAGTAAATAAAACTATGTAGTATTTTAAAAGAAAGGAACAACGTGAAATTAATCAGTTTAATCAAATTAAAAACATACATGAAACTCTCGTAGTCAATTAAGTGAGTGTTTTTGTGTAAATTAATTAATTAAATGCTCCAAATGTGATCCCTCTTGTCTTAGGCAAATCGCCAATCTCTTAATGAGTCCGGTGCTAGTTGATTTTTTAATCATTTTATGGTAAACACTCCATGTGACATGGCACAATTCTGTTTGCAACTCGCCCACGTTCTCGTATCGCTTTTTGTATAGCATACGAGGGGCGTTCAATAAGTTTTGAGAATGATAAGGATGCAAATAACTTTTAACATATTTTACTTTATTTTTCAATGTAGTCACCTTTCAAGAGTATATGCTTATTATAATATCTCGATTTCATCATTTTCAAATTTCTGACCTCTGAGGTGGTTTTTTAACCGCAGAAATGCATAAAAATCACTAGGAGCGAGCTCTGGTGAATATGGCGGATGCTCCATCAATCCAAAGCCAGCATCTTTGATGGCAGCCATCGCAACTCTTGGCTCATGCGCGGGGGCGTTTGCTTGGTGAAACAAAACACCTTTGGAAAGTTTCCCCTGGGCGTTCCTCGCGTATAACATCACGCAGTTTTTTTATTTGTTCCTCATATGAATTCCCCGTGATTTTAGCTCCATGATTGAGATATTCAATCATAACAATCCCTCGGATATCTCAGAAAATGGAGCCCATAACCGCGTGGAGGATGGTATTGCTTTAAATTTCTTCGGAGTCGGAGATGAAGGCCTCTTCTAAGTCATAGATTGTTGTTTGGTTTCTGGGTCGTAATGGTGAAGTCACCTTTCGTCCATTGTTACAAAACAAGACAAAAATCGGTCGGAATCTTGCTCTAACAATTCCAAACAGCTATGTGAAACCTGCAGTCTGGTTTGTTTCTGAGCGTCCGTAAGCATTATGGGTACCCAGCGTGCTGATACCTTTTTCATGCCAATATGGTCATGTATTATATTGTGAATACTCCCGACACAAATCTTTACTTCTTCAGCTATAAACTAATCAGAAACACGACGATCCCCTTAAATTATTTTCACATTTTTTTTTATAATTTGTTCGGTCATCGCAGTGTTCGGCCGCCCTGAGCGTGGGTCGTCATTAGTGTTCGATTTTCCTCTTTTAAACTCTGCGCACCACCGTGCAACCGTAGACTAAGAAGGAACGCGAACCCCTAATGTTTTTTGTAAATCTAAATGAACTTGCTCAGTAGTATTTTTTTTCAAGCAGAGGTATTTAATCACCGCATGATCTTAAATTTCCTCCATTTTTACCGTCTGGTTCCGACACGACGAAATCAATGTGTTCTATTTTTAAAAAAACAAACGACTGTCAAGTTATTATTTTTTATTTTTTATAGCAATTACATGAGCTTTGCTTGCCAGTACTTTTTTATTTCTTTGCTAATGAATATATATGTCATTCTCACTATTTATTGAACACCCCTCGTATTAGCATATCTTTTACGTATCCCCAAAAGAAGAAATCTAATGGTGTAAGGTCCGAGGATCAACAGGCAGCAGACCTATTTAGAGATTGGCGATTTGCCTAAGACAAGAGGGATCACATTTGGAGCAATAAATTAATTAATTTACACAAAAACACTCACTTAATTGACTACGAGAGTGTCATGTATGTTTTTAATTTGATTAAACTGATTAATTTCACGTTGTTCCTTTCTTTTAAAATACTATGTTACCTAAGCAAAGTTATTATTTTTAGCTATTCTTTCGATTGGCATCATAAAACAGGATGATTATTTTTTTGACATTTTAGTCGGTTCGATTCCCAGACGAAGCAAGTAATTTTTAGAAAATCTATGAATACAGAATTACTAACTTTTAAAAATAAGATAAAGTCTTCTTTGAGCAAAATACACTATCTACGTTATTTAAGGTACTTCCCCTTCATGTCCCATAACTTTGGGACACCCCTGTATATAGCAACCTGTCCCTTTTATACCTGCCAACTCAAAACCTAGAAAAATAATCTAGTAAAACCCTATGCCTATTAGGGAATACAGGCGTGATATATGTATGTAGAAATAGAACAGCCACTATATTCCTCATCAGTTTTTGCTCCTCCATCTGAACATAGACATCTCTCAGACTCTCACGGCGCTCGTTCCCTAAATATCAGAATTGCAAAATACTAGATTGCCGACATACCTGCTCTTCAAAATATCAGATTCCCGGAATACCAGATTTTCTTTAAACTATGTTCGTTTTTAAATCGAAACAGCCTTTGCGAGCTGGTGTTTTCGTTATCTGGTATTAGAGGAATTCGGTTTTAAATGGAACATGGTGTATTGAGAACATGGTACTTTACAAAACTGTAATAAAAACGCACATAGTATAAAGAAAATCTGGTATTCCGGGAATCTGATATTTTGATGAGCAGGTATGTCGGCAATCTAGTATTTTGCAATTCTGATATTCAGGGAACGAGCGTCTGTGTGCCATGACACTGCTGAGCGTGATCCTAGGATCCTAAGCCACTATCATCCAGCTCTTACCTGCCGTCTTGTGAAGATCATCAACCCACAGGATCTGAAGACGTCCTACTTTTCCATATCCGTGGTCCTACGGGGATCAGTTCATTGGATTAAGAGGCCGCTTTAATACACGTCTACTATTACGCTTATCGATTTCCGAATAAGCTGAAATTTTGTTAGTGTTTTTGTATTCTAGTGAGGTACACTCCCGATAGGTCAGTGGTTCTTAACCGGTGGTCCCTGGAGACACTCCAAGTTGTCCACGAAGACGAAGGGTATGCTGCGTTGGTTTGGGCACGTGGAGAGAATGGATGAAGCAAGGATATGTAAGCAAATTTACAAGGGAAGTGTGTTTGGGCAAGTTTGTCGAGGGCGCCTCCGGAGAACATATATCGACCAGATCGACGATGTACTAAAGGGAGGCCAAATTAGAAGTACCCGAAACCGTCGAGCGTGTATGACGAGAGTGATGAATGTGAGTGAAGCGAGAGAAGTATATCAGAATAGAAGCGAATGGCGCTCTGTTGTGTCTGCCTGCCCCGCAGGGAATAAGGCGTGACGGTTATGTATGTATGTATGTACATCGGAATAAATAAGTGACGTGGAGACAAAAGGCAAAATTTGAGACATTGGACATTGCTAAAAGTTATCTAACGTTTCATCGATTTATACCATAGATACAAATAGATAGAGATGAAAAACCAAAACTGAAATTTTGAAACAGAAATTTTGTAAAGTGGCCCCTCATGACTTAAAGGTTAAGAACCACTGATAGATAGAATATTAGGACGTGCTGTCAGTCAAATTCAAATCCGTGGGTCGAACAACTCAAAACATAAGCAATTCATTAAACTTTCAACTTTACTCAACGCCGTAAATTAATACTTTGGAGTTGTTTAGTTTAATTTAATTTGTATCTCCTTAAGTTTGCTATGAATCAATCGTAAACTTTACATTGTTGGATTTAATTAAGCAATGTATTTTGGTCATTTACTTAGCTTCATATTCTTCAAAATGTGTTTTTATGAGAGGATGCTGTGGGTCCAAAACGTCGAGTAGGTAAAAAGTAAGTTTAATACGCATTTATGATCCATTTTGTTTGTTGCGGTGGAAACGACTGGCTGTTGGGGTTCCGAAGCAATTATTTTTTTGAAGGAAGTGGGGCGCCGTCTTCGGGAGAGGGGTCTTGACCACCGCTCTGGGTCATTCCTGGTGCAAAGGCTGTCCGTCGCGGTTCAACGCGGTAACGCGGCTAGTGTTTTGGGCACTTTTGCACCTGGAGTGGCGCAGAGCGGTTTATTTTATTGACGTTGTTTGTTTTATTTTGTTTTGTTTTGTGTGACATGTTTTTTTGTTAAAAAGCAATATCTTAAAAGAAACAGTCACGATTTTGTCTACGCAGCGTTTCATGTGCTCTGCCTACCCCGTCTGGGAATACAGGCGTGATGTATGTATGTGTAGGTATGTATTAAGTAAAGCGAAGTAATACGTTACATACTCCCGATAGATTTACTGAAACGCTGCTTACAGAATTTGATGACTTCGTTAGCGCGAAGTAGACCACTTTGACAGTTGATGACGTTCGTAGAAATTCTACTACTGGACAATAGGGTGGCGCTAAGGTCACTACATACTAACACATTTTTTTTCCATATAAAGCCTACTACCTGCAGGACAGCAATAAGCAAAGTCAAGTAAGTATATTCCACGCAGATGGAGTCACTGGCAACAGCTGGAGTACGAAGTAAACGAGTACGGTCCAGCGCAGACGACAGACTTTATGTGCGATCGAGTCTGCGGCGCACAAAAAGTCTG
The DNA here is from genome assembly GCA_005406045.1 of Adoxophyes honmai. Classification (NCBI taxonomy): domain Eukaryota; kingdom Metazoa; phylum Arthropoda; class Insecta; order Lepidoptera; family Tortricidae; genus Adoxophyes; species Adoxophyes honmai. The sequence continues at coordinate 318,025 of BHDV01071575.1, forward strand.
CGTGGATTGTATGCATTGTGCGCCGGTCTTTTTGCGCGTCGTGTGCGTTACTGCATATAATTCCATAGATTCTATTTTCACAATTAAAAAGTTCGTCGCGATTAGTCGTCTGCGCAAGGCTTAAGCACTACACAATAAAATACTCACAAGTATACCCAGTGTTGGTCAGTTTAATTTTATGAGGATAGATGTCGAAGTTGTACCACTTGAGTTCAGGGCATGGGTAGACGATAGACCCAGAGATCGACACGTCTATAGGGGACGGGAGCTGGCCCTCAAACTGGCTCCAGTAGTGGATCCAGTTCAGGGTCCCAAAGGGTGGTTCTACGTCTTTTTCGTCTTTAGGCGCTGGTTCTGTTTCTTCTTCTAAAAATGGAGAGAGATTTTAATCTTTGTTTATTTCCTGGTTTCTTAAAGTTCTGATAGATTACGAAGAAAGATAAAGAGAAAAGAAGAGAAGAGAGATAAGAGAAGATAGATTACGGAAAATACCAAGTAGTAAGTAGTTTTTAAGTAAGTAAGTAGATACTAAAACTAATTAGGTAATTATAATGCAGAGAAATGACATAGTTGTAGGAGTGGAAGTGGAATATTTCATTCTTTTTATAATTATAAAAGTTTGAATAATGCTAAGCGTCCACAGGTCCGCATCGCACGCATCGGACGCATCGGATTCAATCAGATGTATGGCGAAATGCGATGCGTACGATGCGGACAGGTGGACGCACTTGTATGAGTTTCTATACAAATAATACTACAGTCCGTTGCGTGCGATACGTCCGATGCGTACGATACCGACAAGTGGACGCTTAGCTTTAGTAGACTCAAAGTATAAAGCACGTCTGTATTTCCAAACGGGGTAGACACAACACACCAACGTTATACAGACAAAACCATAGGTTTAAAGACGAAAGAGGTGACTGTAGTGATGATTTGATGAACAGATTGTGATTAAGTGCATTTAGGAGTGGCTCAAAGTAAAGTATTATTTATATTTACTTGAGGTTTGATAGATAAAGACGCTTACCAGTTTGTTGTTGCGCTGCTGCTTTCATCATCTTGAATGAGTTGTGTTACTGTAAATTTGGATGAAAAGTTGTATTTTTACCAGGTTTAACTCATTTATGTTTTAGGCAATTCTCCTATCACTCAATTATCATTTAATTTTTTTAGTTTTTACTATTTATTTCCGCATTGTTTTGACTTTTGTGATTTTGAAGTTTCAGTTTGACAATCATCTCAATAAGATCTCAATTCTATAGGGTTTACATTTGACCTATGCAAATGACATGAAAATAAAAACGTTTCTTTTAAGTGGTTTCAATTACTATTCAAGAGTTTCATAATTATCCCAAACTTGTTATATTAATCTTTTTTTATAGTTTATTAAAAAAAATACTGAGATTATAATTATAATTGTGGACAAAAAAAATCTTTATGTTTCGTGAAAATTGCTATTTAGGCAGCGAAGTTTAATTGCACTAAATTTCAACGCAGTGACAATGACATAGTGTCAAAGTTGTGTATTGATAATAATTATAATTTGTAGGTACTGAAATTCATCGGTTTCTTATTTGTTATTTCATAGTAACAAAAAAATAAAGATGAAGGAGCCTAGCGAGCCCCCAAAAATCCCAAAGACGTTCCCAGTCGTGCCAGACAAAGAACTGCAAGTCTGGGAAAACTGGATAGCTATTAGGAAAGAGGAAGCTTTGACCCTGGGGAAACAGACGCAAAGGCCACCAGCAGATCTGGTCATCAACCTTGTCCAGAACGTCAGAGAAGATAAGGAGCGTAAAACAGTTTTAGAGCACGCTCAGATAGAAGAAAAGGTAGCAGTCAGGGACACCTTGTGGGAGCAACCAGAGAGACTAAAGCAGCGTTGCTACTGCGACCCTGTTTACGAATTCCACAGAACTCCTGCGGAAATGGGCCAGCCGCCTGTCGTAGAACACATTGGTGTTCCTAAGAACATTCAGAAGACCGAAATGGGTGTCATTGGTAGCCCTGAGCGAGCGAAATGCACTCTTTTGGATGCGGAATATTTCAATTACAGGGATAAACGAGAAAGAGATATGAAGGAGAAGATTATGCGGATTGATCCTTTCAGGTAAGTAATTTGCTCATTTATTTTTATTATTTATTTAAATGTTAGTTTATAATAGTGGCGTGAAACGACTATGCTATTGCAGCTACACAAACTATTGATCTTGTTATTATTACAGACCTGAAATTAGTGAATTGATGGTAAGGGGTAAAAAACCAAAAATGCCACCGCCAAAAATGCCCCCGATACCGAATATACTGATTCACTTGGACTCAAATTCATGTACAGACTTGTATGGAGTCTATGCACTAAGAATCAACAACACGGTTATTTACAAGTCAATTCCAGGTCAAAATTTACAATATCTGGCTAAAATGAAATTCGAACCGTGGCATGAGCAATGCACCACGTGGAATTACTATTTCAATGTCCCGGTAAAACGAGTCGGCAGAAGTAAATTGTACCTTAAAAATCTTGGTACTGTTGTTCTTCGGTACTGCTGGAAGAAAATCAAAAAGCCCATCCCTTTCATTCCAGAGGATACTTTTGATCAAGTATTTTTCTTCAACAAAAATGAGGATGTCCTTTCGCCTGGCCAAGATAAAGAAATATATTTTACTTTTATTGCGGACAAACCAGGCATCTACAGTGAATTTTGGGAGCTTAGTTTATGTAACATTTGCTTCTTCGACACACTGGCAAATAAACTCGTAGTCAATTTGAATGCAGACTCAGTAGAAAACGTAGAAAAGAGGAAAACAGCTGTTGCTAAACTTAAAACGGAAATTTACGAAAGATCTGTCCATAATCTTGTGTATGAACTAGTTGACGATGCAGTACACAAAGCAACTGTCACGAAGCCTGAAATATATCCTTACAGAAAATATTTCCTGGAAGCAGAACTATTCGTGATGAAAAACCCTGTATGCTTCTATCACCAGACAGAAGTAATGAAAATGAGGAATCTCTTCACGGAGATGAATAATAAGAAACAATGGGACCTATCTATTACAAGTTGGAGAGAAGAGATGCTAAAACTGGATTATGACAATAGGATGAAATATTACGAGTTGCTCCGAATTTCACATAGTGATTTTTTGAAGCCTTGGTATGAGGGTGAAGATCTTTTGAAGTCAAAATATCGCGCTATGAAGCTTTTGCTTGGTCAGTTAGCTGATAAATTTGAAGTTGAACGTAATACCATTATTGATTTGTACATACCTAATGATGAAGGTACTGATGGCCACGCTGCGGCCGGTGATCCTGGAAGCGGACAAAAAATCAGATCGCTGACTCTATTAGATCCAATAATTTTGCAAACAATCAATAATGTATTTTATATGCGAATGTACGAGCATGTCGTTACTATGATAGAGGCGAGTGCTGGTATCTTGAGCAGTTTAGACCTGAACAGGTGGATTGAATTTGATTTCTGTAGGACGTAAACAGGTATGCATTAATTAGTATTGTTTTAGTATTTTTTGCTTAATAAATGAACATTTAAACACTTGGTTTGAATTTCTAAATGCACTTATTTCAATGAGCTTCAGTACAGAACTCTCCAGTGTCTTGATTAGTCAAGTTTTTAGGATCAAAAGCAAAATAAGATTCATCAGTTTTTTCTTCTGCCGAAACACAAAAACCGTCAACGTAACAAAACTACAACGAAAACTATGGGCAAAGTATACCGTGTTTTTAATTATCATTTATTTCTCACAAAAACTGTTTAAACTCTATGATTTATATCACATTAGAATCCCAGATATATCTCTGTTACGATTGATAAACTTTTAAACACGCAACTCGCCTGTTTTTTTTGTTTCGTGTAAAAGTTTGCACATCAAAAATTCGCGTACCAGTAAGGTAGCAACTTGTCACCACAATGATGGATTGACCAATCAGATTTGTTAACGTGAAACTGTTTTACCGGCCGCTCCGTACTGTTTTCTATCGCTGAGTAACGCGAACTACATTGATAGCTCCTAAAGTTCAGCGTGCCGGGTAGTATAATCTTTTTTTCCGTTTTGGGCCAAGGTCTAGGGGCCAAAGTAACCCGCTTTTACGGTATTTCCTTACTTGCCTCTGACGACGTCCACGTAAGAACTGGAACGGTTTTATTTTAAACCTGATCATTTGAGAATATTTTCAGTTTTGCTAGAGGTAAAATTAGCTTACTTTTGCATAAATGTAGGTCCTGCCATTTTCGTAAAGGTTCTGAAAATGGCACTCGAATTTGCATATTTCAAGTAAATACGTATAAACGTTCATCAAATTACTTAAGTACAAAGTCAAAGAAACTTTCATCCGACACGGTTGACAAACAAAAACATCTTCCGTAAATGAACGACACTAGATTTCGTGAGTGGATCACTTGAGACGTCAATAGAGGATCCTTTGCCAATTCTGTAAAAAGGGCAACTGTTCTGAGATGTTTGTTTGAAACTTGATTAGTGTTAAATGAAATTGAATTTGTAGGGGCATCACGTTCCTTGTATTTGTGTTAGCTTTACGTTGAATACCTGAGAATCATTTAAACAGGCTTAGTCTTCTGAAGCTTGATTTTGGAGGAATGAAAATGGAGGCGCTATATCCTCCGAAGTCCTGTAGTTCAGAACTGAAGTTAACGTTAAAAGTAAAAGTTGAAAAATACTTTGTTTTGTACTAAATGTATGACACTGGCTCTCAGGAAGATAGAACACCTGACAAAGCTACAGGGTTCGGAATCATAAGATTAACTTTGACAACGTTTGACAAATCAAATCAATTTGTAAAGTTACATACCTACATACAGTCACGAACCGGGATTGTTGAGCCACTTGCCACTGTTCGCAATTTAGACGTGTAATCAATGACCGATGTGACCGACTAGATGTTAGCTATTGGATTAGTATTACACGACCGTCACGACCAAGTTATAAACATATTAGGTAAGTGGTTCAACAATCCCTGTTCGCCAACATAAACATCAGGCCAGTATTTTCAAATGATGCAGGTAGAGCCCTTGAAACGAATAGACAAAACCATGACTATCTCACTTTTCTTGGCATCTTTTAGGTTTAATGAATAAAAGTGGTGTGGTAACACTTGGCTAGCCAGTCACCTAACGCATATTGGGTACTTCAACCTATTTCCTTTGTTCTTCTTATGCTGGGGCCACACTAACGGGAAATGGTATTAATTATCACGTTAAAACGTGTCTTCATCATGTGATTGACATCCATTATCGCGATAATTAATGCCATTTCCCGTTAGTGTGGCCCGGGCATTAGAATATCCACTGAAGATAAATAGAGAGGTGTTATTTCTAATCTTACACCATACGGGGGTCAATCTAAAATTGTGCTAAAATATTCTACGACACAAAATGTGCTCTCACGTTTATTACTCTAAGATTGCAAAAGATCTCATCGGAGGCCGAATATCGTCTTCAAGTCAACTGTTAATTAGGATAACGAAAAACGTTTAATTTGAAACGTTTGGGCTTTGATGTATTTTTGAAGACACGTGCGTCCCAAATTCAAAGTTTTATTAAAAAAAACAGGGACTTATTTTTTCTAATTAGACCTACTCGATTACAATGTTGATCCAATCGCATTTACGCCGACTCAATCATACCTCATTGTCATCCTTACTAATATTATAAGTCAGAAAGTGAGTTTGTTTGTTTGTTTGTTTGTTCCGCTTTCACGCCGTAACTACTGAACCGATTGCTTTGAAATTTTGCAGACGTAAATATAGTAGTCCGGATTAAATAATAGGCTACTTTTTATCCCGGAAAAATTGATGTTCCCGAGGGAAAACAAAAACATAGTTTGCTCGATAGATCGATATCGATCGATGACAGATCGATATCGATCGATGACCGATCGATAGATGATAGATCGATGGCACTGTGTGTCGTTTGAAACGAAAAGTTTTCTTATAGTTGTGCTTTATACCGCAATTTAATCGAGTTCCACGCGGGCGAAGCCGCGGGCGGAAAGCTAGTTGTAAATAACCTAACCAACAAAAATTTCATTTTCGATGATAGTTTTTTTGACGACTCCACTTTTTGCCAACTGAACTTCATTGTCATCATTTACGGATTATGTGCATCAGATTTCAAGTCAATCAGACCAACCGTTGAAGAGTTCCCTCCATCGGAGACAGTCCCGGCTGGGCCACCAGGAGTTCTCTAAGGAAAAAATGTATTGTCATTCGATTTACACAAGTGTACAAAATTTCAGCTCAATCGTTAGCCGGGAAGTGGGTCAAATTTAACTTGCTGAGTACAGACAAATAAATAAACAAACATCGGTGACAGGTGAAGTTAAATAAAAGCTTGCAAATAAATCTGTTTTCATAGCTACCCACTACGTAATCCTCCAAACGAGAAGATAATTATCAGCTAGCTGCAAATTAGCCCGTAATAGGTTTGAAATGTACCAATTACAGCGTCAGTAGGTAACAGGAACACGAAACCATTCCTAATTGTATAATTACAGTGAATTGCGTCGCGCGAATTTATCAGATTCGGTGCGACAATGCGACGTTGTTCTGAATGACTGAACTAAACTGGTTTGATCATAAGGCGCAGCGCAGACGAAGGAGTTTTGTGCGATCGAGTCTGCGGAGCAATAAATTCACTGAATGGCGCGCTGACAGTTTCCATTCAGAGTTTCTTGGAAACTGTCAGCGCGCCATTCAGAGAATTTATTGCTCCGCAGACTCGATCGCACAAAACTCTGTCGTCTGCGCTGCGCCTTATCATCAGTTTAGCCATAAGACACACTGCTGAACATAAAGCCAAGGATACACTAGAGGACAAATGGGCTCAGGATGACTTCGGCCACAGTTTCATTTCGTCACCGTCTTAAGTCGTCCACAGTGCCATGTCGTCAGCCAACAATTCCCAAATCGTCACCTTCCTAACTCGTCTACTTTCTGATGTCGTCAATACCCCATTTTGTCTACATTCCTATTTTGACCACAGTGCCAACTCGTCCACTTTCTGATATCGTCAATGTCCCATTTTTGTCTACATTCCTATTTCGACCAAAGTGCCAACTCGTCCACTTTCTGATATCGACCTCAGTGCTACTTGGTCAGCATCAGCAGTGCCAACTCGTCCGCCTTCCTATATCGACCTCAGTGCCAACTCGTCCGCATTCCTACGACAGTGGTACGATAAAAACGATAAAGTAGTCTACTAAAAGGCAGTGCTTTTTTGAAAAAGTTTACCATGTCCTGTGTGTTTAAAATCATACCTAGTATAAGTCAAGAGCATAAAATATACAGGGTGTCCCATAAGTGACAATTACGATTTACTGTGACATCCTTCAAATCAATTCAATCTATTGCCACTTGAATCTTCGATCAACAATTAACAACTAGATATCGGGTCAGCGCAAAAAATACGTCTCCATGAATAAGAGCGCACTTCAAGTTAGTTGACGAGTTAGCACTGTGGTCTAAATAGGAATGTTGACCAGTTGGCACTGTGGTCTAAATAGTAATTGTTGACGAGTTGGCACTATGGTCTAAATAGTAATGTTGACGAGTTGACACCGTAGACTAATTAGGAATGTTGACGAATTGGCATTGTAGTCTAATTACGAATGTAAACGAGTTGGTACAGAGGCCCACGTAGGAAAGCGGACGAAGTAGGGAAGTGACGACATAGGAATGCTGGCGAATCGGAACAGTAGACCATATGCGAATGAGAACGACTTAAGAAGGTGACGAAATGGAACTGTGGCCGAAGTCATCCTGAGCTGACAAATGCCCCACGACATGTCAAGCGACGCCGACCGATTTCGCCTGACATATTAACACGTGTCGCGCGATGTTGCCAGACATGTCGAGCGAAGTCCGGCAACTTCGCGCTACCTCACCCGACCTAGGTACTACATACATAGACAGAACCATGATTATGATTATATCACGTTTGCTGCTACTTCTACATTTTTTTAGGTTTGCAAAGGTGGAAGAGGTAAATAGTGACAGGTTGCTAGCCTGTCACCTAAAGCTTACCTACCTATTTTCTTAGTCGGCTCTTACGACATCTACGGAAGAAATGGAGAGGTGTTATTCTATCCATACACCGATGTATTTATAAACTGTTAATGTATGTATGCATGTATTGACTGTAGTACCTGTGCATAATGTACTAGGGCAACATAACCTACTAGAGCTAAGTAAATTCCCGAAGGCTAGGTCGGCTTAAAATCAAGGGCGGCTGTTCATTCTAATTAATTATAGCCGGAGCCTTAAAATCAGAGGACCTCGTTTGGGGCCTGGATTATGTGTAAGTGTCCCAAAGCCAGCTTTGGAGTCGCAGTCTAAACCAACAGTTCATCTGTAGATTACTACTGTGGGAATACTTTAGGAGGCTGTTTTGTTTTTATCGATTCGAGCTAACTGGAAAATATATCGTTAGGTATATCGTTGTCCTATGTGAGTGGGAAATACAAGTGCCTTTTCTTTGAATTACTTGTTTGTACTTTTGGTAACGCTGCAGATAGAGTCCTTCTACTTGTCGTTTTTTCAGTTCATAAACGGCTGGCAATTTTCTAATTAATCCTTTTTTATTTCAATATGACTCAGTTTTTACAAATTAAAGTTAGAAAAAAAACTAAAACTTGAGTACAACCCCTAGCAAGACAAATAGCAAGATTTTTTTTCAAGTGGGGGTAAGTTTGCGTATCCTTTTTACTTGGAAAAAACGAAAAATTACTAGAAAAAAATCTAGCCATCTAACTCGCCAAGGATCAAAAAAAACCAATGAGCTGTGATTCTTGGTTGGCTGGCCTTAAATCATTGCAAATAATCTGTACAATAAATTCCTGTAAAGATCACGTTGAATTTCCGGTCACCCAGTATATAAAAAAAAAACTTAAACCGGCTAAATTGGAATAGCATAGTAACAAAGTGATCTGTAGATCAATTACTGGTTTTAATCTATGTTTTAAGTTTATTTCAGCTGCTGAAATCCCGCACCCTCATCATCTGACCAAATTAAGTACATTAAATCCGCAGCATCATCACTGACCCTGAGTTTGTTTTCAAATGACAGCAAACTAGGGCTTAGGGTGCTAATATAAGCTAAAGGCTAGTTGATGTAAAATAACTAAAAATGGCGAAAGTAAAAACTAACTGCGGGCTGCGGCCGTGGTGAATTAGCATTATTTTCTAAAAAAAATATGAAATTATATTAGATATAATAAAGTTGTATTTTCAAAGAAAAAAAAACATATTCCGTGTGGTGTCTTGCTTAAAAAAACTCCATTACTTCCGTGGACGTCGATTTAGGAAACAGGTTATTAAAGTAGGTATATTTTAGGCGCCATGCTATCAACCTGTAACTATTATACCTGCCCACTTAAAATCTAAAACAATTTATGATAAAACGTAAACAGTCATAATTTTGTATTAAAGATCAATAAATGTGGATGAAGCGAAAAATGCACTTCAAGATCAGAGCCAATGGAATAAAATCTCTGCCTAACTCTATAGGAAGGAGACGTAACGGATGTGTGTGTACCTATATAAATATACACCATATTCAGTAGTCATTCACCCCTATTCAAACTATGTTCTAACTCCAATAAATAACATTAAACCTCGCATTTACAATAACTTCGGGCAAACATAATAGCACTCCCAGCTGCCGCAGTGTAATTAATTAGTTTGCAGATGATTAATGTCCAATAGATGATAACATGGTATCTATTTAAGACAAGGTACCTATGCTACATGTTTTAAGGGTAGTTACAGAAGGACAACATAGATAGAGTACAGTTGGAGAAAGTTGATTCTAGCTGTAACTCAAAATTATAAGCAGGCCGCATAAACAAGCAGCAAAATGTATTTTTACGGCATTTTCGTTAAATCGAAATTGGTACACTGCACTTACTGCCGAAATGTGTAGGTACAGTCAAGGAAATTGATTACTGTGCCACTTTGTACCTTTCACAAAAAATGTCATTTTGACATACCATACATTCCACTTATCAAAGCAATATGAAACTCACTATGAAAAGATTCAAAGAGGCACAGGTATCAACATAGAGGATAGAACCTATAGAGAAACAATGTTCGCAACCCCGGTCCGCAAATAGTTTGTTGATTTCAACATACTAAACGTCACCGTCACTGTCACAGAAACTGTACAGAGCCAATAACCGTAGAGAAAAAGGCACTAGCGTTACGCGCGATCTTGGACCGGCCAATAAGAGCACAGCGATCACTTCAATTGTTTTGCGGAATAATTTCCGAACAACCAAGATGACATTAGTACTCTATAGGTTCTATCCTCAATGGGTATCAATTTCCTTGACTGTACATTATTTTTGACGTCTTGGTAACGTTCATGACTGCACGTATGACATTTATGATGTTGACCATATAAGGTGGTATAAATAAAACAAAAAAAAATGTTCTACATAAATATATTAATTCAATATTGGCGCTCACTCAGCGAGCAAAGTATTCGGTTTTACGTCAAACCGACTTAAAAATATACATTTTCTATCTAAAAACACATTTATATGAAAATTTTCCGTCGTTCCGTTTTACATCGAGACTGTCTCATGTTTCAATAAGGCATGTTTCGTATACAGAAAGATAAATAACTTATTTTTCAGTATCAGTTAGAAGTATATGCAGTTAGAAGTTGGCAGTCGTAAATGGAGTTGCCACCGCCTGTAGGTACCGGTCTTTTCAAACGCCACAAACAATCGAGCATCGAGTTCAAATTGGATCGGGAAGCGTGTATCAGAAAACTTCAAACGTTGTTTGCTAAACGTCAGTTGTGGGTAGTCGTTGAGCCGATTTTAATCCCATGAAAGGGGAATACGACGAGTCAGTTTGCGCAGTGCAAATACCGCGACGAAGGATAAAGCTATTGCTGTTTACTGCCAAATAGAGCACGAGCGTGGACGCGAGACATGAACGGTACGACTCAATCAAAGTTAAGTATCTTCTTTATTTACGACAGACTGCATCTAGATTATTATCATGTACTGCGCTTCTAAAGAGAAGCTAAATGTGCTTTCTATAACTACTAGTAGGTAATTAAAGTAAAACATATTGGCATTTTCATAATAAAGAAAACTATTCTGCTTAGCTGCTTAGCTGATTTGAATGAGGTCGGATGTGAAGATTGCACCAAATTAACTTATTCACATTAAGGCTAAAGTTTGTCGTTTTCTATTAACCACACTGACTCTTGTATTATCATATCTTCCCATTGCGAACATACTTAAATTTATAAGATTTTATTTCATAACTTTTCTATACAATCGTCAATTTTATTTCGCCTCTTTTGAAAAGCTAAGAAATTGTTAGGTATATAATCATATTGCAAATACGACTTTATACTACTCGAGTTGAGGTTAGATTACTAAAGTTTTCAACGACAATGTTATACAAAACTTGTTAACAAATTGTATTTTTAATACAACATGACTAAACCGGGTGATATAACCCACACCTCAGGCTGTCATCAAAGCGCTATTACTATTACTTTTTTTCATACATTTAAGTAATATGAAATTGGGAACATTTTTATTCAATTTGTTTCGAAAGCGGCCATGATTCTAGGTATGAAAAACAAATTTTAACTCCACTAAAAAAATGGACAACATTTTACAACGTACCTATCACTAACCTATTTCTAGTCGTCAAGGTACGGAGGTTGGCAACTTCTGATCTAGTGCATCTTTAATCAATCTATGACTGAACAAAGGCGAACATGGTGTTAAGACGTCATAGCTTCGCCTTCACTTGTTTCACGTAGATCACGGAGTGTCCCGGTGGGTGTCGCTGCGTCGGCCGCACATTCCTGTCTATTGGCTTATGGTCTAAACCTTCCAGTGCTCGGAGAAGGCCCAACTGTAAAGAAAGAAGGATTTGTAAGATCAGTTTGTCAGTTGTAATAGTACCCGCGGCTATAAAGTTTGTACATCGGTCTTCACGACGAACATAGTCTTTGTAGAGCATTGCTTCTCTCATACTTATACATACTTTACGGCCGTGAACTATATTTTTGTTTAGCATTTGTACCAAATGCTTTTTTTCTCATTCCATGTTTCCTCTATTGGATTCGACAAAGAATAATAGTGACGACGGAGCACCGCTTACGCGGAGCTTCTATTCCTATGTGCTTTTGATGCTTCGGTCAAATGTAAACTTAACATATCCTAAACCTACCTGGGCGTTTCCAAAAAAAGACGTGCTACTTTGTTTTTTTATTTGGATTTTTTGTGTATTTCTTACTAAGTATCTATTGGGAGCACTATTGATCTAAAAGACTAAACTTCCAATTCAAAGAGTTACAAATCGCGTAACGGACAATTTCCCATGTGACACTTTCATTATCTTTGAGTAAGTGTATATAAAATTTTCAATTGTTGGAAAACACCCACCTATGTTTTTGTTTTGATTCAAATTGAGGAAACATGATACTGTAAAAAGAAGCTTCAGTAAAACAATGAAAATAAAACTGAGAAAAAAACGCATGGAAATTTTGCTACAAGGAAATTAATGATGATAATGGTAAATTGATTTAACAACCCTTGTAATCAAACGAATACAAGTAACACGATCCTAATTAAGCAAGCTTTTGAGCTACGTCCATTGAGGTTTTTTGTTACAGTGGCGTGCAACAAAAACAGTTACACTTCACTACCACGAGCTGCAATTGTAAATCGCTTTTATCTACATCCATATTATCATAATACAGGGTAGAAAGTTTTCATGGGCCCGGGAGAGGAACTACTCTAAATCCTTTAGTTAGCTCATTTTACTGAAAGGAAAAATTCCTTTGTTTTTTGAAAGAAACAAAACTGCATTAAAAGATTTTTAAAATTTTGCTTGTCTCAACCGGGAACCGAACCTACTAAAAAGTAAAAAAAAAACCTCCTTTGTTTATTATACGTATCGGTAGGACTATTGTTTATAATAAAATTTGTCTAAGAAACATTTTGGTCTTAAACTTAGATAAGTACGAGATATCCAAGAAATCGAATATTTATTACGTTTTTATTAACATTGTTTCTTTCCAAAAATAAAGGAATGTTTCCTATTATTATATTATACTAACTAAAGGATTTAGAGTAGTTCTCCTCCAGGGCCCATGAAAACTTTCTACCCTGCATACCATTATTATGTTCTGACGTTCAGTCTCAATTCTTACGTGGATGTTGTAAGAGGTGACTAAGGCAAAAATGCTAAGCTAGCTAGGCTAGCACCCTGTCACTATTGCACCTTATCACTTAAATCCTGAAAAATATGCCAGAAGTGATTACGAAACGTACTTAAACTACGACTCGCGTAATAATGTCGAAAACCCGACAATATACTTTTCTTAAAATATCTATCAAAATGGCAGCCAAGAACGAAACTTTTTTTTCAAATTTTGAATTATTGAACGCAGGGAGCCCTTTCGAGGAGTATTGGCGAAAATAGAAGTAAACATTACAAAAGAGGAATTATGTATCATTGAAGTTTAGATTAGTAAGTTTTAGTGGCACATTTTTTTTGTACATTTTAACAGAAATTAGTGATAATACTAAATGATTTAATAATAAAATAGTTTACGAATAAAGTGGTAATACTAAATAGTATTCATCATCATCATCATCAGCCTATATGCGTCCCACTGCAGGGCACCACAGGCCTCCTCTCAGTATTATTTCCGTTAAAGTAGGTATACAAATAAAATGCGCCACCAAAACTTGCTAAAATTTTCAATGATCATATTCGCCCAGTTGATGAAGATTATAATACTGTTAAACTATTTTTAGCGATTGTAAGGAACCTTTCGCATATCCTAAATCATGCCGCAGCTCACCTGTTCCGTCCCGATCTGCACTGGCTTCTCGTAGATGATCCACGTGACGCACTCGGTGTAGGGCGGCGTGGTCAGCGAGCCCTTGTACGTCACGTAGCTGCCCTCGTGGAGGTCGTCTCGGTCCATCCAGGAGAGGGATTCTGTGGAAATGACGGGGTATTTAAGAGTAAATAGAACTGCTGGGAGAGCTGAAGAGATTATATCAGGTGGCCGGAAATTAACTGGAAACATTTAACCAGTGGTCGGGTATACGCGTCTAAGGCGCAGCGCAGACGACAGACTCTTTGTGTGATTGAGTCTGCGGCGCACAAAAACTCTGCGAGGATTGTACGCATTGTGTGCCGGACTTTTTGCGCGTCGTGTGCGTTACTGCATAAAATTGAATAGCTTATATTTTCACAGACTAAAAAGTCCGTCGCGCGAAGTCTGTCGGCTGCGCAGGGCCTAAAAAACCCTGTATTTTTTTTTCCGAAACTTATCTATTTTGACTTGTGAGAGACGAATGTTTCATCGCTTTTCAGGTCAATGCAACCTGTGTATTACAAATCTATGCTATGCGAAGCTAGACTATAATTACGCCTATACAAACTACATAATATACGTACATCAGACCTGTATTCCCAAATGGGACGAGCAGATCACACAAAACGCTGCTTAAACAAAACCATGACCATTCACATTTCATAACCATTTTTGGCATTTTTTTAGGTTTTGAGTTGGCGGCTATAGTAGTGACAGGTTGCTAGCCTGTCACTTAAAGCATACCTAATCCGCTTCTTACGACATCCATCGAAATGTTGTTCTAAACCCGACTCCACACGGTTTTGGTAATCATTATTCAAAAATTTACTGTTTTAAACTTTCGTGATTCTCACACATATTTATGTTTACGCGGGACTTAATCACGGTATTTTTAATAACCTCTCGACGTTTCGGCCGCGTTGCGAGTCAACTCGTGACCAGGTCGCTGTAACGCGGCCGAAACGTCGAGAGGAAATTTAAAAAACCGTGATTAAGTCCCGCGTAAACATAAATATTATTCGAAAATGTTCAGTGCTGTCGTATGCTTACCAGCTGTGACCTGCACCGTCTGGTCCCTCTTCTGAATGCCATCCAAACCCTCCACCAGCTTATCAAACGTGGGGTTCGGAGCGTCCACAGCCTCCAGAAGAAATCCCACCACAGCCAACCCATCAGCATGGCCGACTGCTGCCTCCATGGATTCGTATTTGCTGTTGTAATGCACAAAATGGCATTCGGCAGCGTATCTGGAGAGTAATAAAAGAAACATTGAAGTTAAACTTTAGTTTCTTGCGTCTTCTTCCCATTGAAGCGCTATCGGATATCGAAGTATTTGAGTTATTGATTAAAATGAATGCAATAAATGGTGTTTCCGGTGACATTAAAAAATGACATAATCACTTTATTGTTGCAGACTATAAATTATTGTTTATCAAACTGCATAAGCAACAGAAAACTCTCCGTGAGAGTAGACAGAGCGCGCGGAACGTTACATAGTCAAAACCATGACTATATCACGTTTCGTAGCCACATTAAGCATAATGTTAGGTTTAAACATAGATTAGTCACTTCTTACGACCTCCACGGAGGAAATGGAGGGTGTTATTCTAAACCAAATGCCACACGAGTATAAAATCGCGGCAATCTATTACGTATGGCTTTGGAATCTAAGTTCTAGACACGGAAGAGAATGGAATAAGATATCGTATCACTGAACAATCCGTACGGGAAATGATTTCTGAAAACAGCAATATCTAAGTTATTTTATCTGATTTGATTATTAACTCAGTAATACCACTGGAGGAAAATAATCATTCGTGAATTATTGGCCTTCTTTTGGTATATCAGCTGATTTTGTGAATCGCAGAATGATCAAGAGACAGAGAGAGAGATTGGCATCAAACTTAATACTCTTTTTGCTTCGTTGGTTCAAAGTAGGTAAAATGTGGTTTTTAGAAATTTTATTAATAAATCTAAATTATATAGTTGAATCTTTCGTGTTCTCAAATGCGATGAGCAGAGCACAGGAAACAGAAAGAAATAGAACATAGCAAAAATCATGACAACTTCACGTTTCGCGACCCCTATTAACTTTTAGCTTAACTTTAGTGACAATAGTGTCATTTACACCACAATGTCTATTATTTTACCGAAGAGCTCACATAAGGTAAATGTACCAATGCTCGACGCCTCAATGCCCAGTAGATGACACCCATCTGTCACCTGTCTTACTATGACATAAGGTTGCAAGTGCCATGTATTGGGTCAGTGTCGAGCACGGGGACGTTTACCTTAAATATTTACATACTAAGATAATATTTCATAGTTCATTTAAAAAAAGTCTTACCCGTGACCATCAAGCACGTGCTCGCAACCCGTGAAGTCGTCGACGGACCAGTGGAAGTGCATCTGTTCGAAGATGTACTCCCCGATGAGAGGGCCCCCGCTCAGACGAGGCCGGTTGGCCGTATCCAGGGTGAAGTAGGCTGGAAAACAATTGGACATCATCACCACCAATGACTATAATCATAATCCAGGCTTATTACGTCCCACTAATAAGAACTTCCTCAGGGTTGGGCTATAGTTCCCATGCGGGCCTAGTGCGGATTGGAAACTTTACACAACATAGAATTACTTCTTCGTTAGCGAAAAGCAAGTGGTAAATATCAAAGCGCGCACATCATGCATCGAGCATGCAATCGTTCGACATTGTGTTGCTCCGCGGTTGACTAAGAGCCGGAGTACAAAATCGGCAACATTTTAAGATTTTTGGTATTTTTTTATAAGAAAATTTCGGGAAAAAACTTCACTGGAGTTTTCAGACGGGTATATCCGACCACTGGTTAAAAGATGCACGGTCGATTTCCGGCCAACCTGTATATTCTTAAAAAATGCCCATAATTATTAAATTGATTGGAATGATCTATAGCTATTGTCAATCTATCTTATTGGCAGATGTCCTAGTGCTTATCGATCTGCGGTTTCTGTTCGACAAGTAATCGGCCCCCAGGCCACCTGTTTTGCGTTCTATACGGCCTGCTAGCAATGATTGTACTCCGTTCCTTCATTGAAATAGGTTTACTAGTGTTTGAATGAAACCTATTTCGCAAACAATTTTTTTGGCAGTGAAGTCTCTAAACTTGTCGACGAGCTCGAGGTAGGTATTAGTTGTAAAATTTTCGATACAGTATGACAGCTAATTATGACACCTCGACGTCGAGCTGGTTGACAAGTTAAATTTGTTATGTAAGAGTACAACTCGTCCGGACATTGCAAGCGTCCAAACCAGGAACTCTTTCACTGTTTCAGAACCTTGAGCTTATCATCAAACAAATAATTCAAGGCAGCAAAAAGTGAAAGCATCCATTGAATGCCACTCCAAAAGAGTCGCCTACAAAACAAGAAGTTAATGAAAAAAGGTTCTTGATTATTTCGCGAAATCATAACTGACGTTTAATTAATATTACGGTTGCGAAAAAGCTGGACATGAGACCGCAATGTAATTCAACGAGACAAATTGACTTTGGAGACGGATAACGTTGACCTAGTCTTTACAAAAGTGAAATAATGTAACCAAAAAATAAATAAAAACATTTTTGAAACTAGATTTTTTTGGCGACTGTACTTTTTGCCAACTGTATCTCATTGTCATCCAGATTATGTGCACCAGATTTCAAGTCAGTCAGACCAACCGTTGAAGAGTTACCTTCATCGGAGACAGTCCCGGCTGGGCCACCAGAAGTCCAATGCCGGAATATGTCATCCAATTTACACAGGTGTACAAAATTTCAGCTCAATCGGGAACCGGAAAGTGGATCAAATTTAACTTGCAATATTTGATTACAGATAAGCAAACATACAATCAAACATATCGGGACAGGTTAAGCTAAATAAAAGCTTGTAATTTTACAAGCTTACAAGCTTTTACAAGCATTTGGCCGAAATATTTTTAATGTACCGTGAACTTGAATCCCCTTGACCATGCTTCGTAGTTGTTTGTAGCTTAGTAGGTAGTTTACAGATTACTTATCGTTATCTCCGATAAATCCACGGACTGATTTGCCACAAATGCGTTATGTAATTTGTATAAAATGTCACGATAACATTTTTGTAGTGATTTTGAAATTTAAGATTCTAGCACGTGACTGGAGTGTTGCACTTTAGGTTATCGGGTTGGATTACTAGGAATGAGTCAGTTTGGTTATCTGGAATTTAGACTAGACATAAAACTACCGTGAGACTCACTCATAGTGAAAAATAACGGAATTACTCACGTTGTTTACACCGAGATTAGCTCGACATGTTGTTTCGGGTCAATCCGTGACCCATCATCTCGAGCTACGCGCCACGGCAGCGGACAGACGCGCACTCAAGCGCGCGTAGCTCCTGATGATGGGGCACGGATTGACCCGAAACATGTAGAGCTAATCTCGGTGTAAACGACGTGAGTAATTCCGTTATTTTTCACTATAATTTAGACTAACGTCAAATTTAGGTGGTCTTGATTCAAGTCGGGAAGTTATGAATGAATGTGAATCATAGTTTTCATTTTACATTTGTATAACTATTGACTGTGACTGTTTTGACTGTGTCACACATATGCAAGGTACATTTTGGATTTGTTTCAAGTTACCAGTCGAGTGTTTTTATAAAAATGCCAAACTATTCTGCTAAAGCTCATAAGTGATTTTACAAAAAAAAAACCTAATACTTTTTTGTTAAGAAAAAATTGTTTCTTCTTCTCAGAATCTCAATATCTATTGATTGAAAGGATAAAAGAGAGTTTTTAAAAAAGTAAGTCGTCGCTGTTCCTGCAGAAATCGCTATGTGTTTTTAACCAACTTTTCAGGAGACACAAAAAACTGATTTCCTCATTAACCATGTATGGAAAGTTAGTACTTTTTTTTGTGCTATTGCCTTGTGATTTTGTACATGAAATGATAATAGTTTTAAAAAGATATAGTGAAAACTGAATTTTATACGCATAGAAAAACAGAAATTTGTTACATAGCGATAAATATTTAAGCCCTCTCGTACTAAAATATCGCTATGTGCCGAAAAACACATGTCGAACGCGAACGAACGATCGAATTAATTCGCTATGTGTGCTCCGAAAGACACATATCGGACCAAATTTTCGCGTGATATGAATATGAAACGGTCCTGCTATGTGATTAGTGACACTTAGTTATTTTTAAGGAGTTTTTAAGGGAACATTTTGACATACAAACTTCACATGGTTATTTTTTCACATGCAGAAATAATAAAGATAGCTTCACGCCGTTTTTAGAGCATACGTATATGGACCTAAGGTTCAAAATGGCATAAAAAAACAAAAATCGAAAAAATGCACATAGCGATTTTTGTAGGAACAGCGACGAAGTGTGTTTTTTTTGGGAAAACGCCAACACAACAAGTGAAGAACAACATTAAAGTACAAAGACAAACATAAATATCAGTTAATTAGGTACGTTGTCTTCAACAAACCACACATTTTGCAAAAGAATTTGTTATTATTTTGCATAGTTCTAAATATTGAGCAATCGTTGGCAATGAACTAAAAAATAATATCTGTTTTAGTTTAATCTTGGATTTTCCCGTAATCTTTTTCGTCTAAGTCAACCTATTTTACGATTATTTACTGTTTTTGTATTTGTTAGCGAATATCACATAATTAAAGCATTATCTTGGCTTCCTTGATTTTTATCTCATTTAGATTCTACATATTGTTATTAAGTAAGAACGTTAGCGTTTATCTTTGGCTTAATTTAAACGTAAAAAGCGTTTTTCGTCTCTTTCTCTCACACATGGTTAGAGCGTGACGTATGATTTACTACTAGAGATGCTCTAATGTTGCGGTATAAAATATCTTCCTGAAAAGCCATCATCATCATAAAGAACTTAAACGAAATTTTGTATACATACTTTATCAATTCTATGAGTGACTATCGGAAGAACCCTGTCACACCAACTTTTCACTATCTTTCTGTTCTTATCAAAAAAGATAAGTTCCTCCAACCTTAGTTTCAAATGTTAGACATTATTATTTATTTATATTTATCTTAGGTAAGTATATATATATTTGAAAAAGTTTTTTTTTTAATGTAATTTTTAATTAAAACGAAATGGCTTTTCATATTTAGAATCATGAGCGCTATCATTACTTAGACAAAAGGAACAATTTTTCATCAACATTTTGTACCTAATTCCGTTCAGTGACCTCCATACCAAAAGATTATGAAAGAAAGTAAGATTTTTTTTGTTTTAATGTGATCTAAAAAACACTCTGTTTCTATCAGATCTGACATTAACAGTTTATGTTGCATTATGTAGATCGGAATCTTCACCTTTCAGTGCCATCACGCAGCGATGACGCTCGTAAGCCACCATGCGTCATAGATCATCAAAAGCGTCACTTTCGCCAAAAACATCTCAAAAAGCTCACCAGTCTGTCCTGTATTCAGGAGTATGCCTTTTCCTTCGTTGTCCCAATACCCTTTGAACTTCAGCGCGTCTAATGAAGTCCAAGTGGGACATTTCTGTAGGGATATCGCTATGGGCGACTGTGACGCTCGCAACCGGGATATTTGTTCCGCTGAAAAAAAATAGTAGAATATGCAGTCAATATGACGCCAACTGACTTTAAATAGGAAAATGGTAAGTGTGGAATGAAGTGGTTCAAATGGTCAGTCGTAAACATTATGTAACTTTATTTACTTTTTAGAATCAATTAATTCCTTATCCACCATAGAATAAAGGGACATTGCATTGCTTACAAAAAAAAAATTGCTACGCGGGACTTCATCGTGTATGGGTATGATTTTAATTCAATTCAATAATCCACGATGATTTTAAATTGGTGATGAGGATTTGAAAAAATAATCCTATGTGGACTTAGGAGATCTCTAAAGTTAGTGTATTGTGGGCGATGGGCTAGCAACCTGTCACTGCAATATCACTTTTAACCATCTGGTTACCCTGAAATCGCTAAACGTGGCACTGGATTTTTTAATTCATGTGCTCTGCCTACCCCTCTTGGGAATGCAGGCGTGAGGATATGTATGTATGTATGTATGTATGTATGTATGTATGTATGAGATCTCTAAACTCATTATTAGGTTAAAATAAGCTTAATAATTTTCAATGTTATATTGTCACCCTGTATCAATTGTTATCTAAAGAACAATCATTCATTAGGCTTCAGTCATTGGTTAACTAAAAGTAGGGTGACAATGACTTTTGACGAAAAGTATATTAACGTGATATTATTTTTTACTTATATCAAAAACAAATGAAATCATGTAGTCTAATAATATAGCCAATCACTTAGAATACTTTTCATGATGACTGAACAAACAAAAAGTTAGTTTTGACTTGAACGCGCCTAACAGTCGATCCCTATATTCAAATACATACATACATACATACCGTCACGCCTCTTTCCCACAGGGGTAGGCAGAGACCACTTTGTTCCACTCGCTACGATCCTGACATACCTCTTTTGCTTCATCCACACTATTCAAACTACTCGTATATCCAGACGAGTCCAACTAGAGACAGTAAATAACATAAAACCCATCATCTATGCCCTACTCTATCTTAAGTAAGCTAAACTTTCGATAGATGAAATGTTGGGACCGTCCACAAGTGACATTTAGGTCCGATCACAAATCGATGCCGATTTCGGCGATTATGGCGACCGAAACGACGCCAAAACTTTCGCCAAAACCGCAGAAGACAATAAAATGTAATAAACCATGGATAAACCTTCAGATGCCGCTGTCTTGGAGGGTGTGACGAAACATCTCGGTAGGTGCTTCATTTTCCACGTGTAGTTCGCCGGAGTGTCGAAAGGCATTGAAAAACAATCGGGTGTACGAACTCTTCCGATGCTATCGAATTCGCCGTGATAAGATATCGGTTTATCGTTTTCGTGACGCGGAAGGATTAGCCGTACGTCGGCCGTGATCTTCTTATAAGTTTTGCGGGCTCGTATGGGTCTGGGGTTAATTTTTTCCTAAAAAGTTATGAATCAGAGACACTGAATAGTTTGCGTTTTACGGCTAGAGTCGTATAAATGGAATGGTCTCATAGCGAAGAGTCTCGACCAACAACTTAAAAGACTCTCGCTAGATGGTTCGCTCAAGGGTCGATGCAAAACTGTAAAAACGTTAACTAAGCTATAAATAAATATGCATAAATAATAGTAACAATAACCATTAGATTCGGATAATTATGTCCATATTTTTATATCATATAAATATAATATATACCTACGATAAAATTAAAATGCCAAGTTGTGTTTTAGTCACGCTGTATTTTATCGCTGATTACTATTTTCTATGATGTGCCTAATCGCAGTTTTAAATTTATCATGTTTTGTTCAACGTAGTTAATTCCAACTCATCAAGCTTTTACTAACAACATAATACTCGTAATAATATCCCAATATTTAAACTAACGATGCTTTCCGTCTTTAGTAAGCTAAACTATCAGTGGATTGAATATTAGGACCGGTTGTAAGGCATCGTTTTGAGCTATCTGGGTTCTGTTTATCTAGTTACGTATCCATTGTTCAGTCGATAAAAGACTTCTTATTCGACGATTCCCAACAAAAAACAATTTTATCTTATCATAGAAGAAGGAAACTTTTGTGTCTGAAACGAAAATCGACTAACAGAATATTCAATCGTTCAACTCGTTGCTATGATAAGCACAGCGTAATAATACTTAGCTGATCCGCTAAGGATCAACGTCCACCACAGGCGGGTGTCATAGCTGAGCGATGTATGAAAAAAAATCCCATCGCACCGTGTATTCTGGCTCTGATAAGTTCAACATACGTACAGTCAAGGAAATTGATACCTGTGCCACTTTGAAGTTTGAACCTTTTCATAGTGAGTTTCATATTGCTTAAATTAGTAGAAAGTATGGTATGTCACGGTGACATTTTTTGTGAAAGGGTACGAAGTGGCACAGTTAATCAATTTCCTTGACTGTACATACATCACGCTTCTATTCACAAATGGGGTAGATCACACGAATGTTAAATAGCTAAATTCGTCAGTAATTAATATTTTGTTTCACTTCAATTCACTATGATTTGCAAAGAAAATGTACCCTCGGCCATAAATCATAACTATGATAGCCAACGGTTACTTTCCTTTCGTAGCAACAAAAAAAAGTTGCGACGTCATAACAACTTCTTTTTTTTTATTTAATGCACTTGAGATTATTAGCCTGTTCTACGGATTTCTTGTCACTCACGCTTCGCGTAGCTTCAATGGATAAGTAACCTTAATCTTAGGTATTTCGCGGAATAAAAAAAAGAATATAGCTCTTAAACGAAATCACAAAATCGTCCAAGTGTGTGCCTTAATCGTACATTAAGGATTCTGTACCATCGGAAACCGTAATGATACCTTTTCTGTCTTTTTCACTTCTCATAACTCCAGGAATACACTGGGAACATCTTTTGCACCATGTATGTTCGTGTTAATGTGATATTATGCGTAAATTTTGTACGATTAGCTACTCTCTCAACGACGTTCATTATACATAAGAAGCATAATCGACAGGGCTCCAATATTAACAGACAGAACCTTAAGGCGCTGCGCAGACGACAGTGTTTTGTCCGATCGAGTCTGTGGAGCAATAAATTGGCTGAATGGCGCGCTGGCATTTCCACGAAACTCTGAATGGAAATTCCTGGAAGCTGTCACCGCGCCATTCAGACAATTTATGGCTGCGCAGACTCGATCGCACAAAACTCTGACGTCTGCGCTGCGCCTAAAAGAAATATTGTTAAACGACAATAAATTCGAGACAAAATACTCAGCCAACAATAGATTCAGTAATCTTAAGGGATTATGCCGGGAACCACGTATTACTCTACGAACAGATAAGATATAGGGCAGAATTTGCTTGATGGATGGGTGGCACTTGTTTGATAAGATACTGGACGTACATGGGTATTAATAACCGATGGAGCCGTTAGAATGGGTTCTCTCTTGACCGATTATGTTGATGACTTGGTTGTTGGAGAGGGACGAAACCTTTACATACATACATCACGCTTGTATTTCCAAATAGGGTAGACAGGCCACTCGAAACGCTACGTAGATAAATTAATGACTATTTCACGTTCTGTAGCCCCATCTAGCATTTTTTTTAACTTGACAGGTTTAATGGTGATTTTTGTATGTATGAATGATTGATGTACAGCTGCAAAGAAAAAAAATCCCCCTAGTAACGGAACATTGTATCGGGGGGGTTCTTGTAACTTTTGAGAGATTGACAAAACATAAGAATTGAATTTAGATTAGATAGATAGATTCATTTATTTCTATTTGAAAACCACATTATACCTAATTAACATGTCAGATACAAGTAATTCACAACAGATCGTCAAATTGTAAACAATTATTAATAAATCAATAGAAATAGGCATAAATTAATAAAAATAATATCAATAATTCAAAACATGTCAAAAAAAATACAATTGAAATACAAAATAATTTCAAAATAAAATCATATCACAAAAATGTGAAAAATGTCAAAACTAGTAAAATAAAAATGTATAAAATAATAATCATAATAATAGTAAAATCAAAGAATAATAAATGGGTAAGTACAATAATTTATAAATATGTCATTTAAAAGCAATCCACAAAAAGATCGTCAATGGGTAAATAATGAAAATATGTCAAATTAATAAAATATACGATTACTGTAAGTAATCTTGTACGGAGTACAGTGATTTATATAGAAGAAGTTTTTTAAGTCGGCGACCAAACACCTTGTTCGAGCACTCATCCTTCAAATCGGCGGGTAGTCGCTCGTATAACCCAGGGCCCATGACGCGCGGGTACTTACCGAGCAGCGCCAACCGTCGTGGCACCGCTTGCAATCGCCCGGTCTGGCGGGTTATTCTACCCGGGATATTGAAACGTTTAAAAGCATTAATATTTTGGCGAGTATACATTATGATGTCATATATGTATTGTGAATATTGTGTCAATATCCCGAATTTTTTGAATAACTCCCTGCAAGAATCCCTGGGCTTTACGCCCGCTAATATTCGTATAGCTCGTTTAAGCAATAGTAACGGAATGTTAACCGTGTCAAGAACTAAGAAGATACGATAATATTTCATCTGCTTTTAAATGCCATCTTTCTATTATGTCGGTACCAACAGATGCTTGACGATAAGTTAAGTTACTACAATTTATCTGCGCTGTGTGTTAGCTCATTGAATTTTATAGGGAGCGATATTGACGGATATCCATTCAGATACAGATATCTTATCGTATCTGTTTATAATCCAAACAAAAATAGTGAACAGTTGAACTTCAACAAACAACCAGTACGGTGAATGATTCGAGATACCTTACAAAAATAGTTCCATAACAAGCATTTACGAAATGTTTCCAACAAACGTTCCGTTTCACAGAACCTCTGATTGCATGCGTGGGAGGTTTCGCCGAAAAAAGCTACTTTACATACAGAACGAGGGCGAAAAAATCCCTGTTCCTAAGGATAGCGTAAGGGTTAATTACCCCTTGAAAAGTTCTTTGCCGTCCTAATTAGGAGTGGGAGGAGACTTCCGTGTAATTACTGCGTACATTTTCAGTGGGAATTTTTCCAGTATTTGCTTATCTGGAAAAATAAAATTGCTATTTTGTTGCGTCGCGTCCTAAGCGTATTTCTATGCAAATAGGTAAAAATGGTATTCATTTATATACTTTACTATCATTCTATACGTTTAGAATTTTAGATGGAATCAGCAAATGGTCTAAAGTAAAAAACTTATGTTATGTGACCCGTGTGTGTATATAAACCTATAAAATTAAACCAAAAATAATAAGCTACATAAATTCCCACCAAGTTGAAAATTGGTCAGATTGATTAAAATTATAATTAGAAGAAATTAAAAGTTCCTTATTATTAAAAAAAAAATAGTTTTTGCGTTTTTCACCAAAACGGTATGTTTTATTTTGAAAATACCTCAGACAAAAATAATTGTAGATCATAAAATTAAAGTCCACTAGAATTTTCAATATTAACTTCCTTAAAATACTTCAAGTAAAATCGTTCTAACGGAACTCACCTCAATGACATCCGTATGCATTTCCTCATAAATTTTCAATGCAATCGATATTGATATGACCGTCCGAGTAGCCCGGGGTATCGATTTATTCTTAACGACTGCTTACTGGTCGTCATGTGCCATCTTTCCTATTTCTTTTCATTGCGTCATGACGTTCTTTAATAGACAGTTAGTTTTTTTTTCGTTGCAACCGTCCTGATGTTCATTAGTTTATCTTTAATCAAACCTAATTCAGATTCTAGTATTTGATCGTTGTCCGGTGCTCGTAATCGATAATCCACCAGCTCCCGGCCGTAAGTGTAATGTTTAATATTGGTCATCTGATATTTGATCAAGACTAGCAAACTTCACATAGATTCATTCATTGACAAATACCTATAGTTAAATGAGTACGTTTATACTGAATCCAACAATACATGGTTTTCATGGAGCGTCCATACAATTTTTCGAGAAATGGTATTTTTTCTAACTCCCGGAAAACTTGGGATCCTCTGGGGTCCCCTTGAGCACTCTACCATTTGACTTGTCAGTCAATGGCTGTTTAATATTGCTTAAGATTTTAAATATTCTTGTTTTGTTTAACCATGAGCAAACGTGGTATTAAAAAATCGTTAACGATGTAAAGGATAAAAACGATACCAGGAGGAAGCCTGGGTATTTTGAATATCATATGGCACATAGGGTAACGGCATCAGTAATAGACAATCACTATTATTTATCAAACAGGGAGGTAAATAAAAAAAAATGAAAATTGTTTTAAATGTAATTTTGGTTTTGTTTTTATTGTAATCACGTTTCTGATAAATATATCTTCCCGACAATACCTTTTTTTAAAACAAACACTGGCGTGTGTGAGTTTGAACGATTATAAAACAAAATTGTTAATTACAACTCACACATGCAAGTTATTAAAAAAAAGTTATGTTTGGAAAGTATATTCATCAGCAACAAAACAAAATCAAAGTTGCCCGTAGAATATTTTTTATGATTTTTTAGGGGGCACCTGGAGATTTCTTTAAAATCTGAAAAAAACTTTGAAATAGTTTTTTTAACCTCAATAAAGAGAGTCAAATCGATCAGTAATCCTCTTAACCCTTTCTTCCATTTGATCCAACATTTCCGGGCCACATTTTATTTTACAAAAATCAATTCACAACCTGGTCACATTCACAAATTGTCAATAACTGGGGCTGTTACCTTAGTTAGCAGTACAGGAGGATAAACTAAACATTATTTTTGGACTTAAATAGCTCGCGTCGTGGTGATATGACACTGTGCGACCGCCTCGCACTAAAACCTCTCCTCAGTCACTCAAGTCATAAGACAAAGAACTCGCTGCGTTTGTCATGAAAATTACCTGCCACTGCGCCAGTGAAAGAAGATCTGAAGATGCTTGAAACAGAGAAGATGTTTTTGTTGTTGATAGTGATCCTTGCGTGCGACTACTGCAACTGCACACACTTTCGGCGCTCTAATGGTTCAATTCTGAATAATTTGGAGTTAGTCCAATTTAAGTACGGGGAACCTGATGAACTCTATTGCACTGGAGAATCTAGTAAGTTATCCGTACGAAAATACGGTGGCGAACTAATGCCGACCTCCATTTTTAACAAAACGACTCTAAAATTCCCCATAGATCACATAGCACCAGGCTATTATCACTTTTATTGCGGCCGAAAAACGTTTGATGAGATTTACGTTGCGGTAGTGGTTGATACTCACCCAAAAGTAGAGGATTTCCGTTGTAAAATAGAAGATTTCCAGTACATCAACTGCTCTTGGACATCAAAAAATATCAGACCCAATTTTTCATTGCATTACACGCACTTCGGCGAACCAATTCTTCTGTGTAAGCTGGAGAGTCGCGATCAGCCCAGAGCATGCGTGTGGGGCAATACACACCCGGTACTAAGATTTCGAAATTTAGTAGCAGATACGCTCAACTTCGTTATGACTACTTGCAACGTGTGGGGCTGCGTCGAGCAAACCTTTAAAATCGATCGTTTCGCTGTTCTAAAAGTAAGTCCACCGGAAGAATTTAAACTGTTACATAAAACGGCACACGAAGCTGCTTTTCAATGGCATACCCCTATTAAGGACACAGCGCACTAGACCCGCCCGGCACCCGACCCGCACCGCCTCGCCTTGTGCGGTTAGTATTCTTTATATGAACTTG
>BHDV01071575.1:351399-363741 GCA_005406045.1 Adoxophyes honmai
GGCCGCGCGGCGAGGCGGCGAGGGTCGGGTCCCGGGTGGGTGCCGAGTGGCTCTAATGAGCTGTAACCTTTATACGTTTCGCGGGCTTCGGATTACCACCATCTTCTGACGAAACATTTTGGGACTTCAAAATAGTGTGCTCTTATTTTGGAACCAGCAACCTCCGTTACCAGTTTCAAGTAAACGGCTCTGCGCCATTTCTTACGTACATTCCACCACACAGTCATAAAATAGATATAACATTGCCCTGTCCAGATACACTCTACGAAATTGGGCTGTCTATGAAACCTTTCATAGCCGCGGAAGAATTCTGGTCGGAAGAAGTTTCAATATCTTTGATAACTGATGAAGAACCAGAGGGGGCTGAAGTTGCCAGTAATCCCACTTGTGACCATAAAAGAGTGAAGATAACTCGGGAGGTGATGTTGGTTGACGTAGACAGATTCAAAACCAGAATGAAAGAAGAGTTACGTGCACTAAAAGATGCAGTACAATCGCTAAAACAGAAAGCTGGTGGAAACAAACAACTTTAGGAAGAAATCATGAAAAAAAAGAGGTGAGTGTCGATTTTGAATTTTAAATCATTGTTTTCATTTCTGTTAGTGTACTTTTTTGCTATCCATTTTGATGTCAGACAAAATAACAACTATTGTCATGTTTAATTTACTGATTATTCCGCTTGCTGTTCATTTACTAAAACATTTATTTCTTAAAAGGTTTATAATGAAATTGAAATTCACGGAGCTTTCATTGTTTAGGTATGAATTGTTTTCGTGGTTAAGTGATATTGTTTTGAACTCTTCGTTTTTAGTCAAAACATCCGGTGCGAATGCGGTCACCGAATGATATTTTTCCTTCTCCGATAGTTTCTGGAACGTTATCACAAGTTTAGGTTCTTATTTGGAATTCCCTCCCCGACAACTATATTTACAAATCGAAATAATTGTAGGTTTTAAAACTTAAACTAAATTTTTGGCAGATTCTACTACATTAATTTACCGCGTTTATTCTTGCTGTTAGACAAAATATGGATTCAATAAAATTACAAAGTATTTACTAAGGCAAGTTTTATTACAACTAATTATCTTGCTTAAAAAGTGATTGGGATATCTGTATATCGCTTTTGCAGTAGAAAACTTTCCTGTCGTTCATCCTCTGCGGGACCCTCCGGAGCGTGCAGCTCGGGACGCCGTTGACGCAGACGTGGCTGCGCGCCACCTCCACCGCTCTCTACAAGTTAAAAGAACTACATCATCATCATCAGCCTATATACGTCCCACTGCAGGGCACAGGCCACCTCTCAGTACGAGAGGGCTTGGGCTATAATTCCCACGCGGGCCCAGTGCGGATTGGGAACTTAACACACAACGTTGAATTACTTCGTCGCTGTGTGTAGGTTTCCTCACGATGTTTTCCTTCACCGAATAGCTCGTGATAAATAACAAATTCGATATCGCACATAAATTCTGAAAAATTCAGAGGTGCGAGCCCGGGGTTTGAACCCACGACCCTCTGCTTGAAAGGCCACAGGTCGAACCGCTGGGCTACCACGGTTTTCGTGGCTACCACGGCTTTCGTAAAGAACTACATACATACATACATATTCTCACGCCTGTATTCCCAAGAGGTACCCCTCTAGGAAATACAGGCAGAGCACATGAATTCAAAAATCCAGTGCCACGTTTAGCAATTTCAGGGTAACCAGATGGTTAAACGTGATATTGCAGTGACAGGTTGCTAGCCCATCGCCCACAATACACTAACCCTTTCCCAGAGTCGACTCTTATGACACCCACGGGAAGAAAGGGGGAGGTGCTATTCTAACCCGGCAACACACGGGGTTTTAAAAGAACTCTGTCAATTATTTTCATTTTAACCCTTTCAGGACCATAAGGTTTTAAGACCTTATGCAAATATTTTAGCTATTTATATTGATTCATTATGTGTATAAAAAACATATTTTCAAGTAAAAACACATATTATTTTTTTAGTTTTTTTGGAATTTTTTGGGACACCCGTGTCCCTATGGTCGATAAGGGAGACCTGCAACTAAAACAACCCCAATTTTACTTTTATTAGGTTTGCTTATTGAAAATAGAGTAATATGTTAATAAATACGCTTGTAGTACAGAAATATAATTTATTACTTATGGTAATCAGCGAAACATTTCCTTTGATTGGTAAAACACAGGTGAACTTTACATATGTATAACACATAACATAACACGCATTGTTTGTTCGAATTTCTTTTTTATATTTTGCATAATATACGCATTTCTTTCTGGTGCAGGATTTTCCCATTGGGTGCATTGGTAACAGCCATTTCGCAGATTTACTCACTACTTTGTTTTGAAGTAGGGACCCCACGGTGTTTAGTAGGTTACCAAAGCCAGTTTAGTAGGTAAGCCAGTTACCAAACTCCTGGTGACTACCTGTCTGAACTGCAATGTGGACAACAGGCTTCCCTGTAATGATGTTTTTGGACTGTGAAGTATAGTATAGATGGTATATAATATATATGCGTTATTTACAGATTATATATCAATGATGGCAAGATATGATAGCTCATAACCAAATCCGTACTAAGAAATTCTATAATTTTTTCGACATCTATAGCATATTCCCGTCCATTTTGATGAGCGTAATCGTTTTGACATACTAAATTATCAAACTCAGCTGCTAAAGCAAAATATATCAAAAGGAATTAATAGAATGTTATACATAAGTCGTATTCTACGTCACGGAAAACATTTAGTACGTATGTTCTCGGGCTCCACTTGAAGATTACTTGAACCTGTGATTCGGTCACAAGTAATGCTGTGAACGTTGAAAGCTCGGGGTCGTTGGATCTGTAAGTTGTAGCATCGTACTTTCAATCTCTACTTCAATAATCGAATACCTTGATCATCATCCTGTGTCAAAAGACTTAGATCTACTTCATCAATCAGTAAATCTTCCTCTTCATAACCGTTTTCAGCTATCAAAATCTGTAATATTTCATATTACCTAAGTTCGGAAACCCCGTATCCCTTGCAAAACATAACATAATCTGCATAACATAACATAATCTGCATAACATAACATAATCTGCATAACATAACATAATCTGTAACGATACGAACAAAAAAATTAGAGTATTTGACAAAAAACATCAGTATTGACAGCATAATCATGTCTCGTAAATAGTATCTCTCTACGACCATAGGGACACCGGTGTCCCTTTATGTTTATAACGACTTATCGTTTCACACAACTTGAATAATAATTATATAAACATACGAAATAAAAATTTACTTATCAAGCAACGATAATTTCACACTGTAAATACATGTAAATCAGTTTTACACCTCAAAACACTTTTTCAAAAAATACGATTAGCGCGCCAAACGTAGTGTCAGTTTCAAATGGCCATATACCAAGAAGGATATTTTTTATTTTGTGTTGCTAGTACATCAATTGAAAACGTTGTTCTCAGAAGTCATTTTAAAAACAAAAATAAATAAATAATTTTCTTATGTACTGATTTATTGTGTAATTACTGTTGGGGACACCAGTGTCCCCGTGGTCGTCAAAGGGTTAACGCATGCACTCGCACACCCCTACACACTCACACACACCCCTCGCTCCTCGGATACTGAATAGCTATGTCCACACCAGTGCGCTTTCACGTTCACCTTGCGTCTTCCTCTGACGCATGCCCGTACAACCACAGCGAATGCGCTGAAACTAGATCCGTCCTCAATGAAGACGGCATGCGCTGTGGTTGGTGGTTGCACGGGCATGCGTCAGAGGAAGACGCAAGGTGAATGCGAAAGCGCACTGCTAAGGACATAGCGTATAAGTAGACCTACAACTTCAATACATCGCATACTATTACTTCTACTTTTGCCAAACGGCCCTAACTCACGTGACCAAGTACCTCAAGTGTCGTCTGTATGATCAAAACACGACTCACTTTCGTCTGCGTTAATATGCATCAGTTTGTATGGGAACTGAGACAACGCCTCCTGGCAGTACGTTTACACAACAGTCGCGATAGACAAGACAAGTAGCGTTCCCATACAAACGATGCGTACAGTCACGAACTGAGATTGTTGAAGCACTTGCCACTGTTCGCAATTTAGACGTGTAATCAATGACCGATGTGACCGACTAGATGTCAGCTATTGGATTAGTATTACACGACCAAGTTACGAACTACGTAAGTGGCTCAACAATCCCTGTTCGCGATGGTACTAACGCAGATGCCCGAGGCTGGAGTAACGCGTCCCGTAAGGGTTCGTGGCGTAGGCAATCGTGCCTCGGTACCGCTCTGCTTTCAGAACAGGACATGATGGCGTGAAAACCTGCGTCAGCGCGTTGCCTTGGCCCTTGGATCACTGATACATGATTTTACTTAAATATCCTGCCTCTACATTTAGTACACTATGATTGTTTTTATGTAAATTTTTACCAATTTTTTGTATTTTTTTTTGTTTAAGTATTTTTTTTTTGTTTTGGAAAAATGACTTTCTGCCAAGTTTCTTGCGGCGTATTCTTCTTGGCAATGATGGTCTTTCCGAAGCGCTGGTAAAATAAAAAATGACGTGTAAAAGTGCTCTAAGGAGCCTATTTGCATAAATAAAGTTTTGAATTTCGAATTTTGATGAGTGTGACTCGTGTTTTGATCGTAATGACGATACTTGAGGTACTGTATCTATTCAGTGCCGTTCTCACCTCGGTCACCGGCAGCGTCCTCGCCGGCACCAGCCACAGCACGACCTCGGCGCACGGCGGCGTCGGCAGCGAGCCCTGGTAACACGCGTACTCCGTGAAGACCGGTATGAAGCTGACCAGCGGCTCCGGCTGCACCGTCTCGTTGTTGGTACCCATGTACAGCGCCTCCTCTATGATAGGCTCTAGGGCTGCTTGGCTGAAGTTTGCGAACTGGAATAGAAAAGCTGTGGTCAGGAGAGACCCACTGTGCAGTTAAAGTACAATAGAGGACAGACCCAGTAGATTACATTTTGTTTGATTGTTCGGAGAAAATTCCGCCAAACTCTTATTAACACCATACGGCGCAGATAAACGTAACAAAGTTTTCTTTCGTCGAGTAACGTCCCACTATAACGTTCACAGTGAAGAGGTTCTATGGTGGATCAGGTATCAATTAAGTAGTTCAAGTGTAGGTACATGAGGCCCCGTGTGGTGCCGGGTTAGAATAGCACCTCCCCCTTTCTTCCCGTGGGTGTCGTAAGAGTCGACTCTGGGAAAAGGTTAGTGTATTATTGTGGGCGATGGGCTAGCAACCTGTCACTGCAATATCACATTTAACCATCTGGTTGCCCTGAAATTGCTAGGCGTGGCACTGGATTTTTCAATTCATGTATTCTGCCTACCCCTCATGGGAATACAGGCGCGAGAATATGTATGTATGTATGTAGGTACATGCACCTAGATAAGATAACATACACACGATCACACCTGTCTTCCCAACCGGGGAAGGCAGAGCACACAAAACGTGACATAGACTACTTCACACTTCGCGGCGACTTCTAGCATAATTTTAGGTTTGAAAACAGATGGAAGAGGTACAATCATTGAGGATAGAACCTATAGAGTACTAATGTCATCTTGGTTGTTCGGAAATTATTCCGCAAAACAATTGAAGTGATCGCTGTGCTCTTATTGGCCGGTCCAAGATCGCGCGTAACGCTAGTGCCTTTTTCTCTACGGTTATTGGCTCTGTACAGTTTCTGTGACAGTGACGGTGACGTTTAGTATGTTGAAATCAACAAACTATTTGCGGACCGGGGTTGCGAACATTGTTTCTCTATAGGTTCTATCCTCTATGGGTACAATAGTGACAGATTGCTAGCCTGTCGCCTCTTACGACATCCACAAAGAAAATGGATACATTTTTTCTGCCCCGGCCACATTATGGGTACTCTAGATAAAGAAGAATTTATTATACTACGCCCGACAGGAGTCTCTTCGAAAAGATAATCTTAATTTGTTATTCACAAAACACCCCATCTCCAATTCTTTACAAACCATCAGATAATCGGGGTTCTATATCCGTCTTTATCTCAAAACTCCGGGACTTGTCGCAGAGCATCGTGAACCCATCAAGTGGGACTTGGGTAGTGTTGCCAGATACGATTTGTTTTAAATCGGTACATAAGGTAAAACAAATCGGGATTTAAAGTTGTAGATCGGGACCAACAAAAAACATATATTACAATGACTAGGCGCTAGGAGTAGCTGCATCGAGATCCCTCTCCAACAAGCACATGTCATTTCTGAATTGAAACAAACCTTTAAACTTACGTGAAACCTTTTAATTTAATACCTTTAGCGCTAATGTAATACGTGCTATTTTAGATGATTTGTTGTATTCAACATAGTGATGTGATGCTGAATATGGTGATGCATGAAATAGACCTATATTTTTTGTAATGAATTTTTAAATTTATGGATTTATCGGGACATTAGCGTCCCGATCCCGATTAAGTACAAAATCAGGACGCGTCCCCAGACCCCTGAAAATCGGGATATCCCGCGGAAATCGGGACACCTGGCAATTTTACTTGAGAATGATAAATCTCTAAATATAATCAGAGGTAATTTATTCTCAAGACAGATAGCAAAGATTGGGCCGGGCGGCATTCGGAGATCCGAATTTTACATTTCATTTCATTATGCCTCGTTAAGTTCGGTATTCGGGATGAATTAGACATTTCTCGAATCGCGACGTCTTGACAGGACTATAAGGATGACGTCTTTATTGTATTTTATTTTTTTGAGAACGATAACGATTTGTTTAAACGAGTTTGAGTCTGTT
This sequence comes from Adoxophyes honmai, assembly GCA_005406045.1. Classification (NCBI taxonomy): domain Eukaryota; kingdom Metazoa; phylum Arthropoda; class Insecta; order Lepidoptera; family Tortricidae; genus Adoxophyes; species Adoxophyes honmai. The sequence continues at coordinate 358,223 of BHDV01071575.1, forward strand.
TGTGACGTACAAACTGAGATAGCCTTTATTTCGTAGGTCAAAATTTATGAAACTGTTTGCAGTGTAAGAGTCGGATTCAGAACAATACGCATGGATAAAATCATGCCTGCATTCCCAACGTTTTGTGGCTACTTCTAGCATATTTTTAGGTTTCAAGTTCATAGGTACAATGACAGGTTGCTAGCCTGTCGTTTAAATTATACCATAACCTACCACCCTTGTCGCGTTTCACGACATCCACGGAAGAAATGGCGAGTTGTTATTCTAAACCGGACACTACACGGGTCCATGTACGGCGATGCGTCCAACTCGTTGCCTAGGCACTGGATCAGTTCCTTTACTTAAATATCTTGTCTCCACATATTACACACTATGTTTTTTTATTACAATTTAATCTTGTAAAAACCCACCTATAAAAAAAAACTTTCTGCCAAGTTTCTTGCGACACATTCTTCTTGGCAGTGATGGTCTTTCCGAAGCACTGGCACTCAAAAAAGACGTATAAAAATGCTCTTAGGATAAATTTATGAAAGTCGTTGCTTAAAATGACTAACATTATACAGGCTCGCGATGCCAAGCACAGCCTGCTTGTCCCCAGCCGCAGCGAGGGCGTCCGACAGGTCCTTGTAGTCGGTGGACACGAAGAACGCCTGCGACTCCAGCGGGTACCGCTTGTCGCCCACCACGTGCTCCGACGGCCAGTGGAACACCAGCGAGTCGAACACGTACCGCCTGGTCGCCAGCACGCCGCCGAAGATGGCCGGTCGACGGTTGCTGGCCTATTACACCATAACCTATGTCCCTTGTCCCCTTTTACGACATCCACGGAAGAAATGGCAAAGTGTTATTTAGTTACACGGGCCCATGTACGGCGATGCGTCCACCTCGTTGCCTAGGCACTGGATCAGTAATACATACCTTTACTTTAATGTCTTGTCTCCACATAATATTGTTCTTTTTTTTATTTTATTTTTAAGAAACTACTTACTTTCTGCCAAATTTCTTGCGGCGCATTCTTGGCAGTGATGGTCTTTCCGAAGGGCTGGTATACTCAAAAATGACGTATAAAAGCGCTAAAAGGAGCCTACTTGCATAAATGGACTTGAATTTTGATGCTCAAAATGACTAACATTGTACAGGCTAGCGATGCCAAGCACAGCCTGCTTGTCCCCAGCCGCAGCGAGGGCGTCCGACAGGTCCTTGTAGTCGGTGGACACGAAGAACGCCTGCGACTCCAGCGGGTACCGCTTGTCGCCCACCACGTGCTCCGACGGCCAGTGGAACACCAGCGAGTCGAACACGTACCGCCTGGTGGCCAGCACGCCGCCGAATATGGTCGGCCGGCGGTTGCCCGGCCAATCGCCGTAGAGGACGACTGGAAATTTAAAATGGCTGTGTCAATAGGACCTCTGTAGTGTCTGGGTTAGAACCACACCTTTCTCTCCGTGGTTGTTGAGAGGTTTGCCCGCCACTGTTATACCTGTCGACTGAAAACCTTAAATTATGCTAGGAGGTGCTAGTGGTGGATTCGACTTAGTAGCATTTTGTATGCTCTACCTAACCCATAAATTTAGTAGTGGTTTTTGCAATTGTCGTAAATACTCGACGTTGTTTGATGCCTGTGTTAGATTTCTCGAAACTAGAAAAACAGTGAATTTATTTAGAAGGAATAAACATACTAGAAATAGCTTGGAATAAAAATTTGGAATAATTATTTTAAAGGCTTCTTAACGACTGTGCAAGCCATTGATTTCATTTATTCCTACCAGCGCAGCGCTATAATTCCTCACAAAAAACGCTAAGTGTAGTCTTGACACGTTCTAGATAAATCAATTCGCGTTTCCATTAAACGGTCTTGATTAAATTATTTACCAACGCCATTATAGTAAATAAACAAATGAAAATTAATTAAACGAAGTGCTGTTTTACAATTCGAACACAATTCATTAAGGTGAGTAAAGGACTGACTTGTAAAAAGTCACCAGACAGGTATAAAATGAGCTGCGGACGAATGGAATGACTAAAAGTTCCAGCGAACAAAATAGGTAGGTACCAGACGGCTAAAATGAATGGTCAAACGAAACACAAACTTTCGGGATTGAAGTTGATATTTGGCGAATAGTTTTCCATTTCGATGCAGACGCGAGATAAACCGGAATTTGAATATGTGCACTGGATAAAGAAGTCTGTGGTTTAAAACTCCTGGCATGTATATTAAAACTTAAAGTAATATTATGTATGCATAATGCATTTTGCAGTTTGTTTAAACGGGAAGAAAAACTTCGCGCCAAGTTTGCATTCTTCTGAGTGATCATGTTCTTTCTGTCCCGCTGATAGACTAAAAAAAAGAACGTATAACTAGGAGGGTCAAAGTCTGACGGCCTACCTAAGTTATCGTTATCATAGTATCGTTCTTTTATGCCTCAAATACCTAGCTTCAGCTTGTTTATATTTCTCAAAAAATCTCTTTCAATTTTGCAGCTAGCCTTAGCTGCAATCCAACACAATTCCAACCCTGCCCTGGAAAACTTTCATCTAAAATGAATGCCTGAAAACCAAAAATGACAACGTCGGTGTTTTAGTAAACTCGTTATTTTTAGCCTGTGTTGAGCGAAGTTTTTCAATATAAATACCATTTTTAATTCACAATACACTGTAGATGTTGCTAGGAGTTGGAGGGAAAATAAAGAAGCTTTTAGATTTTATGCTGTTCCGTCATGATCATCGTGTTGGGTACTTTAGTGGAGTACCGAATATAACCGATAAGCTGGTCCACTAGATAGTCTCTGGGTATGAAAGGCAGTGGCAGAGGCGAGATAGCACATCATAGCGCCGTGACCTGTAGTCTTCTTTGGCGTCTATATTACCACATTGTCTCCACCCCTTCCTAAACTACAAATCCCATACCATACAATCATGCCTATGTTCTCAAATGGGTTAGGCAGAGCACACAAAACATGACATAGACAAAGCTATGACTATTTCACGCCTCGTAGGCACTTCTTCTATAATTTTAAGTTTAAGAACAGATGGAAGAGGTATAATAGTTACAGGTTGCTAGCGCCTAAACCTATTTCCTTTGTCGCCATTTACGACATCCACGGAAGAAATTGAGAGGTGCTATTCTTTCCCGACACCACACAGGGGAAACCTTCCCAAAATATACTTTAGAAGTCCTATAAATATAAATCCTCAAAATATAGACATCAAATCGTTGAGTCCTATCGAAAATAGGGGGAAAATTGGGTAGATAGAAGTTACCATCAGGTTGAATCAGGTCTCTGCTCTCACAGGCCTCACAGTGACGACCGCTATAAAGAAGGCCGAGGATAGGATGGGGTGGAAGTGATTGGTGACAGAGGTCATCAGAGAACTTCAGCACGGACACGACCAGAATGATGAGAAGTTACCAACTTACTCCTGTGACTGTCCACAGTCAAAGTCATCGACGAAGGTTGGATGTGGAAGTTGCAGAACGTGAGGACGCCGGTCTGGAGCGGCATCAGCCCCTTCACGGGCAGTTCCATCGGGGACTGGTGGCTGCCGGCGCATTTGGGGAACTTCTTCTTCCAATTGCTCTGACCTGGAGATAGAAAATAAACTAGGAAATATGACTACAATACTTCTATTGTTTTTGTTCATTTAAAAAGCGTCTAACGTAGTATTTAATTTGTTTAAAAAATAGGTACCTATTACTACGTACTAACTACGTACTTAAACGATTGTGACACATCGACATACTTTCGTACTGGTTGTCAAGAGAAGACGAAAACATAAACGTTACATGTGGAGATTAGGTAGGTAGTATCATTACGCCACATCCGTTTTAACAGTCTAAGCTTTTCGCATAATACTGCACGATTGCATATGGGGAAGACAATACAATAATCTGGCAGTAGAATTCTAGTACTCCAACGAGGGTCGTATCCGCACGAGAAAACTTTTCAACGGTTGATCCGTTGGCCATGAAGGTTTGCGAAAGTATGTGTTTAGGGTGGACGACAATGAAGAACGGTTTACAAAAGTACAGTCATTAATAAATTCAAATTCAAATTCAAATTCAAATAATTTATTTCGGACTTTGAATCCATAGTATTGGTTAGTAGTTACAATCTTATCTCTATTGTTAGTAAATTAAAATAAAAAACAATTCAAATAAAATAAAAAGAACTTAAACTAAAGACGCCTGGGCATCGGCAACACCGGCGCGTGCAGCAGCACGTACCGCTGCAGCAGCGGCGAGTCCCAGCGGTGGGCTAACATGCGCAAGATGCCATTCGAGCTGGCAAGACTGCGGTTGAGGAGAGATGCGCCTCGTTTCCTCATAATTGTAAAAAAACAGTCCGTCTGATAAAAGCTTACATCGAAAGTCTATGTTGTTTAATCTTATGAATGTTTTCAATTCACACTAAATTCATTTCCAAATTGATCACTCACTGCGCAACCAGTTCTAAAATATATTTCATCTCATTTATCTACGAAATTCGAAAGAAAAATCCGCCACAAAGTGGCAGCTCGCATTAAAATGTCGACTCAAATCAAGTACTCTCTTTTAGAGGTTTATTTTTGCTTTCAAACCGAAAAGAGAAACCCGAGTCCTGTGAAACCACAGCCAATTTTATTGCTTCGGAACTTTACCTAGAGGCTTTTTTATCACATACCGCGCTTTCGCTTCATCATCACCCATCTCTTTCCAACATCATCTTTAAGTGCTTGGAAGAAAGAGATAACAAATGTGAAGGCAGCATTGTATACCTAGTAGCCCTACAGGTGAAACGTAGTGACCTGTTACGATATAAGGTCGGTGTTATTGACCTTATACCTAAAACAAAGGCCTAGCGTTTCGCTTGGTAAGATACAAAAGCACTAAAGTTAGTTTGTTAAAACTTACAGATAACTTTACGGACACAGCGGTAAAAGGGAAATGAGATGAAAAGAAAAATGTCTGAAATATCGGTAGGCTCTGCCCAAAAATTTGAGAAAATATCTCCATGCAAAATTACGTTCATTTGATCATTAACGATGTTTCTGAATTAGGCTGAATTCACATATTGTACCTACTCGTAAATACGAATGAATCGTCGAAATGTATGTACGCACATAATTTCCGAACCACTGCATCAAATTTGATTATTGTTTCTTGCTGTGTTTATTATTTTTAGGAAAAGATTTTTGTACAAAAATAGTAAAATAGAAGTTAGTTTTTATTAAAATCAGACTTTATAAAAAGGCCTTATAAATAAACAATAAGTTATTTAATGTGTCAGAATGATGTTTCTTTAGTTGTTCAGCCAAAGAAAAATAATTTTATTTTATTTGTATCCTTTTTTAGGGTTCCGTAGCCAAATGGCAAAAAACGGAACCCTTATAGATTCGTCATGTCTGTCCGTCTGTCCGTCTGTCCGTCTGTCCGTCTGTCCGTCTGTCCGTCTGCCCGTATGTCACAGCCACTTTTTTCGGAAACTATGAGAGCTATACTAATAAAACTTGGTGAGTAGATGTGTTCTGTGAACCGCATT
>BHDV01071585.1:0-11113 GCA_005406045.1 Adoxophyes honmai
ATCCATGTGCTCTGCCTACCCCTCATGGGAATACAGGCGTGAGTGTATGTATGTATGTATGTTAGTAACATAACAAGTAACAACCATTAAAAAAACAAAATGTACCTAATTAAATTAAATTAAAATGTCAGTCATGTAGGCAATAAAATTAGATAATAAAATTAAATGAAAAGTGTAATAAATAAATAAATTTATGAAATGTCACAAAAAAAATCCGTAATTATTAACTTAGGTACTTATTAATATTCAATTGAATTACCCACCAAACATGTGAATACTATTCCATTTCTGTACAAAACCACAGTCAAATTTGGAGTACAATGCATCCAGGAACACGCCAGTGCCGCCTGACAGCCTGCGCATGATGGACGCCACCCTCTTGCGTATGATCGCGGGGAACCCGTCGGTGCGCGCGTCCGCGAACATGCCTGATGCGCTGCAGTACCGCGGCAACCTTAGCATAGTCCTGAATGCATTATTGTATTGTACGCGAAGGGCATTGTACGTTCGCTGTGTATAACTTGTCCACAGGCTACAGGCATAAAATGTCTGGCATAAAATTATACGACATCCTCAAATTTTTCCGCAATCTAACTGACGGATTAAATATAATCTTATTGTACAGCTTCACTCCGATGCCTTCGTAAGTAAGCCGCTAAATAATATTTATCCCTGCATCATTCATCACACACATGTTCCGCCTTAATGCTTTAGCATGTGACTGGACAGCGATTGTTTTCGTGAAAAGACCCTGCCACAAACATCGCAACCATAAGTTCGTTCGCCACCGTGTCTCCGTTTATGCTTAGTCAAATCAATGGGAGTCTTAAATTGTTTGCTGCATATTTCACAAACGTAGGGCTTCTCATCTGTGTGTTTCCCTTTATGCAATGTCAATTCACCTGAAACCCTGAATCGTTTGTGGCATATATCACAGCTGTACGGCTTCTCACCAGTGTGTATTCTTTTGTGTACAATCAAGCTACTTGACGCTGCAAAGTGCTTGTTGCATGTATCACAACTGTACGGCTTCTCGCCTGTGTGTACCCGTTTATGTCTATTCAAGCTACTTAAATCTGCTAAGTGTTTGTTGCATGTATCACAGCTATACGGCTTCTCACCAGTGTGCATCCTTTTATGTCTAATTAAGCTATTTACCCTTGCAAAGTGCATGTTGCATGTGTCACATTTGTATGCCTTCTCATCTGTGTGTACTCGTTTATGGCTTGCCAAGCCAGATAAGTCTCCAAAGTGTTTGTTGCATGTATCACATTTGTACGGCTTCTCACCTGTGTGTATCCTTTTGTGTCTCATTAAGTTCCCTAGCCGTGAAAAGTATTTGCCGCATGTATCACAGCTATACGGCTTCTCACCTGTATGTGTCCTCATGTGTAAAGTTAAGCTGGATAACTGACCGAATTGTTTGCCGCATATTTCACAAACGTAGGGCTTCGGCTTCTCACCTGTGTGTTTCCGTTTATGCAAAGTCAATTTACCTGCAGTAATAAATCGTTTGTGGGATATATCACAGCTGTACGGCTCCTCACCAGTGTGTATCCTTTTATGTCTAATCAACTCACTTGACCACCCAAAGTGTTTGTTGCATGTATCACATTTGTACGGCTTCTCACCTGTGTGTATCCTTTTATGTCTATTCAAGACATTTAAACCTGCAAAGCGTTTGTTGTACGTATCACATTTGTACGGCTTCTCACCTGTGTGAACCCGTTTATGGTAATGCAAGCAAGTTAAGTCTCTAAAGTGCTTGTTGCATGTATCACATTTGTATGGTTTCTCAAACGTGTGTACCCATTTATGAAACTGTAAGGATGATGAGTCTTTGAATAGTTTGTTGCATATTTCACAGAGGAACGGCTTCTCATCAGTGTGCATTTGTGAGCTGTCACCGCATGAATTTAGATTTTCACTACTTGGCTCCTGGCTAATTAAATTAAGCTCCAACTTCCCTGTACAGAAGCTGCAAGAAAAAGAGTCAGTGTTTGTAAGCTGAAGAGTTGACTGAGACGGATGTGTGGTTGTTTGTTTGCAGTCAACACAGGTATAACTCTTCTTGTCCATGTGAGTGGCTATATGTCTTCTTAAATGTTTTTTCTGGTCATATTGTCGTCCACATACATCACAGCGATATATTTTTTTAACACTTATTTCACAATTTAATGTAGATTTATTTGTAGTATGTCCGTGGCGGTGACTGCTGAGACTTAATTCACTGTCAAATGTTAAGCCACAAGTGAGGCACGCGTGCAGCGCTCCCGGCGGCGAATTCTCTTCCGCGACGCTCAGCACTTCTGTCAAAAAAATGGAGTGTTATCTGAAATCTTAATTGAACATTAACATTATTACAGACAAAAAATAAGAATTCGTTTTTTACCTATGTGACCAGCAGAAGCAGGTTTGCTGTCTAATAGTTTCTGACAACTGCTGTAAGTGGAGGAAATGTCTTCTTTGCTGAAATCATCAGAAGAATGTGGGAACAGTTTTTCTTCACCCTGTTTGATATTGTGTGTAGCAAGATGCCTTATTATTTGCCCTTTATTGGCAAAGTCTTTGCCACAAACATCACATTCAAATGTTTCTTTAGGAGCTTCATTGCAGACTTTGTCCACACTGTATTTCTCAACTGAATCAGTGCAGCTGTGGTTGCTCAGACATAAAACATCATCAAAGGTCATGAGACAAGTCTCACAATTGTACGAGTTGCGGCCCAAGTCTTCTATTGGTAAGCGCACAAGCCTGACAAAACAACTCCTTAACTTGGGCTGTTGCTGGAGGCTCGCACAACAGAGAGGGTCCACCCTGGGGAGGGTGTGGGAGTCCTGGGACGCAGCCTCGGCCCCAACAGCCAGTTGGTGAAGTGCGCCCACCCCCATCCTCATCAGTGCTCCTGCAAGAGATTGTTTGGCCAATTACCATTCCTGCAGTAAGATGTGCGGACACGCCACTCAGACAATGTGCATCTGAATGATATTAGTATTCATTCATAAGCCACTACATTGTCTATGTTTGGGCACAAGAGCACCGTGACATGATATGGGCATTGCTACACAATCTATGACTTTTCTGTCTTGGGAAACATAGGATTAAACTTGGTAATAAATCAATCAAAAATGTGCTGTAATGTAATGATAGTCTAATGGCGACTCGATTACTAAAGTAGTGATTAATTAATGCAAAATAACAACAGCCCACCAATACACAACACAGGCAACACAGCAACTAACCATTACTATTAAAATTGTCAGATACATCATCAACTCCATCATAAGTTTCGCTTTTAATAGTGAGGTCATTATCATAGGGTTCTGTGTCCTCCTCAATTTTTATCTCTAACTGTGTGTCCACAGCATCGCAGTGTCCGCTAGCTGCAGCTCCACCATTCCCAGTTTCTAGAACTTGGTCACATTCCTGCTTCACTTGCAATAGTCTGGCTTGTGCGTCTCTGCACTGTTTCCTGAATATCAGGGAATCGTTTGAAAAGGTGATGCAGCGCGCGCACATCTGCTGCGGCAGCCCGTCGTCTATGTTCACCTGAAAAAGGTAGATCCGGCATTTCATTTCTATTTTTAACAAAGTCCTCTTTCAGCTGGGTATTTGGATTTCTCGATATTATTATGTGAAGAATCAGTGAGGAGTTACTTACTTTTAGGCCGGTGGTGATGAAAATAGCAGCAGAAAAACGTTTGGGATCCACTGATTTAACGTAAATAGGATTTAAGTTTTCAGCAGCCAAGCAAGTTCGACAGACAGCATCAAAATCCATTTTTAAAGGAAAACGTAACGTAGAGGAAAGCAGAAATACTTTACTTATCCCGATGGGAATTTAATAATATTTACGTGAATTTCATAAACTGTGTATCGATGCCGTCAACTCAACATGCAGTGTTGCCAACTATATTTTTACGAGCCCACCAGATGCGGCCGTGCCGTGTAAACACCAGAAACCACTATACTATAAAAAAAAAAATATATAATACTATATATAGTTGACGCGATAGACATGATCCCTGACATGATCCATGACAGTTCATGTTAGTGATGGGGCGTGTCGATGGAACTTAACTTTATTATAGACAAAGGAGTTTTGTTATGTTGTCGTTGAAGTGATTTAAATTTTTTGGCATAAATTAAACCTAAAAAAAAACCTATATTTTCCAAAAATAGACATGGACCCATTTCATTTCCTTATCGTATAATTTTACCCAGTAAACAAACTTTCGTTTTGTCAATCAGGTCATTTATGTAAGGCCCGTACCGTACCGAAAAGTTTTTTCTTTATGACGACTCTGAGAGAAGTGATACCGCCTTTAAATAAATCAGCAGATTTCAGCGATGACAATAACTTTTTGCAAGTTGGCGTAAATATGATGCCGTATCGCAGCCACATCGAAGTCATCGGGATGGGTTACGGGGTGTGCCCTACCCTATTATGTTTCTTATTCTTTGGAGATGAGAGTATGTTCTCTTCTATCGAGGATTTGCCAAACTTCTCCTTTGTACTCGTAATTCGGGAGACGGTAGCCTTTCCGATCCCCAGAGCATCAGCAACACGGTCGCGTATGTTCTCAATTGGCAACAAAGGTCCACCGTTTTGTTGCTCGCGAGCAAAATGATCTCGCAAGCGCACCACAAACTCCAGCGTTTCACTGTTGAGTACAGTTTTACGTAGTCTTTTCGGCATTTCGCATTGCAGTCAACTTAAATGATTATAAATCGAAGGCGGAAAATGTACTACTTTAGTGTATTTTGTGTACATTCTTTTCAACTAATCGACATTTTTATCGATATTTTTCCACATTAGTCGATGTCTTCCAAACGAAGTGGCTTTTGCAAGACGTAAACGTAAATTCTGGTTGAGATAATTCCTTATAAATGTTAAGAATTGTTATAATTCCATCGAAATATCATTGTAATTGAATAAATCTACCTAAAATAAATAAACGTAATTTTTAAACGCCTACGGTTCGATTTTAATGTAACAGTGACGCCGCTACAAGGTTGTATCGTGATTATTATTGTCAGTGTCCCAGGGATCATGTCTCGCCGATTGATCTATATAACTTCTGTAGATGACCAAAACTTTCTTTTTTTGGTCCAAAACATGAATGCATGACTAAAAAAAAAAAAAACGAACTCACCAGATGCGGAAGTGTGAATCACCAGAAACCACTATTTTTTTTGTAGATAAACTAAAGCCTGAAGGCATAACTAAAAAAAACACTGACTTACAGCAGCATTTTAATAGTAATTAATTGTTTTTTGACTTTTACGAACAGGTGAAGCTGATCATAATTAACTAAAGATGATCAGAATTTTATGAAATGTGTTAGTGGTTAAATTCTTAACTTTCCACTAACTGAAATAATCTATTCCAATAAAAAATCCACTAGCCACTAAAACTAATATTTTCCCGCTAAAACACATGTCTAAACTCTAAACTATCAGATCTAGTGGAAAATCCACTAAGTTGGCAACACTGTCAACATGAAAGGTGTCATTTCTTCTTCTTTTCTTTAAGGAAAAGGCAAAGGCTTTAGCGCCATACAGCCTAGTCTGAGGTAATATATTATTTTACTAATATACATTTTTGCTAAACCTAAAACCTAACTTAACTTATTAACCTAAATATTTAGAATGCGAGAGTAGTGAAGTACGCATTCTAATATTCAATCATGTTTAGCACGAAATGAACAGTGCAAAGCAGATGTAATCGCGGGGGGGATTCCATTACTTTCCACATTCCCTTTAATGTTCATGGATAATTGATACATTATTGCACTAATTCCACCACACTAACACAATAATAGCCACTACATTTTAATTAATTTAATTGAAAAGCAAAGTTCGTCTTACTCTTGTCAGTTTCCCGCGCAAAACTCCATGTCCATGTCCATGACAGGTGATAGTCCGCCAATTTTTTTAATTTTTTATTTATTTAAAGCATTGGCTACAAGGCCACCAGCTTAAAAATACCAACTTGGAAACGCCAAATAGCATTAAAACTTTTGAAGCCTGATTAAAATTACTGCAGTACACTAGTAATAATAATTGAATTAATTGATCATTATTAATTATCATTTTATTTAGCAACTCCCACTTTCTTCCCGTGGGTGTCGTGGGAGACTCTGGGAAAGATTGTGGGCGATGGGATAGCGACGTGTCACCACAATATCACGTTTGACCATCTGATTACACTGAATTTGCTAAACGTGGCAATGGATTTTTGAATTCATGTGCTCTGTCTACTCCTGGGAATACAGGCGTGATGATATGTATGTATGTATTAATTATTTACCTACCAACCAGCAATTGGTCTTGAAAAATCTGAAGCGTCGTATTACAAATACGCCACCGACATCATTTCTTGAGAATGGTCGTGCTCCGCTCTACTGGGATCGATCTGTTATCATTATCACATATAAGATTATTTATCTGAGACTGCAGAAGCGTAAATCTTGTGCAAACAATTGTTCGTTTTTGAGGCAACTTCGCGGTGTACTATAAAACTATTCGCTCGTGGCCATTCAGACTATCATTAGAGAGGGGACGACTAGCCGTGCACGCCAACTAATCCGATACCAAATGCTTCAAGCGACCTGATTAGTCGTGAACTGAATAAGTACCTAGTCGGCAACAATACCGAATATTCGGCACCACACCTGACGGAGACACGGGGCAGGATTTTTTTTCGTATATTTTGCCTTCTCACGCAGGTAGTATACTCAAAAACAACAATTGACTTATTATAATGAAATTAAACTCTTTATTGAACAACAAAAGAACAATCGGCTGCCTTAATTAAACATAGCTATACTTAATTATACTTTTTAACAGCTAATTTTTGCACTTAATACGTGTAATATTAATTCTAATAGCCTTATTCTAATAAACCTTGTCTCAGATCGCAACAAGCGTGGCTAATGGATACTTAAATACAAATTCAGAACGTCTAATGTATTTAAAACGATTATGAAGTTGATAACGATTTAGTTTGCTAATTAACGCGGAATTGTACCTAGGGAGACCAGTTGTGCAAACGTTACGCTGGCAGCGCTGTGTCAGTATCCATACAATTTTGCGATAAGTAACAAACGAAATCGATATCAAATTCATCATCGTTTGCAATACACTAGATGTTCAGGAAGGCGGGACGTCTGTCCAGTGTACTTTGTCAGGCTGACAACTTAATTTAACTTAAAAGTAAACATAAATTCAATTTTAGTGAGTCACTTTTTATCTGTACTGATCTAAGCCTGCTTCAACACCGGCGACCACCCACCCACATAGAAATGTTCGTTGGTTGAATCCCAAGGCGCTCCCGATAATTCTAGGGATTCATCCACTCAGGCCAGGGCTCCCTCGCCCTGTCGGGGTATGCGTCAGCCGGATATTCTCAGGGCTTCAGTGGCGCCAGTTACGGGGACACAGTGCTTAGCAGTTTCTAATGACGTCACTACTGTGTTCAATATTGAGGAGGGACGATGTCAAGCCCCCACTACGGAAGTTTGATGATCTGCTTTTGTCCATATATAATCCATCTCCAACCAGATGGACCGATCAAATAAAGGACGCGTCATGTTCCAAGTTTTGCACGGTTGCGAGGGAAGCAATGGACAGGACTCAATGGAGGCAAATCATCCACTCCAGGTGCAGGTCTACCAACGATGACCACGATCCTCAGTCATGGGGGAACAACAAGAGAGAGAGATAATTATCTGATAAACCTAAGGCGCTGCGCAGACGACAGTGTTTTGTGCGATCGAGTCTGCGCAGCAATAAATTGTCTGAATGGCGCGGTGACAGTTCCACAAAACTCTGAATGGAAATTCCTGGAACCTGTCAACGCGCCATTCAGACAATTTATTGCTCCACAGACTCGATCGCTAAAAAGTCTGTCGTCTGCGCAGCGCCTAATTATACGACATCCCCAAATTTTTCCGCAATCTAACTGACGGATTAAATAAAATCTTATTGTACAGCGTCACTCCGTAAGTGAGCCGCTAAATATTTATCCCTGTGTGTGTACATGTTCCGCCTTAATGTTTTAGCATGTGACTGGACAACGATTGTTTTCGTGAAAAGACCCTGCCACAAACATCGCAACCATATGGTCGTTCGCCACCGTGTCTCCGTTTATGCTTAGTCAAATCAATGGGAGTCTTAAATTGTTTGCTGCATATTTCACAAACGTAGGGCTTCTCATCTGCGTGTTTCCTTTTATGCAATGTCAATTCACCTGAAACCCTAAATCGTTGGTGGCATATATCACAGCTGTACGGCTTCTCACCAGTGTGTATTCTTTTATGTGCCCTCAAATTACTTGACGATGCAAAGTGCATGTTGCATGTATCACATTTGTACGGCTTCTCACCTGTGTGTATCCTTTTATGGTTTTTCAAGCTACTTATATCTGCAAAGCGTTTGTTGCATGTATCACAGCTATACGGCTTTTCACCTGTGTGCGTCCTCATATGGAGAGTTAAGTTAGATAACTGAATGAATTGTTTGCTGCATATTTCACAAACGTAGGGCTTCTCACCTGTGTGTACCCGTTTATGTATAATCAAACCACCTATGTATGGGAAGCGTTTCCCGCATGTGTCACAGCTATACGGCTTTTCACCTGTGTGTTTCCTCATATGGCTAGTTAAATTGCATAACTGAATAAATTGTTTGCTGCATATTTCACAAACGTAGGGCTTCTCACCTGTGTGTTTCCATTTATGCAATGTCAATTCATGTGAAATCTTAAATCGTTTGTGGCATATATCACAGCTGTACGGCTTCTCACCAGTGTGTATTCTTTTATGTGCAATCAAGCTACTTGACACTGTAAAGTGCTTGTTGCATGTATCACAGCTGTACGGCTTCTCGCCTGTGTGTACCCGTTTATGCAATGTCAATTCACCTGAAACCCTAAATCGTTTGTGGCATATTTCACAGCTGTACGGCTTCTCACCATTGTGTATTCTTTTATGTGCAACCAAGCTACCTGACACTGTAAAGTGCTTGTTGCATATATCACAGCTGTACGGCTTCTCACCAGTGTGTATTCTTTTATGTGCCATCAAGTTACTTGACGATGCAAAGTGCTTGTTGCATGTATCACAGCTGTACGGCTTCTCGCCTGTGTGTACCCGTTTATGTCTATTCAAGGTTCTTAACTCTGCAAACTGTTTGTTACATTTATACGCCTTTTCACCTGTGTGCGTCCTCTTATGGACAGTTAAGCTGTATAACCGAGTGAATTGTTTGCTGCATATTTCACAAACGTACGGCTTCTCACCTGTGTGGATCCTTTTATGTCCAGTCAAGCTAGTTAAATCTGCAAAGTGCATGTTGCATGTGTCACAGCGGTACGGCTTCTCACCTGTGTGTGTCCTTTTATGTCTAATTAAGCTATTTAACCATGCAAAGTGCATGTTGCATGTGTCACATTTGTACGCCTTCTCACCTGTGTGTACCCGCTTATGATGAGCCAAGCCAGTTAAGTCTCCAAAGTGCTTGTTGCATGTATCACATTTGTACGGCTTCTCACCTGTGTGTATCCTTTTATGTCTAATTAAGTTGCCTAGCCGTGAAAAGTATTTGCCGCATGTATCACAGCTATACGGCTTCTCACCTGTGTGTGTCCTCAAATGTGTAGTTAAGGCGGATAAGTGACTGAATTGTTTGCTGCATATTTCACAAACGTAGGGCTTCGGCTTCTCACCTGTGTGTTGCCGTTTATGATGAGTCAAGCCAGATGAATCTCCAAAGTGCTTGTTGCATGTATCACATTTGTACGGTTTCTCACCTGTGTGTATCCTTTTATGTCTAATTAAGCTACTTAACCCTGCAAAGTGTTTGTTGCATGTATCACATTTGTACGCCTTCTCACCTGTGTGTATCCGTTTATGGTAAGTGAAGGCACTTATGTTTCTAAATTTCTTGTGGCATATATCACAGCTGTACGGCTTCTCACCTGTGTGTATCCTTTTATGTCTAATTAAGTTACCTAGCTGTGTAAAGTATTTGCCGCATGTATCACAGCCATACGGCTTCTCACCAGTGTGTATCCTTTTATGTTCATGCAAGTCACTTAACCCTGCAAAGTGTTCGTTGCATATTTCACAGCGGAACGGCTTCTCATCAGTGTGCATTTGTGAGTTGTCACTGCATGAATTTAGATTTTCACTATTTGGCTCCTGGCTAGTTAAATTAAGCTCCAATTTCCCTGTACAGAAGCTGCAAGAAAAAGAGTCAGTGTTTGTAAGCTGAAGAGTTGACTGAGACGGATGTGTGGTTGTTTGTTTGCAGTCAACACAGGTATAACTTTTCTTGTCCATGTGGGTGGCTATATGTCTTCTTAAATGTCTTTTCTGGTCATATTGTCGTCCACATACATCACAGTAATATATTTTCTTAACACTAACACTATCAGTACTTATTTCACAATTAAATGTAGATTTATTTGTAGTATGCCCGTGGTGGTGACTGCTGAGACTTAATTCACTGTCAAATGTTAAGCCACAAGTGAGGCACGCGTGCAGCGCTCCCGGCGGCGAATTCTCTTCCGCGACGCTCGGCACTTCTGTCAAAAAATGGGGTGTTATCTAAAATCTTAATTGAACATTATTATTATTATTACAGACAGACACAAAAAAAAATAGGAATTCGTTTTATACCTATGTGACCAGCAGACGCAGGTTTGCTGTCTAATAGTTTCTGAAAACTGCTGTAAGTGGAGGAAATGTCTTCATTGCTGAAATCATCAGAAGAATGTGAGAACAGATTTTCTTCACCCTGTATGATATTGTGTGTAGCAAGATGCCTTATTATATGCCCTTTATTGGCAAAGTCTTTGCCACAAATATCACATTCAAATGTTTCATTAGGAGCTTCATTGCAGTCTTTGCCCACACTGTATTTCTCAACTGAATCAGTGCAGCTGTGGTTGCTCAGACATAACACATCATCAAAGGTCACGAGACAAGGCTCACAAGTGTACGAGTTGCGGCCCAAGTCTTCTATCGGTAAGCGCACAAGCCTGACAAAACAACTCCTTAACTCGGGCTGTTGCTGGAGGCTCGCACAACAGAGAGGGTCCACCCTG
>BHDV01071586.1:5313-27185 GCA_005406045.1 Adoxophyes honmai
AGAATATTTTGGATTCATTTTGCTAATTAAAATATGACACGCGTTTGCGATGTAAACTGAATCGTGCTGCGTAAAAAAAGAGGCGTGCGTGCGCCGCGGGTCAGTGCGCGGCAACCACTGATTAGGCCTCATCGATGAGGCCGCCGGTATGTACTTGTAGCTCGGCGGCGGAATGGCGGAGTGACACCCCCCTGGTTGTGTGTGAAGTTCCCAATCCGCACTGGGCCCGCGTGGGAACTATAGCCCAAGCCCTCTCATACTGAGAGGAGGCCTGTGCCCTGCAGTGGGACGTATATAGGCTGGATGATGATGATGATGAACTAATATTCGTACTCACAGTTACCAGGATAACATTGCGGTCTCAAATTTAATGCTTGGTTAAATTTAATGTTTGCTCGATCCATGTTTGACGTAATGCTTCAGCTATCTACTAACTTAAACTTACAGAATATAAGTTAAACACAAATTAACAAGGATACGTTACCTCGGGCGTGCGGTTATTAGTCAACACTCAACACCCAACACAAACGGGGTACGCCGACATATATTTATATAGCAGTATTAACTCATATTTGTACATGTTCGACCCTGCGGCAGTGTGTTAACAGTTCAAACAAAAACTATTTAAATACAAGAAGTTATGATGCAAATTTCGTATATAAAAATGAATAGTAAGTAGAAAAGGAGCTGGTACCGAAGATATAATGTCAAGATTGTCTTATGAAGAAGAATATATAACTTAATCTAATATAATAATTATAATCTTACAAAGAACGGCAAATGGCAGCAGTACGAAATCCCACAAACAATTGCGCATCGGCGTCATAGGCGCCGGCCTAGGTATTCCAAATTTTTTAAATGGCTAAGAACCGCAAAATAGTCATGGTTTCGACTGTGTAACGTTTCGTCTGCTCTGCCTACCCCATTTGGGAATACAAGCGTGATGTAAAAAAAGGTCGTACAGACAAGGAAATTGATACCTGTGCCACTTTAAACCTTTTCATAATTAGTTTCAAAGCTTTGGTTAGTAGATAGTATGGTATGTCACAGTGAAATTTCTTGTGAAAAGGTACGAAGTGGCACAGATATCAAATTCTTTGACTGTACATCATCAGAGATTCGAAAAGCAAAGTAGCACCGTTGGTCGTAATTGTCACGCGCGTCGTATTTAGCGGCGGCGCTAAATAAAATTAATTATTCAGAGTCACGATCCTTCTGATACCGGATCAATTATTTCTGGTTCACAAGGAACGAACTTACAGAGAGTTGGCGATATAGGCGGAGACACTACGGTGTCGATGACGGTGACGACGTATGACGTCACGCTATACAGGATGCCCGGAAAGTGGTCGGAAATATTTTAACTAGTGGTCGGGTATCTTATCTATTTTTTTTTAATCTTCCTTGGCTGTCGTAAGAGCATGTTTTTGGTACCGGGATGGCAACCTGTCACTTTTACACCTCTTTTATCTCGCGCCAAAAGTGACTACGAAACGTGGTACAGTCTCGCGGTGTAACATTTCGTATGATCTGCCTACCCCAATTGGTAATACAGGCGAGATAACATATGTGTGTATCATCATCATCATCCAGCCTATATACGTCTCACTGCAGGGCACAGGCCTCCTCTCAGTATGAGAGGGCTTGGGCTATAGTTCCCAGTGCGGATTGGGAACTTCACACACAACATTGAATTGCTTCGTCGCTGTGTGCAGGTTTCCTCACGATGTTTTCCTTCACCGTATAGCTCGTGATAATCAAATTCGATATCGCACATAAATTGCGAAAAATTCAGAGGTGCGAGCTCGGGGTTTGAACCCACGACCCTCCGCTTGAGAGGCCACAGGTCGAACCGCTGGGCTACCACAGCTTCTTATATGTGTGTAAGTAAGTCTTTAACTAAATAAAGTTAAAAGCTTATGGCGTACACCATACCCAAGTTTACCCATCCAACACGACACATGTAGCATGCTGGGTCATGTTTACCCTATCTCATTTAGCTATTTAAATAGGACGGGGTGGGGGGCGGCGTGAAATTATTACCGCGTATATTTACCGCGTTTATTCGCGACTGGATAAAAATTTCGCTTCGCGTCCATTTTCTAGAGAAGAATGTAAAGAGATGACGTTAAATGACTAAAATTGAATCAGGGGTTTAGAAAATAACACCTCTCCGTTTCTTCCATGGATGCCGTAAGGAACTGTTAGGCGACAGGCTAGCAAC
Organism: Adoxophyes honmai; assembly: GCA_005406045.1. Lineage (NCBI taxonomy): Eukaryota > Metazoa > Arthropoda > Insecta > Lepidoptera > Tortricidae > Adoxophyes > Adoxophyes honmai. The sequence goes on from BHDV01071586.1 coordinate 7,538, forward strand.
TTGTCATTATTTTACCTTTGAACTGTGAAATAGTCAAGATTTTGACTATATAGCTGTGAGAAAAACTTCAATAGAGAGATGGTTTGAGTTTGATCTCTGTCCGGGAAGATGTTGTGCCTGGGGACCGAAGTCCATAGAGAGAATGCTTTCCTTCGCCGCTCTTCCGGTGTGAATTGAGCCTTATACAACTGATTTTTCAAAATTCGTTGAAGAACAGTTTTTGACAGCTAGTGACCTATCTCTAGATGATGTTTGACGAACAAGCTAAGCTGCTCGATGACAGGTGGTCACAGAGTTGCTATACAGCGTTTCGTGTGCTTTTTGAGAATAATGGTGTATATGATGATGTAGTTAGCGTGCAAAGCAACGGACGTGTTTGGTTGACTGCCAAACTTAAACTTACAACTGGCTTCTGGAAATATATTTTTTTCAGCAGCTTCAACTACAACATCAGTACAGATGTAGTGAGAAACTATTTTCCTTCGTAAATGTTCGGAAAAGTTCGTATTTATCGTTTTCTCTCAAATAGCTTCGGTGCCCATTTTAAAGGGAATTCATTCCGTAAAATATATGGTAAATATCCAGTTTTAAATAATAATTGTAATTGTTTTAAGTAATAAAACGATAAATACGAACTTTTCCGAACATTTACGAAGGAAAATAGTTTCTCACTACATCTGTAAACTCGCAAGCATATTTTGTATCATTAATTAACCTCACGGTAGTTTTATATTTAAAATTAATTAACCTGATACGTAATGAATTGGTGTATCATTCGTCACAGTTAACGGTTAATTAAAGAGTTAAGTGGCATTCGAATTACATGTAGCGTTTTATTGCGTTAAACTAAAACGGGCCGGTGTAACCGCATATTGGTGACATACCGCAGTTCGTTTGCGCCGACATATAAAGGACTGATCACACAGCATATAAATAAATAGTGATTTCTTCACTGGCTAAATTCATGGTACACAATAAATTAGAGTGAAATCCAATCTGAGATTTGAAAGTTTGATTTGAAAGATGAAAGATCACAAAACGCAATAATGCTAAAATTAATTCATAGCCGAACCAACGTAAAATGTTGACAAACCTCTCACATTTTCGTTTCAAACCAGGGATCGAATACCGGTATTATTTTCATACATTTATACCGGTATTCAATTTCGGTATCTCAGTTGTTATTGTATGTTATTGGATTTTTTTCATTTAATGTCGTACATTTGTAGACTTACCTAAATACTATCTAGGAATACCAAGCTAAAATTCCAAATTAAAGGAGATATTTTAGTTTTTAGTAATACCGGTAACGATCCCTGTTTCAAACCTTATTTTTTTTTATTGTGTGTCATTTTGGGATTAAAATACCACATCTCTATTTCTTCCGTAGATGTCATACGAAGCTACTTAGGAAACACATTTTAAGGTATATTTAGGCGATTGGCTAGCAACCTGTCACTATTTTATCTCTCCACATAATTATTACCTAAAAAATATGCAAGAGGTAAGGTGAACTAGTCATAGTTTTGTCTATGTAGCAATTCCTGTACTCTGCCTATTGGGGAACACACAGGTGTGATGTACACACAAAACCAATTCACAGTTAACGTCATAGTGACATTGCATTGCTCTAGAAAGGAAAACTTTATTACGTTTATTATGACAACGGTCTGGAGTGGGTCAGAAATCAATCAAGTCGACTGTAAGTGTGTCGAAAATAATTCACTATTTAGCCACATAAAGCCACACTGTTATTAGTCCCACCGCAAATGGGTTACGAATTCGCCGGCTCCTTGCGTTCGCGCCGTATTAGCGCAGCGCGGCCGCTGCACCGGAATCTGATTTACCTCCGTTATATCCGCCAAGTGTGCTAAACGCAGTAAAAGGAAAACAGTAAGAGAAAATGCGTTAAAGCCGTGATTATTTGTTTGTTTTGGCTGTACAACAAACATACTTAATAATGACGCCTGTGTTCCCAAATGGGGTGCGGAGCACACGAAACATGATATAGACAAAACCATTACTATTCCATCCCTCGTAGCCACTTCTAGTATATTTTTAGGCTTAAGAACAGGTGGGACTACGGAGAAACACACAATCACAGAAGTGATAAAAAAAAACTATTTACAAATCTACTGAAGTTGTACTATTACAAATGAAGCTCTGTTCTCAACGAAACGAGATCAATCGAAGCTCAACGATAAATCAATGCTAGTCTTATGACGTTTGTTTAGTTGGTCCCGCTTGTATCAAGGGAGCAATTATAATGCCACATACCAAAGGAATTTTGTTCGCCTATAGTACTTACCGTTATTAGCGAAGAAAATATCAACAATAACATTTTTATCCGTGTCAAATTGTGTTAATATATGCTTTTCTTTTTCTTTCTTTCAGTCTTATATGTCTTGTTGTCTTACTGAACCGTATTTCCTGTGACCACAAGCGGTATAAAAGTAAGTAATAAATTGCGGAACACCCTGTCGTCCGCAGACAAACCTTCAGCAATCCTCGAACATCACTATGCGGCTCTCTCTCACTCAACGAGGCGTAGCAAGGGACAGCAATAGTGGTGAGAAGCGGAAATTTAACGGGAAACTCCGGACTACCGGATTTTCTGGCTGAAGTATTTTGTATACCGACATTAAAGGTATTCATGGTAGCAACTGATAAGTTGTGTTGAAAAAATATTTTATGGTCCAAACTTTTTCTCGCTGGTTGTACTTTTGTTCAACAGTCCTCGGTTTAATTTGACAAAACTTTAAGTGGTACACTACTTAACATCTTGCCACGTTAAATTCCGAGAAATGTACCGTTCTATACCGTTAATGTCCGTTCTACTTGTGAATATATGTTTAGAGATTGGTTAGAAGAATTGGTAAAAGAGAATGTTTAGAGAACCTGACTGTGAAGGTGGTTCGTTTCCCAGTCGAGTCAGACACGTTTGTATGATAATTATGAATGTTTGCTGTCCAGTCTTGGATGTGTATCTAATATGTATGAGTAGGTTTATCTGTTCTCTAGTTAGCACAGGCATTAAATTGCTTTATTTGGGACTAGGTGATTGGTCTAAATTGTCCAATAACACTATTATTATTTAATATTTTTGCACAAAAGTTTCCAGACGAATGAGACCGTTGAATCGCTGGAATAACAGAACTTTACTGCTCTATTAGGTATGAAAATATAAAGCATTCCTTTTTTTACTTATATGTATAAGTTACAGGACACTAAGGCCTTCGGACATACTCAGCGTCTCTCGAGATAGTCATCATGTCACCTATGCTTGCCATACTCACTGAGCAGGCCTTGACAAAACCCGGAGCATCGTTCACTATGACTACAAAGACACTAAGTCTGCCTGGAACACCTAAAACTTTATAAACCGTCCTACCGACTGTTAGGATAGGAAGCCTGGGAGCAGTTTACCAGGCCATATTAGATACAAACTCCCACAACAGATGTCTCTGCAGAAGATTACAAAGAACTTTAAAATGGCGCGTCGTTTCCGGACTTTGTACGGCCATTATTTTCCGTTTACTTTTCTTGTGGTTCTGTTGTTTGTGACAAGGCTATCTTATCTAGTTTTGCTGAGAAAAGAATTGCAAATGTCTTACAGTCCGAGTTGAATTGAATCTGCGTTGCACTTTATTAAGTATTAACTGTTCCTAGTATTTGTTCTCGTAGATTGAAGTACTCCCACAAAAGGTTCTACTCCATCGCATTTCTCTTCTAAAAATACAAAATTGTGATCATTCAATTCATGTACAGGTTCTAGTAGTATTCTAGGAAGCACTGGAGACATTCTCTAGCAAACGAAACGAACGGCACACAATGCATACAATCCTAGCAGACCTTTTGTGCGCCGCAGACTCGATCGCACAAAAAGTCTGTCGTCTGCGCTGGCTCTAACGCTTTGGATGATAAAATGCAATCGTACCATTTCAACCCACTAAAATCTAAAACTACTGGTCAATGTCGATTGTTACAGATTGCAGAAACATAAAAAAAAGTTAAAATAGTTAAAACACTGCATTAACGTACTCACAGATTAATCAGGCTTGGCTGGTTCTAATTTAGTCCCGCTATCAAACTGCAATTTCCAGAACATAAAACACAAACACAACTGACAATGGACAGTCATCAGCCGACTGATTCCGTTGATTTAGGACTTTGGGCGCACAAACAAATTTTAATGCGCAAATGAGATTTGCGACATCAAATCATCAACGCAATAGGCTATATGACTAGAAAAAAGTATTTAATTCGTCAGATAGATCACCAAAAAATACTGTACACATATTTTTTTCTTTTATTTGACAGACGAAAAATGACGATAATACAGAGCCTAAAAGTTTCGCGTGACGTCACGTTTGAGTACAATTTTTACTCAAAGGTGACGTCAGGTCCCCACTCAGTAAGTTTGATGATCTGTACCTTTGTCGATGTTTAATTATTTGATAAACTAAAAAATATGTGTCTCATTTTTTTCCATAATCTAACTTGCGGGCTAATTAGAATGATATATATTAACCCTGTCATCATCCCTATTGCTAGGGAGCGGTGGTAGATCAAAGTATATTAAATTTGGTAGAGAAGCTTGATCGGCCATACAAAGAACTCAATATGAAACAGCCTTAGTTGGTTCACATTAATTATTAAACGATACACACAGTCATGATGCTTATGTTCCCAAAGAGGATAGTCAAAGCGCGCAAAACGATACAAAGACCGAATCATGACTGTTTCACGTTTAGTGGCCACTTTTAGTCGTTTTATTTTTAAACTAAATTATTTTCTCCATTTGGTTCTAACATTATACGTGTTAAAATAAATAAATTCCATAGTTTACAAGCGCGAACAGCGACGTCAATAGTTGTCGCGCGTAACGTATAGGGAGCGCTGGCAATTCCAACTGAATTACTGCGGCGACTGAATTTCATTCCTCTTGGCGCCGTGTTAAACGTTAACATTATTACATTTACATACAATCACGCTTATGTACCTGGGGTAGGCAGAGAACACGAGACGTGACAGACAAAACTATGATTATTTCACGCTGTGCAGCCATTTTCTAGCATGATTTTTGGCTTAAAAACAGATCGAAAAGGTACATAATAGTTACAAGTTGCTAGCCTGTCGCCTTACGCATTTCTAACCTATTTCAAAGTCGCAATATTTAACAAAAATGCGTTCGCAAACAAAAAAACACTTAGCTTACAGTTATCGGCGATTGGCATTTATTCCAGTTTTATCAAGCCCTGAGATTTAATTTACTAATTTTCTCCCCTTGTACGTGATAACTGCGTTTCCCTCCGACAAAATAACAGCCTGTTTACGCGTTAGCTCCGATCACGATTCAAAATGGCGCGGAACGTTCCTTTCCACGCAATACAATCCTCGAAACTTCTACTCGTTTGATTTTTAAAGCCGTCCCGATTTCCTATCTGTTACAATTCTATGCATAATAAAGTTCTGACAAAGGATATGCGCGCATACAAATAACAGACTTATGCAAAATATTGCAGGATTTCCTTGGTTTAATAGAATGTTGGAGATATTTACAGGCGCCGCGGCGCTCGTTTCAAACATAAATTATTCAAAATCCATTTTCTAGAAAAGTTTCATCAGCGGTCTCGATTTTAACGTTGTTGTATTTCAAACTTCACTTATAGCCAGTTAATATAGGATTAAAATTAATATTCAAGCTGTAAATTTAATTTATGTAGACAATGCATGAAATTTGTGGCCTATACAACCAGTGTTCTAATTTTAAATGAATATAATAGTTTTAAATCCTTTTTTTTGGTCGCAAGTGGCGAAGGCCGGGCGCCATGCTAACGATTAATTACAAGTTGCCAGCAACGCCCGCTAGCCCATACTTCCAATGTACCAACTGCAAAATTATATCGACATGATTTGTGCTCTTGCATAAGGTGTGGTGGTTTTTTTTTTCAAATTTATTTGATAGCTCCGTGGACACAGAAGATGACAACAAACTGTCTAAAGTAGTAAGACCCAGATCAATCCCCAATATACGTTCCTAGAAATTCAAAGTATGGTTTGGTGCTACAAGATATAAAAAACTACAAATTTCCTTCACTAATGGCTGTTTTCATAATTATTTCGCATTGGTAGGTCGAAACAGATCTTACTCAAAATGTGCCACTACTCAAAAATGAGACTTGGAGTATGAACCTATAGCTTAGGTTTTAATTGAGACACATTTTGAGTTAGTTCTGTTTTGAACTTTTGATCTAGCAGTTCGATTTGTAAGGCTAATCGAAAGATAAATGCATCGAACAATGATAATGTCCATTCTAAAATCATAAATAATAGTGCAAACGATATTTGGACAGAGTTTAAGACTCGGTGCGTAAAAGTGGAAATACTTGTCTTTGACAGTTGATAACGATATTACTTGGACCATAAATTGAAGCAATAATAAATCAGGGAGTTGTGAATCCGAATCGCTTTTATCGGGCGAATCATTCGTGAATGGGTATAACGTATTCAGTTTTTAACAACTGTTGAAATAATGGCCCTGTTTCGGAAATTACAACGTCGGCCACGTCACATGCGCCCAGACCCGCGGGGTCAAGTAAGACTGACCAGTGACCACATTCGCAAATTTTTTTTTTGCTATAAGAACACGTTTTTTTTAAATTACTGAATGAACTTCCTTAAATTTGTTCTAGTTTATTTATATCATCAGGAAAAACTGGTATCCCCTCATGTGTGGAGAATCCCTCAGCGGGACGGCACCAAAAAAACCGGTATTTGTGGCGCGTCCCGCTCCGGGCTTATGACAGAGGTGTGCTCACTATTGTGTCAAAAGCGTACTGATAAACTATGACTGGCTCTCTCTAGCTTATTAAAACGCGTTCAACGTAAAACAGCTAGGAAGCAACCGAAATACCGTCAAAAATCGCTTTTTCTCATATATGCGTATTTAAATAATTTCGGTAGTGGGATGCGATGTGTTTTTATAAAATCTAGCTAGCCTATGTGTTAGTCCAGGGGACGATGAAGAAGGGGACGAGGAAGATGACAATCTTCCTACATTCTGAATTTCATCAAAATTGGCCTCGCTGTTTGGGTGTGAATATGTAACAAACATAGTATATAACACACACTAACAAAATTTCACATTTACAATATTAGTGTGATGTGGTGTGATGACATGACTGTGTGATTATGTCATCGCCATAGAGGAAAAAGCCACTAGATACGAGTACATTGTAATTTTAGTAGTTCGGAGACGATTCCGCCAAACCATCGTGACGATTGCTGTGCTCTTATTGGCGGCCCAAGATCGTGCGTAACGCTAGTGCTTTTTTTCTCTACGGTTATTAGCTCTGTAGTTTCTGTGACAGTGATGGTGACGTTTATAAGTGACAATCCACTAATGGTTTAGTTGGTGGCCAACATTGTCTCTCTAATGGCTTTTCCCTCTATTGTCATAACCAATCCTGCGCAGTCCAGTCTCACTGAACCACGGAGCCAAAGGCGCAACAAAACGGCAATTGTCAGTAAATTTCATGACGAAAACGAGAATTGGCGTGTATTTATGACGTCACGTGATTGCACGGCGATCCGTCATGCGACGAATGATTTATAGTCATTAGCGATAGCCGGGTGACTGAGTAGTGTGGAAAATGCATTAACATTCCCTGGTGTGGGCTGGGCATACGAGACGTTACATAGACAATGGCTACTTTACGTCTCTGCCACTTCTTGCATGATTTAGGTTAAGAGGTACAGTAGTGACAGGTTACCGGTCTGTCACCGTAAGCACACTTAAACCTATTCTTTCTTAGGGCCGGCGCTGACTGCCGGCATGGCACGGAACGGCACTGCAAGTTATGCCGCAGCATCCTGTAAAATAACCCGTGGAATGCTTCGGCATGCTGTGGCATGCCGCGGCATCGTTGTATCAAAATAAAATAACATGAATTCTAAAATCATAGTAATAAGATTTAAAATAGTTATATCAGTAACAAATCCTTTGCCATGACCTGCCGTGCCATGCCGGCAGTCAGCGCCGGCCTTTACTGTCGCGTGTTATACTGAAATCGACACGATGTCGACGATATCGTGAGAGGCGATTATGGAAACAGCTAGGTTTAAGTATGTTTTAGGCGACAGGCTAGCCACTTGTCACTATTGTACCTCCTAACTTAAAACCTAAAAATGCAAGAAGTGTCTACGTAACGTGAAATAGTCTAAGTTCTATGTGCGTTTCGTATGCTCAGCCGACTCGTTTCTTTTTTTCTGTACATAACAATATTTCTAATCACAATATTCAACACAGCCAGGGAGGCCGTCATCGGAACGATAAGGAGGACTATTATTATTAGGAACATAGGCGTGATGTCAAAATGATATGCACTAATGTGTAGTGAAAACTTGCTGAACAAAAATTCTTACCGTACAACGAAAGAGTAACGATCCAAGTTAAACGCTGATCCGCTAGATATTCATGGGCTCTTAGTTCTAGCAGCAGCTTTTATGTTATGACAAAAGTTTTAAAATCCCGCCGGCCTCACAAAAGATGGCCGGTTGTGCGGACGATTAGTTTTATAATTCAAACTTCGCAACTATTCCCACTAAGTCTTTCAAGTTTGATTTTCTATGGGCGCGGAAATGCGATGGTTCCGTCGGATGATAGTAGGGGGCTACCTCTAAGTTTTAAAACTAGCTTAATATGGCGAGGGGCGAGTCGAGCCGCGCGCGAGATAGATCTGTACTTGTCACTAACTAGATAATACACATGGTAATTGGTGTAAAATGTCCAATGACACTATTATTTATTCTTTTTATAAAAAAAAATCCAGACGAAAGAGACGGTAAACGCTGGAATAACTGCCCGAATAATGATAAATTAATTATAAAGTGTGTTTGTTTGTTTGTCCGTCTTTCACGGCTAAACGGAGCGACGAATTGACATGATTTTTTTTAGGTAGAGATAGTTTAGGGCGTGGAGATTGACATAGGCTACTTTTTGTCTCTTCATAACCCCCCAGTTCCCTAAAATGGGGGGTGGAAGTTTGTATGGAGCATTTCGCAATTTTCAACGTAAAAACCTATAAATTGGCATGCGGGCTATTTGTGACTAACAAAAAAAAAATATAATTCCGAGATATCTTCTGTGTTACCCCGAATTTAACGCGAGCGTAGCCGCGGGCAAAAGCTAGTGTAAAATATTTCCAAATTTTTTCATAATTGGCCTCGTGGGAAACAAAATATTTTACCGCTTTTCAGGTCATTGCGTCCTGTATTTTTAGGGTTCCGTACCCAAAGGGTAAAAAGGGTCCCGTTACCCTACTGAGACTTCGCTGTCTGTCTGTGTGTCTGTCCGTCCGTCCGTCCGTCCGTCCGTCTGTCCGTCTGTCACCAGGCTGTATCTCACAAACCGTGAGAGCTAGAGAGTTGAAATTTTCACAGATGATGTATTTCTGTTGCCGCTATAACAACAAATACTAAAATCAAAATAATAATAATACTTAAGGGGGGCTCCCATAAAAAAAACGTGGTTTTATTTTGCTGTTTTGGGTCTATTTAAATAACTGTAACAGCTAAATACTTGAAACGCTCGCAGAATATTAATTAAATATCTACTTTAAAATAAATAATTAAATTAAAATAAAATTAGTATTTAAGGGGGGCTCCCATGCAAAAAATCTGATTTTTTGCAGTTTTTGGTACGGAACCCTTCGTGCGCGAGTCCGACTCGCACTTGGCCTGTTTTTTTTTTCTTAACGGGCCGTACGCATGTCCCGTTCACTGATCGAAATATTTACGGTCAATATCCGGCCACCACATGGTACACATACACAAAGATAAGATTATAACCATTTCACTTCTAGTAGTCACCTTCCGCCCTATTTTTAGGTTTAAAAAAAAGACCTGTATTAATGACGTCTGTGCTTACACCATCCACGGAAGAATTGGAATGGTGTTATTCTAACCCCGACATCCTACGTGGTAACCTACTATACATAATCCACGGAACCCAAAGCCGCGTTATACCGAGTTTGATTGTTGAAGAGTTAGCTTCATTAAGCCAGCCCATTGATCTGAGGCGCCGACAATGGGGAACAAAGAAAAGGTAATTAAAAGGTGGGGCCATTACTGAGCTCCGTACAAATCTTGAGCAAATGCTGAAAGTAATTATGATTTGTACTTCGTTTCATACATTACTTTTAACGGTTAAATCCTCATACATTTTTAAGTAAATCTAAGGCATCAAGAAGTGTCTACATCGCGCTGTCGAAGTTTCGAAAATCGGTTAAATATAACTTCCAACTTTCTCTCTGAGGACTTCAGTCCGCAGGCACAACATGTGCCTGAAGAGAAATCTCTCTATTGGAGTACAAATGCCACTTTATCTTAAGTAAGCCAAACCGTCCATAGGTTGAATATTAGGACTTATTGCCAAACAAAAGATCGAAATAATGCCACCGTATTTGACCGGGTGGTGCCGGGTTAGAATAGCACCACCCCCTTTCTTCCCGTGGGTGGTGTAAGAGTCGACTCTGGGAAAGGGTTAGTGTATTGTGAGCGATGGGCTAGCTATGTCACTGCAATATCACGTTTAACCATCTGGTTACCCTGAAATTGCTAAACGTGGCACTGGACTTTTGAATTTATGTGCTCTGCCTACCCCTCTTGGCTTACAGGCGTGAGAATATGTATGTATGTGTGTATTTGACCGTATCCTCAGTAGGCGCAGCGCAGACGACAGACTTTTGTGCGATCGAGTCTGCGGAGCAATAAAATCTCTGAATGGCGCGCAGAGAGTTTCCATTCAGAGTTTTTATTGCTCCGCAGACTCGATCGCACAAAAGTCTGTCGTCTGCGCTGCCCCGTAGAGCAAACGATCCATATAATTAGATTGTCACTCAAAGATTAACGACATCACGCTTGTGATGATTGTTCGGCCATTAATACAATCTATACCGTCTTAGTCAGGCGTGCTACTTCGGAGGCCATTACATTTCTTCGCTTGAGATGATGGATCCTGATTTGATTGATTGTGTTCAAACTCCTTCGCAATGAGATGTGATGGCGTGGTGGACCTGGTGGGCATAGGGATACACAAAACTATAAAATGCATTTTTTTTGTGTAAATAGGCTCCTAAGAACACCTTTACATGTAATTTTTAAGTCTATCAGCGCTTTGGAAAGACCATCATTGTTAAAAAGGATGCGCCGCAAGAAACATGACAGTATGTTTCACAAAATACAAATATAACAATCGTAAAAAAAATCATTAAGGAAAGGCAAGACATTTTACCTAAATGCACGGTGTATCACTGATCCAAGGACCAAAACAACTGGTTTTCTTGCCATCATGCCCTTGAAAGGGCACAAGTAAAGTTGCGCGCGAAATAGACCAGACACTGTCTAACTAGATGGCTTAAATGTTTGTACTTGGCGTGCCAAAAGGGAGCCAAAAAGGAGAGCAATGCTCTTCCTTTGACGCGATTTCATTTAGTTTTCTACCACTTAGATTAGGTTTAACTGCCTAGAGACAGGGCAACTTGAATAAGATGGCGTCACTTTTGAATCTGTTTCTCTCGGATTGTCACTTCCCATCAATAAAGCGCTCATGTGACGTTACAGTAGAGAAACAGTGGCACGCTTGGTTTTCATACAAATGCAGGAACTCGCGGTATTTATTTCGATATTAGTCTGTGGATACGACTCTATTACTAGGGGCAGTAGGACGTATCAGATATTTTTGCACGTTCCGTCGTGGCATATAATTAATGCTGGTACGACTAAAACTGCATCTGAAATGGTCAAAACAATTTCATTATTAACCGTAGACTCTTAACCACATCGTAAAGTCCCCTCAGCCCAACTTTGATTCAGGAAAACGTTCGTCCCGGGAATCGCGTAAATTCATAAAGAATGAAACATTTGCAAGTGTAATGAAAGAGGCGGGAAAAATAAAGGGAATTTCCATTGTTACTGTACGGATGAGGTCCGTTTATGCATACGAAAACTTATTACGCCCTCAAGAAAATCGCGGTTCTATTTGTAAGTGGGGGAAACGTGTCCGACGATCTATTATTGCTGGTTTGGCAGCTGAATATTTTATAACCACTATCAATGCAGATTGGGTCGCTTAGTGGGATTTGCTTGGCGATTTTGTTTTGTCATGCCACGTTATCTTCATTCGGAATGAATGTCAGATGTTTTGCTGGTTGATGCGTGAAATCGGTTTGGTGGGAGTTGTTTTTGCTGCACTTCTTCATAACAATAAAAAACTGAGTAACAAGCTTGTATAATTAATAAACATGATAAAGCACCGATAGCGCTACCACACGCAATAAATTAACAAACACACAAACTAATTAAATTAAGGACACACGCAGCCATGATGAATTCAATGATTAACGTAGGATGACAATTAAATTGATAACCAAAAGCAAAGATAAAAAATTATTTAATAAAAACAGTAAAAACCTCAAACTAAACCAATAAAAAGGTCTTACATGTGAGCGCGCAGTCGATACCTTTCTTATTGATATTAAGCGAAGAATAGCCGTAATTTTGCCCATATAATGTTTCATGTTCGTGTGCTCTGCCTCCCTAATTGGGAATGTAGACGTAATGTATGTACATTTGTAAATACAGTATGTAAACTTACTAAAACCATTTATTGAAATCCGAGCATATTTAGGTGATAAATAACGTAATGGCATAACTTACTGGCGTCCTAACACTTTTACGACGAAATGTACCAAAAATGAAATTAAAATTGTATGTGTTTTATAACGTCCTGTATTATTTCATTACAATTTTAACATCTGGTATCTGGTTGTCAAGTCAAGGGTCAAGGTCAAGTTCAACACATGACATGACACCTGCACTGTCAGTGAAATTAAGGCTATGTGCACACTCACAATTAAATACGACGTAGTTCAATGTGGCGTCCGCCGTTAGCGATGACTTTTAGCAAGCGGCGGTGGTTGTTTTTCTGAACGCGACGCAGCAAATTTGGGTCTTGCTGGGCTCGTCGCTTGATTTTGTTGAAGGCCTGTTTCATTTCTTCTTCCGTTCTCGATTCTTTTTTACACACTATCTGCTTTACCCAACCCCAAAAGAAATAGTCCAGAGGGGTGAAAGTCTGGCAAACTCTGAGTGCCGAAAATTTCGTCCAACCAGTGTCTTACTTGAATGGCACGGTCGATCCGCGGCAAAAGGTCCTCTTATTTCAATGCATGTGTATCTTAACCACATAAAAATGATGCTGTGGGTCTCATTTCAAAATGTTGTGGACGTATGTGTGGCTAACATCAAACAACCGCCCTGCTCTTCTAGTGCTGGAGCCAGGATCTTCTACAAAATGATTTAAGATCATTTCCTCTGTCCTGTCCTGACGTTAATACGAGGACGATGCCCACCAGTACGAACCGGAACCGCTCTTTCATTTTTACGCACTCTGGTAACAGCCCTTACAATGATACGCGAGTCCGTAGGCTGTCTTCGCTGCCGGAATCTCTCAGCGTACAATCGAAGAGACCGCGAACCATTTTGTCCGCATTCCCCGTAAATAAACACCACGTCTAGTATCTCTTCAGCTCTTCAATTCATCATGAATTACATTGTATTGTTTGCAATAAAGAAACGTCACATTGAAAACTAATCTGTCATTTAAGTTTGCTTGCTTGCCAAACTCTTTTGTTGGCATAATTAAGAAAAAGAAAATTGACAATGAAATGACACTAAATAGCAAAATCGATGTGTTTACGTGGTAAATTGAAGATAATTTAGCTTTTACTTTTATTTATGTGACTGAAATTAACAGAAGTGTAAAACGGGCATGGAGAAATAAGATATTCTAATGAATACTTAAGTAACAAAATTTCACGAATTATTGTATTAATAATGGATTTCCTTCACGCGTCTCAATGTAAACATGTGTTACACAGGCTGATATTCTTATGGTTAACCGACTTTGAAAAAGGTAACAATTTTATACAATGATTTAATGATATCTTTAAAAATATTTAACTTATAAGTAAAAATAATATGGTAAAACACTACACTGGTTTGGGGCGATAACTGGTTTAAATAAATGGTTTTAGTGAGTTTACATACTGTATGTATAAGTACTTTTAAACTTCGTAATTCGCATCGTACGTAACAAGACTCAGTTCCAGTCTGTAAGCTACACCTGTGTCATATACCCTCACCTTAATCATTCGAGTACTTCTCATCCGCAGCATCCACTCTCCCCAAATCTAATAACGCCGGACTAAAGCCTACATCTCCATGCTTTGTAGCACTATAAGCCTCTAATGCACTAAAACAAAAGAGAGACCCGCCATTTTATCTTTCATCCCACAGATCAAACATTAAGTAGATATGGCATGTCTATGGGCAGGGAGGTCTACTACGGCAAGCAACTAATGGTAGAAAGAGACAACAATATTTTTATGCCTCAACATGTTTGCGGATGGACCTTCTGTACGTAATACTATTGTTACCTATTCTGTGCTTGTACGCTCACGGTTTAAAGTAACATAGTCGATGTAATTCGTTAAAACATTAACAAACTATGCCTTATAAATGCGTCTTAAATCGGATTTAGCTTTATATGTTTTGGGCTAGTCCGTAGCCCTTCATCTAGGAACCGCGGTGGTTGCTGGCAACATACCCGAAATATGTCGAGCTAAACTCGATTTAAGATGTGAGTCATCCGCATACTTTATTATAAGTGAGTCTCACTGCAGTTTCATGTTTAAAACTATGCCTTATGGCTTATGCTATTTTGGAATGTAAAAACTGCAACTACATTAATAAAAAACAGTAGCTGGGGTGTAAGCCGGTTAGTCCACGTGGGAACAACAACAATAATCCTATCATTATGGGCTATTTTTTTAACAGCATTCAGATCAAGTTTAACTTTAAATTTCGGCGACACGGAAGTCCACATAGAAGCATTGACTGGTGCCACTTCTATATAATAATACTTCCATGTTTCATCCCAATCCGTCTTTTTATTAAGTCACATATTCTTTGAATCATACGGCGTTCGTTAGCCGCCATGAAAAGCAGCATTAGTTGGCGACCCCTGAAAGGGATGAAAGAATAAAAGCCACCGAAACATGTATTACGTTAAGGCCAGTGGTCGTGCACTGTTAATACTCGAGGTCTTTTTAAGCCCATTGTCTGTGCCTGGATATAAATCATAAAGGCAAAGGAGTTTCTCGATTGTTATATATGCGTTGATATAAAAAAACATCAATGTATTTTGTAAATGAGGAAGGTAGAGTGCACGAATCGTTCCTTAGGCAATTATTTCTAACTTTGTAAACACTTGTAGCACCGCCAAAGCTTTCGGGATATCAATTAATATGGTGTATGCACATAAATGCTAAACGTGGCACTGGATTTTTGAATTCATGTGCTCTGCCTACCCCTCTTGGGAATACAGGCGTGAGAATATGTGTGTGTGTATGCACATAAAACTATCGTGGTAGTGGCACTTGTGTTTAGTAGGTTGCAGAAACGTTTACAAACGCGCATCTCAAGCACGACAATCCCGCTCGTCTCGTCCCAACAGTTCCAGGATACCGTGAGGCGTATCCACAGACTTATATCGAAATAGATACCGCGAGTTCCTGCATTTGTATGAAAACCAAACGTGCCACTTTTTCACTCCCTACTGCAACGTCACATTGACATGCCGAGTCCGAAACCGATTTAAAGGTGACGCCTTGTTCAAGTTGTCCTGTATGTAGGAAGTTAAATCTAATCTAAGTGGTAGAAAACTAAATGAAATCGCGTCAAAGGAAGAGCATTGCTCGCGAAGCACGCGAAGTACATACACTTGAGTCATCTATTTCGATGCAAGTCTGTGGACGTATCTAAGTGTGTGTTGCTCAAGCGGACTGTGTATGGAGATCGACTTCTCTCCCTCCTTGTTTTATGCTCCAGCGCAAAACGTTACCGTTTTCAACCAGTTGCAACTTCTTACCGACCTTTGCCCCGGACACTACTTTCCCGACTTTTCTGCAGGCATTTCCTTAAGTAATTAGTATTTGAGCTTGCATCAGTACTTAGCTGGAAACAAAGCTTGTTTGCACAAGTTTATCTTCGCCAGTTATATCTTAATTAACAATGAAAGTTCTTTTGAACTCGCCTGACGTCAAAGAACTGGAGTGCACTTAGCGTTCAGTTGGACTTTTTCATTGAAACGTAAGTTTAGTTAGAATTGCGAAGTGTGTTCTCAACTTTGTATTGGGTACGTTTGTGAGGATAGTTATTACCGAAGAGAAAAGACGGGTTTTATATGTTCAAGGTGACTGTATGTTTGTCTATGGTGTCGTACTTCTTGATCGTTATGAATATGGCTTTTAGGGTTTCGCACTTCTATAAGAAAAAATGAACCTATGAAAGATACATATTTCTTCAGTTACCTCTTACGACATCACAAAGGAAGGAGCGTAGAGAACAAACTTTTATGTAAAAAAAAAAATACTTTCTGCCAAATTTCATGCGATCGTCTTTGGAATGGTGGTCTTTCCGAAGCGCTGGCAAACTCGAAAAAAACTGCAGGTATTGAGATTACCTACCTACTTTTTGAACACCAAGCTTGCTTTCAAATTTTTCAAGGTTACGTAGAGTATGACATAGTGAAAGCATTTTCGTAATGTAGCGACTCATGAATTAACACTTTTGACATTAAAGTTAACATAATGAAGAAGAGTTTTAAACAAATCACATTCTCATCTTTCATTTTCCAATCTGTCTGAAACCGCTCTTATATATTTGTAAGCATTAAATTAGGTACACTGAATGAGTGACTTGAGATCCAAGTTTGATTTTAAATACATTCGCTGGCGCACTCCGCCCTGAGTGATAGTTGTCGTCGACTTAGCAAGAGCAACCGTATCTAATTCAAGAGACCGTGTGCAACGTTTTAGTTAATTTGCGAATAGTTTTAGTGAAATGTCTTTGGTACTGGAAACTACTAACAAAGCTCTGAGAATTCTACGGTACTTGCCAACTTCAGTTGCTAGTGCTTCACTGTTGCGATCTTGTAAGAAGCAGACTTGTCTTCTAAGAAGCAAATGTACTGGAATGGAGCATAAGAAATAAGATATTCAGATTTTAGGTAAGGTAAAAGTTCGGTGCTTGACGCTGTACTAATATGGCAAGATCACTCTGTCAAAGCAATATGGGATAATTAGAAGTAAGAGAAAGTTTTTCATTCAAGGCATGTTACTTTAAGTGGGATGTCTATGCCATATACTAGTACAGGGTCGTACGCTGGGAACCTTTCATGATCGTTTAAGTGAGGAAGAGTTAGGTTCAACGGCGACCTTACTACACGCGAAATGAGCGAAGCAAGCAAGCCGCTGTAGATAAAATAGATAAAACACTATATGGGGAAAACCATCAAACGTTAAGGATTCAGATTAAATATCTATAAAATCCCCAGTCACCCGGTACGGTACTTTAAGTATTAAATTTGAAATATGCCATTTGTTTCTGTCATGGTGAGCAGGAGCCAATTGAATCAGAAAGCGCAGCAGTTTTATATCAAGGCAAATATTCAGGCAGGTGAGCGTAAAAAACGCGCCAGCCATTCTCGCTTTGACGCCCCGAATGCTACTGTCAATCGAAAACACCGTGCACCACTCGCGCGGACAAAGGGAAACTATTCCATTGAAACACAAACATCAGCAGACCCTCATCACACCAAATCCGACTTGCATCTATCCCGTTTTTATATTTTATACGCTAAAGTATTAGCGTCACGTATTCAATATTTAGCCGAAATGTCTTCTCGGAGGATCAAAGGGGTCTTATAGAAATGTTTCACGTCTGCCGTATCAACAGTCAGAGCAATATGTCGGATTTTTATCTCGATTTCTATTCATGGGAAGCAAGTTTGCGTTTTGAAAGTTAATGTTTCGAGGTGGTTTATGGTTGAAGGGCGAGTATTGACGTGGAGATGGATTGCCCGCATCGTCGCGTCGGAAGGTCCAGTTTTTCATGCATATTTAGACTTTGTTTTTCTCGCATATTTAAGCGACAATATTTTCAGGGCTGTGTAAACAATAATATTATTTCCCGTGTGGTGTCGGGTTTAGAATAACACAACTCCAATTGTTACATGCATATCGTAAAAAGCGACAAGGAAATTTGTAGGTTATTTATGGTATATTTTAGGCGACAGGCTAGCAGTAGCAACCTGTCACAATAGAATGCGCTCAACTTAAAACTTTAAAAATATTCTAGAAGTGGCCGCAAAACGTCATATAGTTATGATTTTGTCTATGTAGCATTTCGTATCGCATTTAATGTGGTAAGATTTTTAGCAATGGGGGCATTTTCAGCATCGTTTTCCATGGAATTTCCCCCATAAAATCTTTCCAAGTTAGATGACGTACACACCATTTTAACAGCAACAGAGCACAAAATCATAGACAACACGTGCAATTTACATCGGCGGTAGATAATGTTTTTCCAATAGCAACTTTTGCATGGAAAAACATTTATTATTAGCAAACAGCGTCGCCGCTTACAAATTGAAAACGTGCCTTGCCACAGCCCCGGTTTGTTTATTAAACTCTCGTATAAAAGGCCATTGTGTTTGCCCTATTTACAGTGTGCCCTAAAAATTAACCCGGGACACTCGGCTCGATTTTTAATGGAACGGATATTGTTTGGAGATAGGAAAATTACCTAGGCTCACCTTTTTGCCGGTTTGGACGGAATTTTTAGTCGTTTCTGATAATTGCGTGCTTACCTTAGATCGTTTTAGAATTGTTAGGGAAAATAGAGTTTGCAATCATTTTGTAAAAAATACCTGCTTAAATACTATTTTACTATCTCAACTTCTTGGTAATAGTATGTAATCGGATTAAAGTGGTGTGAGTAGGGATTAAACTGACATTCAAACCTGACTTTTATTGGACAGCAAAACAATCACGAAAATATAGGTATACCACACTTGTTGCGGTCATTGGCATTTTAGTTTTTTTATGATTTTTTTTTTTTATTGAATTTTAGTAACGTTAATTATAAACACAGAATAATTTAACCATCCACGTCATCCCGCAATTGAGATTAAATGGAATTTCATACTCAAATTCAAGTGAGTTGGGAAAACTATTGGATCGACTCTGTTAGATTATAAACAACTCCATATCTAAGATATACGGTCAACATTAACAATTACAGTGCACAAAACAAATGAAAGTTAGATAACCACGCGGTCGTCTAAGCGCCAAAACTTTTTCAAACGAACCGAGCAGCATCATAACCTCAAAACTTTTGCATTCTCCCACAACGTTTAAAATAACCCAACACGCTTTAGTCCATCTCAAAGAGGAATCGAAATGTGGCTTGCAAATTTCAGTCAGACTTTAATACCAAATCGCTTGATCCCCTAAACTTTCGAGAAGCGACCTTGTCGGTTAAAACTTAAGGCAGATCTCGGGCGAATAGTTAAATTTGTAATGTTGTAAGTAAACAAGCCCTCGATTGTTGCGGTAAGCTATGTTTGTATGTTTGTTTGTTTGTCAAACTACGGGAACGGTCAAGAAGCTTATACTCAAACTGGAGATTGCATATAGAAGAAAAAAGTGAAGCCCAAAAAATTGACCTTGAATGACGTCAC
>BHDV01071586.1:28709-55147 GCA_005406045.1 Adoxophyes honmai
GTAAAGTTCAAACCAGGTCAAAAAACAGATCATCAAAATTTTATTACTAGTGCAATATCCAGATAGTATATAAGATTCTTGGGAACGGTGCTGATTTGTGTGTCCGGCGATAGGGTCTTGATTTGCGACTCTGGTCTCAATTGAGCCTTCAACGCTTCGGGATTTAGTTGATTGTTGCTTGGCACTGGTCGGTTGACAATTAACCTTTCTGTCAACCGTGTTGTCACGGGTGACGTTATGAACTGCTGCGGCCGCACGCGGTCGATGATTCGATAAACACCGAGTCACGACAAGATTGTTTTCTTTTTTGAAACTAGTTACTAGAAACAGTTTATTCCTGGCAAGGATTTTTTTAATAAACCAGAACTACGCTTAAAATCAAAGTGGATGTTAAGTATGACAAATTAATGATTTTGGTTCTAACGTGTTGTCTAGGTACAGGCGTAATGTTTAAGCTTTAGTTCATTTTAAGTTGTTATTCCTATTCTATTATCTATCATTCACATAGTCACGGTCACTAATGAATGTAACAATATACATAATACTTACACCTGCGGAAAGTCTTATTCTCTGCACCCCGTAACAACACTGTACCTAAGCCGTATTGTTATTTCGCATACATACATATATATTCTCACGCCTGTATTCCCAAGAGGGGTAGGCAGAGCACATGAAAACCAATAGTTATTTCGCGAATTCCAATTAAACATTTTAGCATACACGCAGAAGTTTGTCACAATCTAAATACAGATAAAGTAGAAAATTTTACTTTTAAGAAACACAATTTTTGTTGAAGCATGTTTTGACGGTAAAATAAATGTACCTGTACCTGTTAATCATAATTTAGTGGTGGATTAGGAGTCTTTAACTGATTTTGTCAACTAAAATCAGAAAATTTTGAACAGTAACCTCCGTAATAACTTCCATTTGGTACATTCGCATTGTATTTGCTAATTATGTTTTAAGTTTAACGCATATTGGTTCATTTCATTGTCCCAACACATGACCACAAAATTTCGGTTTACTAACCACAATTTTTGCATTACAATATCTCAAACCTGAAATACTGTAGCCATTATTCCCATCGCATTGCATTTGACAATTTCAGGCGCCACCGACACCTATCGGAGCCAATTTTAGATGCGTTTTAAATGTGTTGGATTTTGTGGTGTTCATGTAGACTGAATATTATGGCTGTGGTTGCCGGACCGCTATATTCATTTCAACGTGTTTGCGGTCAAATAAAATCCATTTTGAATTTAGTTTAATGCCACCGCACTGCTGGACAGAAGGATAAACGGTTGATTATATAAAGGGGATACATAGATTCGGCGGTACTTGACTTAAGTCTGTGGTGAAATAATATGGTTAACCTTTGCATCTACGCATTACATCATGCATCACTTCACGTAAACTCGTTCAGTCAGAGTCTGATACATGTATACACTTTAGTACCTTTTCTAATTAACCTCATATTTGAACTCTCGCATGAAATTGTCACTGCGATCACAGTGACAAAGTACCAAAGTGTAACCATGTATCAGACGCCGACTGTACATAACGCCAGAGCTCATGAAATGATAACTACATAGACAAACCATGACCACTTGAAGATTTTTTTTAAGTCTTAAGAAGGTATATTTTAAGCGACAGTCTAGCAATCTGTCACTATTGTACCTACATACATACATCACGCCTGTATTTAATTTTCTAAAACCCTGAATATAAATACCGACTATCTGACGTTTTCTGTCACATTATATGGCGATTATATTATAATATTATTCATTTTCTCGTTTGGTGACAGGTTAGAATAACACCTCTCCATTCGTAAGAGGCGATTAAGGAAAATGGGCTATGATATACTTTAGGTTACAGGCCAGCAATCTGCCATTATTATATATGTACGTCTTACCTTACGTACATACATAGGTACATTATGCCTGTTTTTGTAAATGGGGAAAGCACACTAAACGCTATAATGACTATTGACGACTATTTGAAATATCTTAGCCTTTTCTAGCATTCTTTTAAGAATGAAGTTATGAGGTAGAATAAGTTTAGGTATGCTTTAGGCAACAAGCTAGCAACATGTCTGTTTTATACGTCTTTTATTTAATTTGGACCTAAAAATACGCTAGTCAAGATTTTGTAGCGTTTCGCGTGCTCTCCTTATCCCATTTGAGCACATAAAACGTGATTACAGTCATGTGTGTAATGATTAAAATTTGACCATTACTGCCACAGAACAGAAAAAACTAGTAGAAGTGCCCCGAACGTTACGCGGGACTTGCCTTAGTCCGCAGCTTTCATTGATCCGCCATGAGTTATATTTTTGATGCGGCTATCGTTTTTACCTTCTAAAATTGCAGAATAGGGTACATGTACATATTTTCAGAAAATCGTTCGCTCAACTTTCACGTATAATGAAAGCTGCGGACTAAGGCGAGTCCCGCGTAACGTTGACACACGTGCCCAGTGGGCGGGGCACTTCTACTAGTTTTTTTCTGTTCTGTAATTACTGCTGATAACCATTAACAAATAATGTCTGATTTTTACCAAAGCGCCAAAACCACTTTTACCCAAACCTAAACTGACTCAACCTACAACGTAAATCGACTTGCCACTGGTCCCATCAATCTAAATTTCCCTAACGGAGTATCAGCAAAGAGTTTTAATCATAACTAGCGGGTAGCAGACAAACTCAATATAAAGGGCCCGTCCCATTGGTCGACGGGGCGATACCTACTCGACGCTATTAACTCCCCATCCGCTGCCTTAGGCCACCGACAAATCACTTTTCAACCCCTCCGGCCTTAGGGTGAAAAATACAGTAGGAATTTTAGGACCTAGCACGGGGCTGGTGTAGTTAGGGCTAAATGTACGGCTACTTATCTGCCAATAGCTTTTGGAGTTTGTATTTGAAGCTGAGTAATGTCGTTTTCGATAGGTATTGATAGTTTTTTGATGGTTGTCATCATCATCATCTCTTCAGCCATAAGATTTGCACTGCTGAAAATAGGCCTCCCTGTTAGACTTATTTGACCGGATTATTGTATTGTATTGAATTTTACTACACGTTCCCACATCACATCTGTTTCCAAAGATGGTGTAGGCAGAACACACGATACGTTTAATTTCATACTTTTTGTTTTACTGTATTGACATCCGACTTATATAATATGTATACAAAATTTCTGGTCGATTGGCAGTCGGAAAATGGTTTTTTTCTTCCAACAACACTTGATTATAGGCGAGTAAATAATATACATATAATATCGGGATAAGTGAAATGAATCGTAAGCGAGTTGCAAAATAGTATGCTGAGATATGCGCTTTTTCACAACATCGTCAACTTGAGTACCTCTACCTATGTTACTATTATAATAATTATAAAAAAAAAACTAGCTGTTGTCCGCAACTCCGTCTACGTAAAGCTATTTTATCGCAATCCCACGGGACCGATGTAATTTCTGGGATAAAAAGTAGCTTATGTATCAATCCAGATTGTCAGCTTCCTGCTTATCAAATTACATCAAAATCGGACCTGCCGTTTGAGCATGAAAAGGTAACAAACAAACACTCAAACTTTTACATCTATAATTAAATTCTGGAATCGTCATCCACATATCAAAGTCACTTCTTCATAGTTCTCCGTACAAAGACTAAAAAAAAACTTTCACAGGTTAAAAAAATATAATTTGTCGAAATACCATCGCACGACGATAGACCCGCGACACCCTTACTCAATTCCATTTAAGCGTAAAATTTCAGACACCACAGCCTAAAAAAAACACCTCACTCAAATACTTCCCAACGAGAAGCTCGAAAAATTATCGCTCAAACTTGTTTAGTCTGCGCCAAGTTAGTAGGGTGACCAAATTGATGATCAGACAGACGCCCTGTAGGGTAACATCCATAAAATTACATACTCAGGATTGGCGGGCAGTTATTGAATCACTTAGGCATGCATAGGATATTTTCTGCTCGTATGAAACCGAGTGAGATGAATTTTACCCTCAACTGTTTTGGGGTGACCGTAATAGAGTGAATTTTTATAAGGGTTTTACTGTGTTGTCGGGTTTAGAATTGTATTATAATATTTACACCTCTCCATGTCTTCCGTGGATGTTAGATAAGGAGATACAGGAAATAGGTTTTTGGTTGGGACGGGTCGCTACCCTATCACTGTTGACTCTGTTGTCTAGCTTTAAAATTGAGCTGAACGTAGCTACTAAATGGTTTTGACCATGTAATATTTCATGTGCTCTGTCTACCCCTTATGGAAATACAGGCGTTATGTTTGTATAGTATATTTTTGCGACTAAACCCTTTTGAAGTTTTTGAACACATATTTTCTTTGCGATTTTCAGCCAAAGAAGGTAGGTGTCATGTTATTTGTATTGACCCTTTTATAACTTTGAACTTTAAATTGTCTTGAGAGTGGTTACGTCACATGAAATAGTCACGGTATATCCATTACTTGCGTTCGTTTTTAAACACAAACACGATGTTGATAAATTATTATGTAGATGTGTGTGTGTATAAAACTTTTCTGTCACTGAACTTCGACAGCTTATCAGCAAAATACTGGAATTAGAGTAATCTTCCCTTAAAATTGGGGCTTGTAGTAAATTGGTGGCAACAGTAAAGTACCTTTAAGTGCTTTTTGACCGCGTAGGCCGCGCGTTATTGCTTTTAAGTTTGGATAATAGACATAGCTTTGAAAGCAAGAACATCATACATAAACGTCACGCCCGTAAGAAGTACACTGACAGACCCACTAATTTTTCGTGTTACCCGTGTGATGTCGAGTTTAGAATGAGATCTCTTCTTTCCTCCATGGATGTAGAAAAGGCGACTTAGGAATTTGTCACTGTTATTGATATTTTATCTGAGTTCAAGCTTAAAAAATGTGCTACAAATGGCTACGACCTGTGAAATAGGCGTGGTTCTAACGAGGCATGATGTGTATTTTTTTTAAATGGCCTGTAAGCTTCTAACGTAAAAAGCCAAGGATCTGTGAATGCAGTATTTTGTTCTGTATAATATGTTTTTCTGCGCTTGGCTTTTATGTAAAAAAGTAAAACAAAAACAGCAATCATTTATAATTTCTGGGCTATGTATTTCACCCTTTTCATATTTTTTACAAGAACCTTCTCCTGATAATAATTTAAACGCAAAATCAAAACTAGCGAAATCAATTCAGCAGTTCCAGCGTGATACCGAAACCAGTTTATTTTTATTAATAATTTTATAAAAGTATTTCTAAAATCAACAGCATTTCCCGCTTGTTGTGTCGCGGACCGCGTCTGTGTCACCGAACAGCGATAGTGGCACCGAGCGAGATTGGATCGCGCGCTATTAGAAATATTGGAGCAATAACGGGTTAGCTCGGACGTGTTATAGGCAGGGCTTGCGACCGGTACCAGATACCGGCACGGAATAGGTTACAGTACTACGTATAAAAGGACCGGTCCCAAAAATTTTCAGGCGCAAAAATATAGCTGTCACTTTCTACTGCTGTTGTAGATCTTGTACGATTCGTCGGCAGAGCATGCGTGCTGTAGACCTCCTTTGTGCGCTTAGCACAGCAATACGCTCTAGTCGCTTTGTGACGCTTCTGACACTTGTAACGTGACGTCTGTAATTAGACAGTGACAGGTATAGTGTATCTCAAGCGTATCTCTACTTGTGCCTTGCTGGGCAGAGCTCTTAGAGTTTGTCCGGAATAATCCAAACCACACCTTTTTGAAACCGCTCGAACCGACAACGTTTCATTTACAGTCATAAATGGAAGTCGACGATTTTGGAAAATGAATCCAGTTTTGTTGCTAAAGTCAATAATTTTCTGCTTAAGCTTAGACATTCCCTGACCTACGTTTCGCTTTAATCAGAAAGTGTTCTTTATCTTGCTTCAAAACCCACGCTACGCTTGGGATTCTGTGCTTGAATCACTTTGTTCACGTTGCAATCGTAGAAACATAGTATTAGGCTAATAGTTGGTCGAATTTCAATAGAAGCGCTCCGCTCACGTTAAACAACAACTTTAAAGCTTTAATAACCGTAGTGGATACATTCCGAAGTATTTAATGGTATCCGTACCCTAGAGATACTTGTACAAACCTCGAAAACGATACAGGTCACCAAGATCAAAGATACCGGTATTTCAATTCCGGTTATAAAGTGATACCAGAATCCCACGTCACTATACTAAATTGACAATAGCACTTTATGCTACCAGTAAAATGGCGACCAAAAGCTTTGCCTTGCTCAAAAATGTTACGAAATCGAAAAGGTTCCAGCATGACATCTTTCGCCATAATACGACACAGGAAAATTCTGACGTAGCTCATTTTTACTACATTTACGAGTATGGTACTATAACCAACAATTATATGAAAACAGTTGAAATTAAGTATTATGTACTGTAAGTACTGAAATTAAGTAAAAAAAAATTACACTTATACAAGAAAAGTACATTCGTGAATAAATAAATTCTTTCAAGTGGTGTCTTTTATTTAACAACTCACAAAATAATGTCCATTATCGTCGTATTGCCCGTGTGGTGCCGGGTTAGAATAGCACCTCCCCCTTTCTTCCCGTGGGTGTCGTAAGAGTCGAATCTGGGAAAGGGTTAGTGTATTGTGGGCGATGGGCTAGCAACCTGTCACTGCAATATCACGTTTAACCATCTGGTTACCCTGAAATTGCTAAACGTGGCACTTGATTTTTGAATTCATGTGCTCTGCCTACCCTTCTTGGGAATACAGGCGTGAGAATATGTATATATGTATGTATGTATTATCGTCGTAAACACTACCGTCGTTTTGCGTGTAAATAACACCTTTCCATTTCTTTCATCGATGTCGTAAAAGTCTGCTAAGGAAATACAAAACAAAACAGGACAAAACCACCATAGACCGAGATTTTAATATTTAAAGATCGTAAAATTCTTTCAACTCTCGTCCGGTGCATTCCTTTCGGTGGAAATAGTCATTTACTCTAGTGAGTTTAGCTCAACCCCCATTCTGTATTCTCAGATAGACTTGATCTAAACTTCTTCAAGTCTGGAGAAAAAATGCTATTCCTGAACTAGTAGGAATAGTTACTTTGTTAGCCTTGAAAGTCTAGATCAAGTCTACCTGCGAATACAGAATGTGGGTTGTGTAACGTCAGATGGCTTGCCTTATTAGATTAGTGAATTCCAGTCGAATCAGAAGTAGGCAGAGCCCTATCGTTACTCGGCTGACGTCCCTTAATCTCGTTGATGTGGAAGGAACATCGACGTTTATACACGTTAACACACAGTGGGGGAAGATACAGAAGGGAGGTTGGGAAGTATTACCGCGAATCAACTTTTTTGTGCTGTTTTGCTGTCTATAAGCTCCAGTTTGTCACGTAAGTTCTGTATGATACATACTTTGCATACAATCACGCCTATGTCCCCAATGGGGTAGGCAAAGCACAAGAAATATGACAGAGACAAAACCATTATGACTATTTCACTCTTCACTTACGTCTAGCATAATTTTAGGTTTGAAAACACATGGAAGAGTTACCTTTAAACGTAGGTAGATGACTTGAGCTCTTAGTAAAAACTACAATGTGTCGGTAAAATAAAATATACCTACACATTTACTACGTTCCGCTTTTATTTTTTGCCCGTAGAAGCTACTACAACTATTCTGTGTGACATCTAGAAAAACAATTCTTAGCAGAAAACCAGCAGACTCTCCTATAACCATACTCAACCACTTTTCTATTCGGCTCAATGGTAAAATGTATGTTTAATCTGTATTTATTTTAATCTTCAGAAAATACACTTCCAAAATTGTTTATGTATCTATCAGTAGAAATCATAACCATTGCACAGGGCTAATTTTCAGTTTCCAAATGTTATAACTATAATCCACCCTGCGGCAAAAGAGACAATGCTCGTAAAGTCTATTTGTAAATGATTCCGCTCACGTACCTAATATTGTTTAGGGGCTAATACTTTTACCTACCTGCCGAGGAAATTATATTGTGTCTTCTATTAAATTAACGACCGTCTTGGTCTACCCTCTCGCTCCCTCCCTACGTGCGTGGCTGAGACGCCTGAAGACCGCCGGTGTCGCCGAGCATTAGGATAAGCGGGTCCATTTCGAAATGGCCCTTACGATTTACGCGTTTCATTTGTCATTTTTTGGAACGGTTAATGTTCTAATGGCTCCTGCCCATAAAGGAGAGTAATGAAATGAGGCCATTTTTGCTGGCTGATTTATATTAGTGGCCAGCATCAAATTTGGCGATTCGTGCCAAGTGAATAGGTAGAAAAAGTTGTCTGAGATTCAAGGCTAAGGTCTCACTGTTGTGTTATTGTGAGGCTAATGGTTAAGCAAAGTATCGATACTTTTCACACAAACATTGTGGTCGCCGTTATTTGATGGGTTGATTGAGAACGGTGTAGTACTGCGTTCGTTTGAATAAACTTTTCACTCAGATTTACTGCTCTTTTGAATCTATCTTTAACGCATCATCGTCATCATCATTTCAGCCATAAGACGTCCACTGGTGAACACAATAATATGCCTCCCTTTTAAATTTCCATGAATACCTGTTGGAAGCGACCTGCATCCAGCGTTTTCCGGCGACCTTAATCAAGTCGTCTGTCCATCTTGTAGGTGGACGTCCTACGCTGCGCTTGCTGGTCCGTGGTCTCCACTCAAGCACTTTTCGACCCCATCGGCCATCCGCTCTTCGTGCAATGCGTTTACCATCAAAAGTGATGATAAGTAGTAGGTACTGTAGGTAGATAGATTTCGCATCATCTCAAGTCATTACGTAAATTGAAAACCATTTCAAAAACACGCAACTAACGATCAAAAAAGAGTAAGAGCTATTTTCTGTGATGGTTTTTATCAAAAGATTTTCGCCTAATTTAAAAAATGTTTAATGTCGAATTTGGTTTGAAAAATAACTCGTAGGTACTCGTAGTAACCTATCTTACTTTTTGTCCCAGCCCTTTTCTTAAACTTAGTAGAAAAACTGTCATTTTTTTCTACTTTCATATTCAGCAAGCAGCTTAACCTTTAAGCTGATAAATATCCTGGCACCATCGCTAGAAAACCTTCTATCAAATCAATAAAACTGTAACTAAAAAAAAATACCCATGTCAGAGCACAAACAAAGAGCAGTCAAACTTATTAAAACAAAATCACCATTTTGGCATCGGAGTTTGAAAAATATGAGACACTGCTACTGTAGCTAAACCGATTGCGTTTTCTTCCCGCCATTCTCAGAAAAGCGTCTATTTTCTACCTGCTTACACTTAAACATACATATTCAGTTTTACTGGAACATTCATCAGACGAGGAATCGCCGCGCTAATGGCATTCCCTTGTCGCGATGCATTAGGCTGCACTCGCCTCTGACAAAATACTATCATTACAGTTAACTACATAAACTTAGGTACTGTAATGCTATAAATAAATAAATCATTTTGGTAAAGTTAGGTTCTGATATTAGTGCCGCCATTTTTCATGTCTAGTTTCTTTACTAGCTTTTGCTACTTTGTCCGCGCTTTAATGTTGAATTATAGGTAATTCAGAAAATTTTCATACTGAATTTTCGTCCCGCTTTTACCCCCATGAAGAATGATTTTGGAAAGGACATTTTACACTTTTTCAAGATATTAAATGAAGAACCTTCATACTGAGTTTCATTCGAATAACTTCAAAAACGTTACAGCTTCGCAATAACTTTACACACCCGTTTTACTCTCTTAGAGGGTGAATTTTCAAAAATCCTTTCATATTGCTCACCTGCGTAATAAAAAGAAAGCATGTGCATTTTTTTTATTATTTCTAATGGTTTAGTGCCCGCGTTGATATCAGTCAGTATTGTCTGTGTTCCCAAATGGGGTAAGCAGAACACACGAAACGTGACATAGGCAAAACCATGGGTATTATACGTTTTGTAGCCACTTCTTGCGTATTTATCGGTTTAAAAACGGACAGAAGAGGTGTAGTAATGATAGGTAATCTTTAGCAATGTTTCTATAATGCTCCCATGAAAAACGAAATAAGAAAGCAAATAGCTCTAAATTTAGACAACAATGTCGTCAAAATAAAATACTTTTGCAAACTTCCGTTGGGGCACATTCTTGCAAAAGTATTTACCGACAAAATCAAAGTTTGCCGCAAGTGTAAGTACGAGTTTACTGTCGTTTTATTGTCTGCTGTGAATTGGTTAGATACACGATTGCGTTGAACGTAGATCTCATCAGTCTTGTAGATAAGTTATGATGATTAATTATAGATTTCAAATAATAAAGAATCAAAAAGATGATTTCCAAATTTATGTTAGTTTATTACGCGACAAATTCTAATAATCACACCAATCTCTGATACCGTTAATTTAGATTAGAGCTTTTAATTTAAATATAAAACATACAACTCATAATTACATTTACAGTTACATTTAGACACCAAATTGCTGATTACCCCAACTATCTAATTAACTTTGTTAAGCTTGGCCAATCCGTGTTGGATTAGCCTTTATTGTTACTGTTTTAGTAACCAAATTGCAACAATTTAAATAAATTATCAAAATGCATGTCCGGGTAAATGGAAAATTTAATTATTCGCTGTTTGGGCACGAGTAACCGTTCAGATCCTTTTTTGTTTGTATCACATAGAAATTCGCAGATCGAACCTGGGATTTGAACCAAACCCCACTCCACGAGAGGCCACAGGTCAAACCACTAGGCTACCACGGTTTTATAGCCTTATCGACAATAAAATACATCGACTGTTGCCAAACCAACAAAGCATAAAACAGCACGCACCGATTAATATGTCGTTCATATTTCATCGACATAGCGACGACGTAAATAAAAGCAGTAAAATCTTAACGCCTCAGTCCCGCGCCCGGCTGGTACCGCCAAATATCCACTGTAGAACTCTTCCACAATAAAAAGCCTAATGACCTCCTTGCAGGTATTGGCATGCCATTAGGCAATTTACTGTGAAATGGTCCTGGTAAAGTCCCCGTGAAAATGGTTAAGTACATTTGCTGGTAATAAATATTTTAGTTCGATTTGGTGAGCAGTCGTTTGTTTTCATTAACATTTTCAGCTCATTAAGTGGTCTAAGAACATATTCTATTGGCCTGTAATAATCTTTTATTGGTGCTATGAAATGGTAATTGAATACAGTCATTTTAAAGATTTACCTATAGTAGGCTA
The DNA here is from genome assembly GCA_005406045.1 of Adoxophyes honmai. Taxonomy (NCBI): domain Eukaryota; kingdom Metazoa; phylum Arthropoda; class Insecta; order Lepidoptera; family Tortricidae; genus Adoxophyes; species Adoxophyes honmai. Next base: position 39,940 of record BHDV01071586.1, read on the forward strand.
CTGTAGCGTGGGAAAAGTGGAACGTTTTAAACTCAAAACTACTATGAGACTCCCTCGGTGAAATAAACGGATACATTCACTTTTTAATAAGTACTCACATAAAATAATTCCCGAAACAAAGACATCAATAGAAAACTGCACTATCCCTGATTCACATAGAGGCCACTTCTTTCCGGGATGCGCAAACAACAAATAATTCGATTTAATTTCGGGACCAGTTCAAAAGTTTCCATATTTGATTCTGCTTTCATAAAAAACCAGAAGAAAAATATTATTGTATAATGGTGCTTTATTTCCTAGCTAGCAATAAATATCAACTAAACCACATTCTCTCGATTCTGCTTTGTAATCAAAATCTCACTTTATTGAATTTTCATTACATCAGCCGTCTAAGTAGGCCAGTAAAATTTTGGTAACCAGAGCTTCTGGGCCGCAATAGGAGTAAATATGCAGCAATTCGCTATTTACTCGTTGTAAATCCATGTCTACTACCTTGTTCCAAACATTCTAGAACACTATTTGTTTTCCAGATTTTTTAAATCGTGTCAGCATTGCTTCGAGCCCCAACTTTTGTGAATTAGTTCTATGTTGGCTCGAAATATACCTATGACAATATGAAAAATGTGTTTATTTTATTGAATGCGGTAGTTTTTATAATGTTCTAGCTAGAGGCACTGGCAACCACGTACAACCATCGTACCTTCAGCTATTGCTCTTCAAGCTACCCTCCTTTATCATTATCGATACAACATGATCGTTGTCAAGCAAAAACTAATGCATTGGTAATTGTGTGTTGAGACACCATAAAGATCCTTTGTGTACGCGATCTATCTGTTATTTTTAAGGTACAAGACCGTAATATCTCAATCCACCGCCCGTTTATCACCGCCTAACCAATTATGAGGCAGGTTTGAGCCCGTTTTCAAGGCCTATCCCTGCCTCATACGTCACAGTAATCTGTATTTAGTGTGCTGCTCTAATCCGTGTCGAATTATCTCTTATCTCGCTTGAGCCGGTAATCCCGGGATACGCAATCGTACGGGATTTTTGACCGGGCTTTATTTCGGTGTCATAAGTTGTTAACCGGGGGCTATTGAATCGGCACTCCGGGAAATGATGTTGCGATTATCGGCCATGTCAATAGACAGAGCACATGAACCACTATATGGACAAAAGCATGATTATTTTACGTTTAGTTTGCAGGAGCAATTCCGATTTAGTAAGCTACTTAAAATACGAACATGTTTGTAGGATTTGTTGTGAATCTAAATCAATGAAACTCTGATACCTGATCTGATAATAATGACCGTTCCTTACTTCACAATAAAAAATCTGAAGAAGAAGTCGACCTCTACTCATCATTTCTTAAGTCCAAGTTAAAGTTAAAAGAAAAGTCGTAAACTTCTGCTATATACTGTTATTACCACAATTCTCTCGGAACCAACTACCCTTAAGTTAAGTCCCTTCAAATCATTCGGTGCTCACTTACCTTACATAATCAAAAGCGTAGGTAAAAAGGCAAACCCCGCAATAGGTAATAAGGTCACGAGCGTACAGTAAAGTTTGTTTTTATGCCGATGCTGTCAATCGACCCCACTCCCCCCTTCCCAACAAAGTAATTCCCCTCTCAAAGACCACTATGCTATCTCTCTTTTTTACCGTTGGTTTGAGAGGGACAGGATGAACTGTCCTCAGTGTATGAGGGAAGGTGTGCATTTGCTCGGGAGCTATAAAAAGACAGCATAAAGAGAAAAGGTATTAGTCGAATGGAGTTTTTTTAATCAGCTATTCACTGTGATTGGGTATTTGTGGAGATTTTCTATGATTGTATTGCAACTATTGGAGACTTCGTTGTTCTGTTGTGAAATACAGGCACATAATAGATACCATAACGTAATAGACACGAACCTAGGATTGTTCTTAGTTCTTGATCTTCTACTTATTTTGAAAATCAATATGTTTTGAGAGCGTGTTCGACTTAGCTATTTACTCTAATTCTAATCTGGCCTTATTATCAGTCTGAAAGAGAAAAAACTATATTTACTTACATTATTTGCGCAAAAATAGAAAGTCGAATTAAAAACTAAAAGCATTCTTTGCCCAACCCAATAAGCTGCGGCCAAGTATAATTCCCTGAGCGACCTTCCTAATCATTTTCTCCCGTCAAAATGCCCCGAGCGAGATTGCCAATTTAATAAATATCAAACGAGCCAAGGACACAAGGAGATTGACTTTTACGTATCACTAAACTATATCGAATTCCGCTAACCATAATAATCGGATGACAATAAAATTCTGGAGCGGCTCGATTGGACGCTCGTATCGAATGGGCCCAGTACTAACACGTCTGCGTTTCGACGAATAAAAATGTTGAATAACGATTATTTCTAATCAGTGTAATTGGGATTCCGACGGTCGGGAATCGGATGCTTTTGCGTGTACTTTTATGGAATCAAATTAAATTTAGATTCTTTCGTTACACTTTTAAGATCGTCCCTGCTTTCTACAACATCTGCTGAGATTGCTATATCTTCTTGAATGTCTGTACCACTTTGAACTGGAAGTCTTCGCGTCCAATTTTATCAGTTTGATTGAGTCAGTGTTTTGCTTATAATTTTTCAGCGTCACTTACTACAGAAAATTATAGCTCATATTCACCACTATCATAATTCACCGCAAAGCGTCGCCCTCTCGCCGCAAAACATAAGCAGTCGCATGAAATATGGAAAACAACGAACAAACTGCGAACTCGAGATAAATATAAAACTAGCAAACCCGGAGCATTAAATTAAAACTAGAAGCCAAATGCGACGCTAACTGTGTTAGCTGCGGTCCATTAATTAATTTGTGTCGCTTGTAATGCGATACTCATCTTCACTTTGGGCTGCATTTGCCGAGTATTCAAAAAGTTTGGACGCATCGCAGTCACTTGACGGTTTTGGAGCGGGGCTAGTTTGTGTTTTGTTTCTGGGAACGTTATTTTGTGCAAATGTTGTCTAATTTGAATGAAATAACTGCAAAAGACTGTATTTGTGAGTAACTCCAAATGTGGCAGATGAGTCGTTAGCTTCCTGAACTTTTGCATCAATAGCGTTGCAGTTAGTAAGCATAGATCTGTAACTGCAACCCTCATGGTACTACGTCATATTTTTAAAGTCTGTATCAGTCTCTTTCACGATTATAATAAAATTATTTTGACATTTCGACGAGTGGACTACTCAGTCTACTCATGACCACGACCATTGAAATGCTGCCGAAATTACTAAAGAAAACAATAATATTTAAAATAAAAATAGTAGCTTAGTGATTAAATAAATGCTGTATTTTACATATTTTAGTTATACATGTACTCATACCATGCTTTCATTCGATACTAAGATTGTATCATGTGTGTTATCTTCGGCTTTGTTTTAGGATGAAGGAAGACTTTCTCGGAGTATATACCATTGAAATCTGAATTCTAATCTACATTCAATCTGCATCTGCCTTCCACGTAATATTTGGATTTGTATGAAATTAAGCATAATATATTCTTTCCGCTTGTTCATTATCTTTCCCATTAGTTCTGGCTAGATCTATTTTTAAAGTTTAAACCCACAAAGACTATCGCATCGTTGGAAACCAACGGGCGTAGCGAGTTTACTTGTTTACTTGCAGCGAACAATTCGTGCCACGAACGAGGGATTGGGGACCGATACGCAGAAGTTCCCCTAATAAAGATCGCTCTTTACGCCGCCGACGAGTCTCGCCGAGTTTCGAGTTCACACAAGAGATACATTTTAAAATGATTTGTGTCCTCAGAGCGCCCAAATTGCGGTGCGTAAAAGTGTGTCGGAGTTTCGCTTTATCGCTGTGATGTACGTTTTATAGAGGCTCTGTGGCCGGTGAGCTGGAGTGAAACAGCGTTTGAAATTAGTGACAGTTACCGGCATTTAAAATTGCAAGGTTTTTAGAAGGGGGTTAGTACGCGCATCGCTTTTAAATCGTAATAGCGATGTGCGAACTTACCTCTGCTGCTTAAAATCGTGCCTAGTGAGATTTCGGAGACTAGCGCCTGACTAAAAAGATTCTTCGAAAATTATGCCATTATTGTTTCTTCTTCGCTAATCTGCACAATATTCACCGACAGCTGTGCAGAATCGCAATAGGACTAAACAGTAAAAGCGTAAGTGGCGAGTAATCCGATTTCGTTATGATAATGACTTAAATTTCTGTTTCAAAATGTAACGTACGGACAGCTGCAGAGAAAGGTAACCCCCCAGTATTTAATAGAACATTGTATGGGCGGGGGGTTACTTTTCTCTGCAGCTGACTGTACCTACGAAAAAATACGTCAGAATAGAATCGTTTAGTGTGATACTGTCTTCGCTAGTTACTCCGCTGAGAATAAGGGGTGATTTTTATTTTTATGTGAAAAGTACGGTCACTATTGATACTATTGATAAAATGATATAATTTGCAACGTCTCGATCAGCCAGCTTATCTTGACATAGGTGTTCAGAAACCATATAGAACACGCTTCGCTGCCCCATTGTCAACCTCTTTCCCCTAGGAGACTATTGAAGCCACAACTGGCCACATACTGGGTGTCCTTATTTGGATGGGAAATGAAGGAAAAGTACGTTAAATATTGAAAATGGGACATATTGCTCGGCGGAGGTTTTATTTTATTTTTAAAAGATTGAAAAAAAAAAATGTTTTGTTCGATTTCCAAAAACACGTTTATAATTAAAATACACGCCTGTATTCCCAAGGCAGTTCACACGAATTACACACTCAAAACCATGACTGTTTCACATTTCATAGCATAATTTTAGGTCGAAAAAAAGATTAAAGAGCTACAATAATAACAGGTTGCTGCCCTGTCACATAAAACATATCTTAAATTAATCTGTTTGAAATGTTTCTAAAGACAATTAAACCACTTAATGGTTCAATTCCCAGAAAAGATAATACGTTTTACCCAAAATCTATAAATGTAGTGTAACAAAATTTTTAAAATTAAACAGTCTTCTTTGAGCATAATGCCCGTTGTAAATATTTAAGGTACTTTTCTATGTCCCACAGCTTTAGGACGCCCTGTATAACGTCCGGTTCGTAATACACCGAAACGGTCTCGGCTCCACGGTAAGTAGCCGCCAAAAGCCGATTAAGGAAGGACATATTGAAGAAATATTGCGATGACAAACTAAAAATAGTTTCATCGATAATTCTTGAGTTATTTTCGAGAACCTAGTAACGTATTTGGTAAAAATAATTCCAGGAAGGAAGGTTTTTAAGGACCGTTTTTATTTGTATACATACTAACATACAGCAAACCTGTGTGTTTCCAAGTGTATGCCAAAACGGGATAGGCAGAGCACACGGAACACTAAATAGTCTAAACCACCACTATTTCACGTCTCCTAACTACTTCTTGGTTGCTAGCCTATGTATGTATGGCCTAAATATACCGTAATATTTTCTAGGTCACCTCTTACGAGAGGCATATTATTTTTATAGTAGGCATAATTGACGGGAAATTCAAATTTCGATCTCTTGCTTTATGATTGGCCACTTTTGCGACTTTCAACTGTTTCTCCTCTTCTTCATTACGGAACTTTTAATAATTTATCCAGCCAGTAAGTTCGTTTACTCATTATAATTAGCATAGAGCTCGTGCACTCACAACTCCAAGTTTCAAGCGAACATATCACTTACCGCCCGGAATTCTAAAGTAAGTCTCTCACTTTCAAAATTTCCTACGAGTTCTCAGCAGCACTTATTCCGGTTAATATTCTGGTTGATGGCAAACGATATCGCTTGCCGCTGCACTCGAATTTTACTGGGAAACAGTTTAGAATAAGACCTTTGCGCAGACCGGCTATTCGGGACACTTGGGTAATATTTTTAGTGTACTTGTGCTTATCTCTTGAGCGCTAGTTGTGAACGTGGCTTAAATTTTAGGGGTACTAGTTGTTTGTAAAAATTGGCTCGTTTTTTTGTTTGACTTTAATTTAGAATTAGTAACTAGAAGATATTGGTATGTGATTGCGGGGAATTAATTCAGTGCAATTTATCTTATTTCTATTTTTTTTTTCTTCCGCACATGTTGTTAGAGACAACTACATAATTGTTAAGGTATGTTTTAGACAAGAGGGTAGCAACCTGTCATTTCTGTATGTATCTCCCTTAATCTAACTTTACTTAACCTAAAAGTGGCATTTAACATCAAATGGTCACGATTTTCTATATGATATGTTACGTTTGCTCTATCTACCCAATTTGGGAATACAAACATGACAAGCAAGAATATCCTGGATGTCGCAATTAATACATATACTAAAAAAATCGGATTGTGCTTTACTTTTTTACTATTGTTTTTTTTTAAAGTTCTTATACAAATGTCTTATTAATGATATTACTCTTTATTGACTTACTGTCTCGTTCAACTTCATGCGATTGCTTCAGTCGTTGTTCTCGTAACAAACACAAGCGACGACGCGCCAGAATCGCTCCGCGCGGAAGCCTCCAGCAGCAAACGGTTGTTTTTACAGCACTTTACAAAAACAGTTTGCATTTGTATTTATGATCCGCGAACTTGGTTAATTGCACTGTTTCTTCAACTTGCAGCAGTTCCAAGGGTTGGCTTGGTTTTATCACGCTGGAGAATAGAGCCGCCGTAAAACTTAATAAAATAAAACGGCAAGACGCGGTTTTACAGGGCATGCGGGTGTTTACGTGAAGTTTTACGTGGGTCTTGAACACTTAATAACCTGATTTTATGCTGTACTCCGCGCTGGGAGCGCTTGTAATGGCGGACTGAAACGGACTGTTGATCAGCTGAGTACCTACCTACATGTCCTTACAGACAATGCTGCCTGTAGGGATTAACTATGACTTGAGATCTTTATTAATTGAATAACTATTGCTCTCTCGCTGCTGAGGATTGGGCTTTGTCCATCAGATGCCACCATAACGTACCTTCACGGCGCCAAGAGCGATCTGCAATGGCGTGGACTGAAACGAACTATTGATCAGCGGAGTACAATCACCAGCAGCAACATCTGACACAATACAGCAGAAAAAATATCTGACAAGACCTTATTACTAGGGACAGAAGGGCGTGTCAGATATTTTTTAGGCTCTCCGCCATGGTAGAAAATTAATGCTTTTGACTATACGTGTCCTTAAAGAAAATGCTTGCCTATAGGGATTAATTATGAGCATCGCCATCAACTGAAGGAAGGAGTGTTTTCCTCATAATAGGCTAGATGACTAGAAAAAACTATTTAGTCCGTCAGATAGACTGAAAAAATATTGTACCCATATTTTTTTCTTTTATTTGATAGACGAAAAATGACGATAATACAGAGCTTAAAAGTTTCGCGTGACGTCACGTTTGAGTAAAAATTGTACTGATTTTTACTCCAACATGACGTCACGAGCCCCCACTCAGGAAGTTTGATGATCTGTACCTTTGTCGATGTTTAATTATTTGATAAACTAAAAAATATGTGTCTCATTTTTTTTCCATAACCTAACTTACGGACTAATTAGAATGATATATTTTTAACCCTGTCATCATCCCTATTGCTCCCACGCTGCAGAGGATTGGGCCTTGTCCATCGGATGTTGCGTAATAATGTACCTACATCGCGCTGGGAGCCCTTCATAATGGCAGTTTCAAACGGCGTTTTTTGATCAGCGAAATATTTCATCCTTACAAACAATGCTGCCTGAATTGGGGTTTAACTATGACTTAAGATTTTTTTAGGCGCTTCCTCACTGCTGAGGAATGGGTTTCCTTACTTTGTCTACCAGCTGTCACTACGCTGTGAGTGATTTGTAACAAGGCGTAATAACAAGACTGAAACGGTCTGTTGATCAACATTTGAATTTGGATTCAAAACCACGATCCTCTGCATAAGAAGCCACAGTTCAAACCGTTGGGTTACCACGACTTTAAAAACTTGTCGCCTAAAATATCCCTAAACCTATTCCGTCGCCTCATACGACATCCACAGAAAAACGAAGAGGATTCTAAACCCACACGGCAAGTTATAATAAGTTACCACAATTTATACGCTGCATGGATCCACGAAGAAACTAAACAGACAAAACCACGGGCCAGTAACTCGCACGGCATTGTTGCCTCGCCCACATTTGTAAAGAAACTTTCTCAGCGGAAGATTGCTTGGTTTAAGTTCGCCTGGCAACCAAGTGGGAATGCAGGGAACTTCAATAATAGTATTCGTTTTATTTCCTTTAATTATAAATTGTAAGTAGCAAATGGCGAAGTTAAAGGTAGTAAGGAAGTTCGCCAAAAACTTTAGTTAAGACAAATCCTTTGGGGAGGGGAGTAATGTGCATAGTATAAATCAACATAATTTGGTGTATTCTTTGAATCATCATAATTATGATTTAAGATATTCGAAATTTGAATGTAATTATGGTATCGATGTCGATTTTATAATTTAAACTATTTTAAAGCTATTACAGGATACAGGTTTCTTAATGTTAACATAAATATTGTTGTTAAATTCGGAGGTTGGAACGAAAAAAAAATCTAAAATAAGCAGTTTTTTTTAAACGTCATAAATCGTATGACCGCAATTTACCTTTCAATTTACCTAGCCAATGGTATTTACGAAACCCTTCGTGCGCGACTCCGACTTGCACTTGGCCGGTTTTCATTTTATTTCATTGGTTTGATTTCGTCAGTTGGGTCAAGCAGTCACGAGGATAGAGCAGTGGCGCGTAGTGCGCGTTTATCCAGCCGCAATAATAATAAATAACAATAAATATCATTGTACAATATTTTACACCAATCACCTAGTCCCAAATTAGGCAATTTAATGCCTGTGTTATGGGTACTACATAGACAACGGATAAACTTACATAATGTATATAGATAAACATCCAAGATTCGAGAGCTAGCATTCGTATTCATCATACAAACATCTACCCCGACCGGGGATCCAACCCGGGACTTTAAGCTTCACACTCAGGTTCTCTAACCGCTGGGATGGGGTCACGAATTGGCCTGAAACACGTCGAGCTATCTCGATATAAAGCAGTGAGAGTATCCGTTTTATTTCACTATATATTCCTATTTTACCCTAGAACAACGTCGATAAACTAAACAAGCATCCTCCATTTAATTCACCAGGTTTTATTACAAGCTATTTGTCATAATGCATTTGCGCCAGCATTCATTTGGAGGGCCGCAGGGCCAATAACAGTATATCACAGTACCCTGCGGTCACTCGTAGTTGTATCTTAGAAGGGCAACGTATATCAGCCCACCCCTCCTGAATCATTGTTGATGACGCCATATTTATTCTAAGCGGTTTCGTATGGGTAAACAATTTAATAGCCGTTTTAGGAGGAAGTCGATTATAATCTGTAGGTGATTTTAAACGTTGTGTCGGATTTGGAATAATATATCTTTATTTGTTCCGTGGATGTAAGAGGTGACTAAGGAATTGGGTTAAGGTCTTTTAGGCAACAGCCTAGCAATCTATCACTCTTCCTAAGTCAAAACCTAAAAATATGCTAAAAGTGGCCACGAAACGCGAAATAGGCATAGTTTTGTCTTTGTACCAATTCGTGTGCTCTGCTTACTCTCTTTTGGGATGTATGTGTGAATGTACCTATTTACCTAATTTTAATCATAAAACTCCTGTGATCAATGTGAACGAGCTTTTAGAGACTTTGAGAGAGATGGCAGAAATGTGAGAACCTATTTCCTTAGTCGCCTCTTACGAAATCCATGAAAGAAATGGATAGGTGTCATTCTAAATACGGACGCCTCACGGCAAACACGGCGCTTTAACATCCTAGTTCAATAACCCGGCACCGCGTGTTTCAATATGTCGTGTCGGCAGAATATTTTAATTACATTTAGGAATAATTAAACTTTGTGTTGGCTTTCACTCCACTCCAGTTATTAGAACTAGTATTTGCTTTATCTGATCATAAGGTTGTTAGTTGCACGAAGGTGTATTTATTTATCAGCTTGGGTATAGTGGAATTGTTTACGGTGGTGAGTCAGATTTTCACCAGATGTTTTTTTTTCGGATGAGCCTTATGGCTCGCGTTTCATCTGTGGGCTTGAAAAAAAGTTAAGGTTTTATGTCAATTATAATTGTAGTAGGAAAGATCAATGGTATTTGGTACGCCTCCCCGGCTACTAGTATATTCAAACAAATCAACATTGGGCTTTCCAAGCCAATCACAAGACAGGAGAAGTTTTTCCTGTGGACATGAAACTCTGTAATCAAATGGCCTTTCGCAATTTGACGTTTTTTATCGGCTAAACCGATATAGAATCTTAGTTAATTTTTTTTTCAATAACTTTGAGCTGCGATATTTTGGTAATTAAGAAGACCTATTCTTTAATATACAGGGTGGTCCGAAATTGACCGTAAATATTTAACCTTTTGACGGCCAAGGCGCGAAGTGAAACGCTGTGCTCCTAACGCCAAAGACGTGAGTCGGCTCTTAGATAATGCTTGTTTTTTTTTCGAATGGTGCTGTATTATTTTATTTAAATTAGGTATAAAATAACTTACACTACCTATAAATAAAGTAAACCTAGAAAAAATGTTGCAGCGTTTTATATTTCAGTTCTTTCGCAATAACTTCGACGCACCATTTAACGTCGTGGCGTCACGGGCACTGATTTGCGATGACGTGATATGGCGTCTTTGGCGGTCAAAAAGTTAACCAGTGGTCGGGTACACGCGTCTGAAAACCCCTGTAAAGTATTTCCCGAAAATTTTCACTATCTCCCACAGACAAATGTTTCATCGCTTATCAGGTCAATGTGCCCTGTGTTATGCCTACTTTACACGGCTCTGCGAGTCTCATTTCAGCCGGCGCACACCTGCAGTCGTGATTGTTATTCTCGCTCGACATTACGATATTTGCGATGCTAGGCGATTGACTAAAAGCCGGGATACAAAAAACTGGGCAATACCATCAGATTTTCGTAATATTTTTGCATGAAATTTCCGAGAAAAACTTTACAGGGGGTTGTTAGACGCGTATACCAGACTAGTCAAAATATTTACGGTCGATTTCCGGACACCCTGTATATCCGAATAAATTACAGTCGAGTTCATTAATATATGAGCAAAACTGAGGGTTCAAAAATATCTGTACACCCTTATGACATTGACAATAAGGTGCAAAAGTTTACATATTTGGCATTTGTCTGCTCATATATTTATGAACTCGACTGTACAGCTGAGGAAGTCTGTTACAGTTTATATAACAACAAAATATCTACAAAGATGTTGCATTTGACAAAGTTCCGTATCCAATTTTTTATCGTCGCCTTATCGCCCGTTTTTCTCCAATTGTTTAGTTTTCTGCGGAGTCACGTATTAAAATAGGCGTCTGGTAAATAGCGGAGTAATAATTACTGACCCAACTGCATGTTTACGAAAGTTGCTGACTCATGTTAGCCCTTTGTGAAGTAGTTATTACACGGAATTACCATACTTAAAAATGTGCGGTGGAGTAATTTTAGCAAGACGGGTGAGATTTCGGCACAGCAAAAAATCATTGTTTTCAATACAATCATTCACAATACGGAGTATTGTTAGGCTGGTAGGTAGGTTCAACCTACCTACATACATAAATACCGTCACTCCTCTTTCCCAAAACGGCAGACAGAGTACACTATTTTCCACTTGGTACGATCCTGACATTACATCTTTTGCATCATTCATTAGTCTCCTCGTAAATTCTCGTCGGTTACAGATACTCTTGACCGGACCTGCTCCTAAAACGTCATACTTATTGTATGTCTTACCTTAAAACATCATCATTATCATCAGCCTATATACGTCCCACAGCAGGGCACAGGGCTCCTCTCAGTATGAGAGGGCTTTGGCGATAGTTCCCACGCGGGCCCAGTGCGGATTGGGAGCTTCACACACAACGTTGAATTACTTCGTCGCTGTGTGTAGGTTTCCTTAAAACATACAAAAACCAATTATGATTTTAAGACCGAGTTTCAGCTGAAAGTGGTCCGTAGGTACGAAGCAGATGGTATCGACCCCCTTAATTAAACGTGTTGTGTAAACATTAGGAGAAACTCCCTTAATGGCTGTTCCTAACTTGCCAAATTTTAGGACTTTTAGCACTTTTTAAGGGCACCTAAACTTCCAAGGCGTAAAAGTTTCGCAATGACTGCCTTTATTTAATTTGTCTGGACTTGTTGAGTGCTCGCGATGTTTTCTAAATTAGAAAAGGGTTTCGGCGACGGGTCAAGGAAAGTTTGTCTTTAATTAGGCTGTAGGTAGAGTCGTTGTTTTTGTAGGATCGTTACTTGCGTAACATCTCTAAAAATTCTGTTCGTAGAAAATTGGAATATCTTTTTTTCCGCAGATTATTTATTTGATGTGGTTCACCTCTGGGCATGCGTTCTGAACTTAAGCGGAGACCCACACGTCACATGAAACGACGATAAAGTCGATAAAATTCGTCAATTGCTATTCAAAATACGCCCTAATAATATACCTAGACCTAAAATAGTAAAACTCAGACTTATTTACTTCAGGCCAGGATAGTAAAATGAAATCTAAACAAGACATCAATAATATAATATCAGACAATACTGGATAAATATTATCACTTTATTTTTCCAGTGATGATCTTTACAGGCTTCGTCAAATGGAATGTGTAATGGAAAGTAGAAATTTTTACTAAAAATTAAATGAATATTGCGTACCATTTGGTTGGCTCAACTTTATTTTTAAACTGCTTGCGTCGCCAAATTAAATTAAATAAATTAAAGTTAAACATTAAGGGACACATACGGTCACGTCTTAGGATTCACCCAATGTGACAAGTTGTCAATAGGTACTGGGAAGGACCCTTGCCAAACTGTAAATAAGGTGCAAGTCTGATTGGCGAAGTTCATCAACGTATGTGTTGCTGATTGTACCCAACACGAATGCCAAACCCGCTTCCAACGAACAAGATTTTGACAAGAACTCTTCCGAGTTGAAAACAATCACTTCACTTGATAAACAGTAGAATTTCCAAACCACTCCCAAGTATAATTACCGTAAATTACTCCCCCCATGTCAATCACACCGGTTAACAATTACATCTAAATTTACATAAATTAACAACGAACATTGTTTCAGTCTAATTACAACCCCTCAGTGTTCCGTATTCTATTAAGTAAAGAGTTCCACAAATAGGCGTCTCGAACGCGACAAGCCTAATTGATCAGCTAATTCGCTGTCGCAGGTGTGTACGCGCCCTTATGAATTACAAATTGGTTTCTATAATCAATACCGATTTGAGCGCGTTTGGGTCGAGGCCAGTGCTTGAGCGAGTTACTGGCCAGGACTTTACTTATAAGTATGTATATAGACACAGACTACGCCTGTATTCTCAGATAAGGTAGGCATAGCATACTCGAAACGCTACATAGACATAACCATGACTATTTCACGTTCCGTAGCGACTTCTACCACACATTTTAGGAATTAAGTTAAGAGGTAAGAGCAACAGGTTGCTAGCGTGTCCCCTAAAACATACCATGGCCTATTTCCTTGGTAGCTTTTTACGACATCCACGGAAGATTCAATGATGGTAAAGCTCCTGGCGCACTAGACAGTCGGACTGCGCAACCAACTAACTTAGCACAGCAAAGCATACGAGATAAACTATATAGACCTGTCAGTGTCTAACTAGAGACGTCAGAAAAGTACAGGTTGTGTAACCCGTAAGCTAAGCCTGTAATAGCCAGCAATGGGTACGGGAATTCGTGGCTGTCAATTACTCAAGCTGCCGTATAAGGTCGTAAAGTTGATTTTGTAAAAGTCCATGGTTTTCCGGGTCCTTGCTTGATCATAAATTATTAAATTGTCACCACTGGCTGCAAAACAAGCCTAGGCCAATTGACAGTCGATTTACAAATCACAAATACAATCACTACTACCACGCCTTCGTACCATACCATGTGCAGCTTGGTCAAAATATAATTAAACTTATTGATGAACAATCTATGGTTCGAACGGTATATTACGACAGCAAAACCGTCACATTTATATTTATGTTAATCGAATAAGTCTCTTCATCATTCTATTTCAACTGAATGTAATAATAGGCCAGATGACAAAAAAGTGTTTTGCTCGTTATTTGCATTATTAAAAAACATTGTACTATCGAACCAACTGATTCCTGACCCACCGTAGAACGTTGTCACAATAAAGGTAATACAGATTTACTTTGTCAAGCAATGCAATGTCACTATGACTTTCACTGTGTATAGGTTCTATGGTGGATCAGGAATCAATTGGTTCGATGGTACATTAGAAATCGTTGTGTATAAGAATCCAATGGCGAAATAGGTTTAGGGACGCTTTAGGCGACAGGCTAGCAACCAGTCACTATTATACCTCTTCCATCTGTTGTATCTAAAATTATGGTAAAAGGGGTTACGAAACGGGAAATAATCATGACATTTTTGTTTATGTCACGTTTCATGTGCTTCCCCAACCCCATTTCGGAACACAGGCGTGATTATACGTATGTATGAAAGTAAAACTTGCTTAACATTCCTTTATCACTTTACCGCAAGTAACTAAACATCTGCAACGCATCTTCAAGCCCCAGATTGAGTAGGTGGCTGCGAGCCTCGTTAGTATAATATTTAGATTGATGCTCTTCACGAATTGATTTAGTTTTACTAACAATCTTGAGCGCTGTAATTTTGTACTTGTTTACTTCTATTACGCGAGTGGCAGGGCCTCGTGTAGGATCTATTGGGATCGCTATGCTACCACCATACATACATATTCTCACGCCTGTATTTAATTCCCAAGAGGGGTAGGCAAAGCAAATGAATTCAAAAATCCAGTGCCACGCTTAGCAATTTCAGGGTAACCGGATGGTTAAACGTGATAATTGCAGTGACAGGTTGCTAGCCCATCGCCCACAATACACTACCTACCAACCTGCTACCACCATTTTACTCTCTAATACTGCTGCAGAACAAAATACGATGTCGTGTTAGCAAAAGGAAGGTAAGACAGCGGGTACAATTAATATCACAGGAGATTTGAACCTGAAACTACCGTGTGCGCTCATAATGAAAAATACAGACAGCTCAGAGTTTAAGGTAAACGCAGGTATTAACGACCCCCTTAAGGCAATTTTGAAATCAATGGCGAATTTTAAGTATACTGGCTATCTTCAG
>BHDV01071586.1:60905-85587 GCA_005406045.1 Adoxophyes honmai
TATCTGGATTGTCGGCGCTGTTTGCGCAATCGTACATTAGATCAATCTGCATCTTCAACACCTTAAACCGTATATCCGCAGCCATCTTTCACTGTTTAGTGTTTATTTACGTAACAAACCGAAAAGACAAATTCAAGTAAAATAACGCGACGACTAACCTCAAATTACCACCAATAATAATTTGACTTTGACACTAGTGACGTCCTAATCGTTCAATTTCGTTCTTTCACTTCGAATGGCTCGCCGCGTTTCGTTACACTCAATTGTTAAGTCTAACCGTATAATGAGAATGAATGACAACACTACACGCTGAACGATACGAATTCAATCACCCGAATGGACTTAGGTCCCAACACTAAAACGGAAGAACGGAACGCAAATTCCAATCACTCACTTAAACAAATTTTATCTTTTAATAATGGCGGACACAGAATATAATTAGCGTGATTGAAATTAACGATGTAAATGCAATATTTATTACAGTCGTACAATACGAAATTCAATGCAAGATGCAGAAATTACAAAATAATTCTAAGAATGCACTTCAGTAGACAATTAATTCGTATACATTCGTAAATATTTCAAGGTTAGGTAAAATGGAGGTTAATTCAGGTGCAGTAATGATCGGATTCTAGTCTGTTGCGAGATGTATGGCTACAACTATTTATCCTTAGTCGCCTCTTACGACATCCACGGAAGAAATGGAGCGGTGTTATTCTTAAAAACCGACACCACACGGTGACTATATCACACAATAATCGGACAAAAAATGACCTTGTGACTCCCCAATACAGGGATTGAACGACGGCAAAAGATGCAGTAAACTGCAGAAAAATAACAACAAAATGTATGGGAAGTTCACTTGGTCAGGAAATAACTATTGGGATATATAATTAGTGCCTTAAGCACGGAAAAAATGCGAACTCGCAGGAAAAATATGGCGGACAAGGGCAAAATGGGCGTGATAAAAATTAGGTTATGTAAGGGAATCTCGGTTCGAAGGAACAATTTTATGTTAGGAACAGAGTTTGGACAGAGATTAATAAAGAAATTGGGTACCTGATAGTCCTGTCTGGTGTGGGTAATACTTCCTGGTCTTCGTATGCGGTACCGCTGTTTTCTTTATTCCAGAGATATACGCCTTGCACCCTGTACGTCAGTCTTGTCTCTCAAGGAATATGGTCAGTTATCAGGAACATGACATGAACACTGGGATTACTTTGGATTTACGTATTTTAAGGAATTTTAATGGTAGAGCAACATGCGCTCGCCAACAAGACTAGCTAGGAGGAGTGTCGGATTGAGAGTGGGAATGATATCGAATGAATCTCGAACAGGAATGGGAAAAGGTTTTGAATGTAATGACCGATTATTTGTATGATACAGGTTGAGATTGTTGCCAGACTAGAATAATAGAATCCTAAACACCTGCAGATTTTCGATGGGTCGTTAATACCTGCGTTTACCTTAGCTCGACATGTTTCGCTGTCAATATCATTTTTGGCTGTTGTCAAACGCGTAAGCAAGTCATGCGAGCAGAAGAGTGACGAGCAGTGCGCGTTTCTTTAGCAGAAGCCATCGCTGTTTTTAGATGGGCTACGGCCTGACACGAAATAAATGTCGAGGTAAACTTGATTTAAAACGTGAGTTATTTTTATTTTTCATTATTATCTCATGAGGCTTATAGTAATCGGCAACCAACTTGGTCAGATTGATTTTAAGTGGTGGGGGTGAATCTGGCCAAGTTTACTGCCGACCACTAATACACCTTATGCCACGCGTCTAATGACCGTGCATGTAATTTTACGAGAACTACAAAAAGCAACTTTAAAAAGTCGTTCCGTATTCGGCCTCAACTCATTTGTTTTTCTGTTCTTTCATCGACCCATTTTTTTAGATCCCATTATCTTATTCGATCAAAATGACCAATTTATTATATGCCTAAATCATTAGACCTGCATTTATAAGAATTAGAATTTCTTCCATTTGTTTTCATAGGGGAGAGGGGGGCTTGTTTTAACAGGGGTAGGTATTAACAAGCCCATAACTACTAAATTAAACGACGATACGGAAAGACGTTATAGGTTATAAGTTCGGGCAACTTCGACAAATAAATGGCGACAAGTCACTTGCTCGTCGACCGCCGCGTTCTGACTATATCGTACGTCGGTGTAAAAATACAGGTAAGCGGACATTTTCACATCTTGAATTATTTGACTCGTGCTTTAATAATTGAGATTTGCGATTGCAGGTTTTTATAAAATGAATGGTTATTAAGTCGATTCTTACTTTTGCGCGTTATTTTATTAAATATATGTATACTTTTATCTTTGTGATTATTTATATTTGAAAAGTTCCTCGGGGGCTAGTTTTAACAAATTAAACGGGGTAAGTATTAACCCGTCAATTCTGCCCCCGCAAAAGGTGTCATGGTATAGCGGTGTGATGGTAGAGTAAAACTGATCACTGTTCTTGTAGAATGCGGATGTATAAAAGAAACACCACACGGGAAACCTCTTCAAAAGAAGGAGCCTTCTCTAAGACTAATTAATTGATTAATTACCCGAATTTATGTTATCTGAGAGAAATTTTCATTGTTTTTTAACATAATGTATATCAGACAATACACAAATTAACGTTTCGAAATTGTTTTGCTTTTTACTTCTACGGTTAAATGAAATTCTTAAAAAAATACTAGAGTTAATACTTACCCCATCGCTGTTAATATTTGCCCCCGAAACGGGGCAAGTTTTAACCGCTGACTTTTTTAAAAAAGATGCATCTCTCTTCGAACCCACGTAATTTTGATGAACTTTTAGCTTAGTATAAGCAAGTCATATAAATTTCCGTTACTTGGGTACAAAAATAATATCATAAAATATTCAAATTAAGGAGATAAATGACAATATTTAAAATTTGTTAAGACTAGCCCCCTCTCCCCTACCTAAAATGCTAGAAGTGGCTGCGAAGCGTGAAATAGTCATAATCTAGGTTATGTCTATTTCACGTTTCATGTGCTCTACCTACTCCATTTGGGAACATAGGCGTGATTATATGTATGTTATAAGAATTTATACTCCGGGATGAAAATATACTTTTTACAATTTTTTTAGACGAACAACGCTACCCTACCCACAATGCTTGCAATGAATAAAGCTCTCCCAGGTTTTCCGAATTTTTCAATTTTCAAAACACATTTCCGATTTTTCTTTCTACCGAAACAGCATACAGATTTTTAGATTTTTACCAACTGAGAGCAATCCCCGTGTGATGTTGGTTCCTAAATAAAACCTATTTTAAAACCTGTTTTTAATAAAACAGGTGACTAGGGAAAATAGGTTAAAAAGGCTCTTATTTTAATGTGGTTCTACACAACTCCATTTATTTTTTGTATTTGCTGGGTGAGAAGTATTAGATGGAGCCTGGAGGCAATACGGACAATGTTACCTATCCACGGATATCAGTAAAAAGCAGATCAGCTCTACTAAGTTGAACGTTTTACTTTCGATCTATTCTCACTAGCGTATAAGAGTCGCGACGATTATTTGTGTGAAGAATAACCCATGTGATAAACTTCGGATGTGTAGGTAGAATAAATATTGTGTAGAATCGCTACAAGGTAGATTCAAGATTGTGTTGAAATAATGTCTGTGAAGAATAACGCACGTGATAAACTTCAGCTGCGTGGAATTCATATTGTGTAGAATCGAGTCTAGGTGTAAACAATAATGGCATAAACATCGCATAATCTTTTCTAAGGTCTGTACGTGTTTCAACTGTACTGTTACTTTTAAAAAATCGTTTAATAGCCACTTCTAGCATATCTATTTAGGTTTTAAATGTCAGGTAATAATAGTGACAGGTTGCTAGCCTGACGCCTAAAATACACCCCTATTTCCTTAGTCGCCTCGTACGACATCCAGGGAAGAAATGGAGTGGTGTACTAAACCTAATACCACATGGGAAACTGATTTGCAAGCAGCCTACGGGAAATTATCTCCCAAACGACGTCGACATCGGAACGTAATTGGCCGCTATATAAATTGGCAGAGCTGCCCTGCTATTAAAAACGGCGGTGATGGATGCCCGTTGAGTGAGATAAAGTGGTCTTACTAGCAACTTAACGGAGCTATATAAAGTACATGGGAGTTAAATAGCTGTGTTAAGGGACTTGCTACCATTGAGCTATTTATCCTGGTAGGAAAGACTTTAAATGAAAAAAATCGATTCTATCCAATGAAATTCTGGAATCGATACAATTGAAATTAAATAAAAATTTCTGTTTGTTAATAAAAAATACCGGTTCACTCAACGCTAAATAAATTTGTCATGGTTATATTGAGGTTATGCACTATTTCACAGCATTTGTAAGGGGCTCAGGGGCTGAGCGAAACGTGATTAACAGCGAAATAATATTAATACTTACAGTAAAATAAATAAGTTGATAACTGACTTAAAACTTTTTTCAAAAACTGGTGACAGCATCAAAGAAAAATCAAAAGATAAAACAAAAACTATACAATTGGCAACTTAAATATGTTTTACTAATCATCATGACAAATGAAACTAAATAAAAACTAGTTAGATACCGATCATATACCATTTTCCGTTTCCTTAACCATGGCAACACTCATACTGTAACTCTACGAGTAAAACCCAAACTATTTATATCAACGACCGCA
This sequence comes from Adoxophyes honmai, assembly GCA_005406045.1. Taxonomy (NCBI): domain Eukaryota; kingdom Metazoa; phylum Arthropoda; class Insecta; order Lepidoptera; family Tortricidae; genus Adoxophyes; species Adoxophyes honmai. The sequence goes on from BHDV01071586.1 coordinate 65,588, forward strand.
CGTGCTACGGGGGCGGTATTTTTCAACGATTTCACACACGACTCGGTTCCTCGTCCCGTACCGGAAAAGTTTATGTGGGTGCGTTACGTACGGCTCTGTTATTTCAGTGGTAACGGTCCAAGGTACATTACGAGGATATTTCTTTTTTACACACTCCCCGACACAATTAATCGCCGTTCAGTTCTTAAGAAAACTCAAAGTGCGTAGATCTTTATTGCTATTTTGGTTGCAGATACCTACAATGAGGTGGTCGACAAACGAGTTCTTCAATTGAGTGCTTTCGGTCTATGATTTGACGGGTGCATAGAGGAATCCACTAAAGCGTGTCACACACTAAGCAGATACGGTAAGATATCTGTTACTGAACAGATATCTGTCAATATCGCTCCCTATACAATTCAATGAGCTAACATACACTGCGCAGATTTACCGTCAAGTATTTGTTGATACCGACATATGGAAAAATGGCATTTATACACAGATAAAATATTATCGTATATGCGTAGTCTGTGACGGGCTTAAGAGTTTTGAATTAAGCGTGTACGAACTACCAAAGTCGCCGATTCTCCACCGCCAAAAATGTTATCAGTCTCCGTTGGGGACACGTCTCTTTAAAACTCTTTTAGTTAGAGAACTAATATAAAATTACTATCACGTTAAATGTAAAAAAAATCTTTGTTTAGTCTGGGTCATCAGATAGGCCACCTGGGGTTAAATGTCTTTTAAAAAAATCCAATCTGTGTGAGTGCTGTTACTGAAATAGTTTGTTCAATTAATTAAAAGGACTTAGCAGTAAATCTAAACGTGCTGGACACTAGGGTGAGATAGATCAGATAAAGTAAATACAATTCTTTTGGTGAAATGATAAAATTGAAAACATTTTTACAATGTTGAAAATTATCGGATAACTCACGTTAAATAAATCGAGTTTAGCTCGACATGTTTCGGACTAATTCGTAGCCCTTCATCTAGGAGCCGCGGCAGCTGCTGCTGCCAAGCGCGAACTGCTAATACGAATTACTACGAATTAGTCCGAAACATGTCGAGCTAAACTCGATTTATTTAACGTGAGTTATCCGATAGTTTTCAACATGAGTGAGTCTCACGGGAGTTTAATGTATAACATTTTTACAATGTTGCATCGGATACTCAGTAACTAACATTTGTGATAAGAATTCATACAGTATTTACTAGAACTAAATTCATTTGCCGCCGTACCCATCCTTAAATGTTTCATATTCCAGCTTCCACTCATAATTCTATTGCACAAACATTTCTGTTTTAAAGTCAGCAACACAAACAGGGAACGCAATATCGCGTCTGGGGAGTAAAAATTCGTCCGTACAAAGCACTAAAAGTACTAAAACGTATTAAGCAAAGAGCAAAGAACTGCCATTGAAACGATATCGAATCCAGATAATACCGGATGGAACCAGATAAAACCAGATATCCGTCGGAACTTTCAATATTGACCGCAATTCATGTTTCCCGCTGAACTGGCTTACAACTGGTGGACTTTATTTGACGGCGGTCCTTTGAACTCGCCCTTTGGCGACTGCCGCTGCTTCTCCATAGAGTACTGCATTAAAAATAGTGCAAAGTGATTTATTGTGTCCTAACTGCCTAAGCGTCGATTTAACCAGATGAGAATAATATTCAACTCTGGGAAAGGGTTTGTGTATTGTGGGCGATAGGCTAGCAACCTGTCACTGCAATATCACTTTTAACCACCTGGTTACCCTGAATTTGCTAAACGTGGCCCTGGATTTTTGAATTCATGTGCTCTGCCTACCCCTCATGGGAATACAGGCATGAGAATATGTCTGTGTGTGTAGAATAATATTATGTAGTCTCGGAATCGCCTTTATATAAAAAATTAATAAACTCGCGAGTAAATAATGACTAATTCCTAGACTAACTTTTATTCCCGTTTAGCTGAATGTCCACTAAATTCTTTACTTACTGTATTTTCAGGGTTCCGTAGGGTTCGAAGCGTGAAAACGGGGCCCTATTACTGAGACTTCGCTGTTTGTTCATCCGTCAGTCCGTCTATCGCCAGGCAGTATCCCAAGAACCGTGCTAGCTAGACTGTTGAAATCTTCAAAGAATATGCATTTTCATTGCCGCTATAACAATAAATACTAAAAAAAAAGAACTTTTTCGAACCGGATTTGAACCAGTGACCTATTCCTCTACAGTCCACCGCTCTACCAACTGAGCTATCGAAGGTTGGGAATTGGAGTTGAAAGTCTGATAAACTTTCTGCAACGTAATTGGTTTAATGGGACGCCTCAGATCGAGGTAACGCCGCATACGTCATGTTTTTTCGTGCGTGCAGTCGGCTCCATCGAATTATAAGACGTTATCACGTCAATAAAACAAAATTATTATTTAGGGGTGCTCTGATACAACAATCGTTATTTTTTTAGGTAAATACTTGTAAGTTCAGGCAAAATAAACTAAGAAAAACATTAATTAAAATCCTATAACTGTTAAAAGCGCAATAACGAACCAAGGGTTCGCTATTTGTGCTTAGAAATATCAATGCAAACAACGTATCCTTTTATACCCATACAGTCAGGTTTCCACTTTCCAAACTAGCAACATACGAGGTTGCCAACTAAATTCTATAAATTGAGTCTTAAAATTTTACTACTCATATGATTTGGCTGAACATGTTTACCAGAGCACACATCGGTCGTAATTTATATGGTACGTGCAAGTATGCTATTGTGTGTGTAAGTTGATATTACTTTGCTTCAAACTTTACAGCTGTAGGTAGGGTTGGCGCGACTTGCCTTAGTTTCTAGAGACTATAAAACCGGGTAAATAATGTTTCAATTTAAACAAATGCATCGCAAACTTGCTGCTATCAGTTTCTGCAGATGCGTACTTGTAAATATTTGCGCGTATTCTACTATTTTCTCTTTGTCTTTCGTTTATTACAAATTTATTCACAAGTAGCAATTGTTGATTGCATTCACTTGGAAGACAAAAACTTCAATGCAAATTTGGTACCTAAGGGAAATCTTTCTAATGTTTTCAGTAGGTATACAGTAATTTTTGTGACGAAAATTGGTGTCGGATTTAGAATGATACCTCTCCATTTCTTTCGTGGATGTCGTAAGTGGCGACTAAGGAAATAGGTTATATTTTAGGCGACAAGCTACCAACCTATTACTATTATACCCACAAACTCAAAACCTAAAGAAATAAGCTAGAAATGTCCAAGAAGCGTGAAATAGTCACGGTTTTTTCTTTTTAGCGTTTCATGTGCTCTGTCTACCCCATTCGGGAATATGTAGTACTTTACAATACAATACTTAGAGCGAAATTGCCAACCCTGAAATCGAAGCTCTCATAACCGGTTAATACCAACTGTCAATAGTTTCCATTTCGATTTGTAGAGACGGGAGCTGTTTGCTGCTAAATTCTTTCAAACTATAATAAATATTGACGATAAATAACCACATGAATCGCGAAACTTCAAACTTATATCGCATTTTTCCGTCGCAGGACTGAGAAAGATTTAATCCTTCGTTCTGTCTTTCTATAGCGCAGCTTTTGGAATCGGTTTCGCTATGTAGTTTCGTTATAGTTCTACTGACGATCTGACTGGTGATCACTGGCGGTCGTAAACTTTGACATCCTGTCTAATCAAGTCTGTTAAAAAAAATTGAACCGACTTCACAAAAACAGACTACTTAGTTTTATTTCATAGAACATTATCGATGGCGATGGGCAGCTGTGTGCTCTGAATGTTTGGGATTTTGCGAGTTGTTGGATGCAAGGCAATCTAGTGTTCCTGTGTAATACTTTATAATGTCTACCATAAGTTTATATTAGTTGTTTAGCATATTTATTTCTTCTTAGTTCTTTAGTTCTTATGGCGCATTGGTCCAGACTGTAATGCTGTGAGAATGTATTTTACTGAATAAATAAATAAAGAAGTCAATTATCGATGGTGTATTTTTACTATAATTTTAGTTGTGCATAGTTCTATCGTCACCATTCGATAAGGATAAGATATACTATTAAACATTAAGATAAGATATACTGATAGATATGTATTTATTTATTTTACTCGTAAAACTGTTACAGAAACGTCCTTATCACAGCCAATTAGTTTGAAAATGTCGTAGCCATTTAATTTCCAACATCTGTTAATTAATGTTTTTTAATCGCAGTAGGTACCTATACACATTTGACATTACGTAAATTTTTATTACTTAGTTTTTTTTTTCATGATTAAATAACTTATTTAATTTTACTTTAGATATACTTGCATATATAGTTAACAATTATTTACAGAACAAATATGTACAAAACAAAAACAATTAAAATTATATACAACTAACTTAAAAACTAAACTTAAATCTAAAATATATTTAAAAATGGGCACCCCCGAGGCATGGTTGGTTGTATCGCAATGCTGTGCGTTGAGCGAGGAAGCTGCCAGCTCTTCGGTCTCCGGTTGCATCAACCAGCCGCTTGGAGAGCTCTTTCATTAAGTTGGTGGCGCTGGGCTGGGACCCCACGGACCTAAGGTCTCGACCCCGAATGGTAAGAAAAGGTATTCTGGGCCGAGACCTCCGTATTTTGTGCTTTTTAGTTTTTCGGCCGCTTCAGCTGCCGCTCCTGGTTTAGTGGAAGTACCGTGGAGGTGGGACGGTGCCAGTGTATCGACACAGGTCCCTGCACACACCAACACACGTCCCTGCTTCCACGGAATTAAAGACATTCCGTCTGGTCTCTTGCCATCATCTCGAACTATTCCTGATGGTTCTAAAACCGCAGGCACGTTGATGGTGGCAAGAGAGCGACGGATAATATAATATAAAATAAATAAATCATACCTTCCTATCTAATGTTGTGTTACTTATGAGATATTCGTTGTACACACTTACATACTTCATGCATGTTTTGTAAAATAGACTAGGTATTTCACGTTTCGTGGCCGCTTCTCGCATATTTTTTAGGTTTTGAGTTGGCAGGTATAGTGACAGGTTGCTAGCCTGTCGTCTAAAATGTACCTAAACTTACTTATATCCTCTTACTCTTACGATATGCAGTGAAAAAATGGATATTATTCTAAACCCGACACACACGGCAAATATATTATTATATTAGTCAGGGCTACACAGGGATAAGTTCTTTCCTCGGCTTATTCTCATGAATGGGCCTTGCCTCGCCCTAAGCCTCACACAATACAAATAATACAATACGGTTATATACCAAGATTTACAAGTAGCCCAGTTCTGTAGGCTTAGCGTAGCAACACGCGCGGGTCGTTTCGCGCGGGATGGACTACCTGTCACTTTTTAATGTCTGTTGTTAGATAGTGACAGGTATAGACTATCTCGCGCGACTCTCTACTCGCGTCGGGAAAAGGCTGCTGAGTGTAAAGATGACTTACTCGGTCAGGAGATGTCCACTACGCAGTTTAGTTACGCTCCGCTGGTTAACCTCGTGAACGGTCTACGCCCTACGGCAAGCAAGTAACGGTAAGGCTCAATTCACACCAGAAGAGCAGCGCAGCGCGGCGTAGCGCAGCGACCCGCTCCGTGGAGAATGCGCGAGGATTCCTGCGACTGCTCGAGAAGCCGCTGGAATGCGTAGGAAGTCGCTGGAATTTACATAATTATTGACATATTGACATTATGTATTGACAGCGGCCGTCGCGACTACTCGAGCATCCTCGGGCATTCCCGCGACAGCTCGCGCAGTCGCACGGCTTTGTTTATGGAATGCGCTGGAATTCCCGCGGATCCGCGGGCATCCGCGCGCATCGTTAGAGTTTCTCATGCGATAGTAAGTCTTATTTTAATGAAAATAACGTTGAAATTCTCATGACACTGAAACTGCGCTCCGCTACGCCGCGCTGCGCTGCTCTTCTGGTGTGAATTGAGCCTTAGAAGAGACATCGGAAGTGGAGTGGATAACAAAAACTGTTTTATCTACACAAAAAAATACAGATAGGATGCAAATAAAAAGCGGAAATAGTAACGCCGGACCTATCCCAAAAGGGAGCTCTGTCAGCGAACCTTTGAATAGTAAAGAGGAGGAGCACTTTAAACAAACAAATGGATAAGTACTTGAATGAATTATTTACAAATGTCTAATGATTGTTATAGCCCCTAGGATGAAAATTGCGGGGTTTCCTACGTCTAAAGTTTGTTCAAATCATTTACCATTGAATCTTGCAATCAACATAGTAAACAACAAACAGTTGCGACAATCATTCCCGTTGTGTGCGATCATGCGAGGGGATAATGAGGAGCGATGCGTCGTGCTATTGCGATTATCAAATATTCCGATTACGGAGCTTGTTTGATCTGCATACTGAGATAACTACATATGTAGGTTGCTTACCGTGTATTGTTTACATCGCAAACTCTTTAAATAGTCTGGTGTTTTCTAAATTTTGCCGTCATTTCTGGACAAATATACATCGCGCCCACACGGGCGTAAGACAGTCCCAAATAGGGTAGTAAGGGTAGCATATTTTTTAAGTTTTTAATTTAGAAACAAACACACACACAACACACAAAATTGCGCACGTTTCACTATTAGGTATCTGGATTAAAAAAAAATCATTTTGCATCCTAGGGACTTAATGCAACTTGAATGTGATTAACTATGGTTTTAACATACTTGAGAAATAAGACTAATTCTGTCACCCCATTTTTGACGAGTCTTTGAAGATAAGCGGATTCAAGTAACTGGGCTCCCTTTAGACGGTGTTACTAAAATATATAAATCAGCAACAAAATGGTTGATGTATAGTATTAACTAAGTTCCCACACGTCAGTCGCGAGACCCGTACTCAAAGCTAGAAATAGTAGAACCCCTACCACAGCATGAAAGCCACATCCACACAATTTAGCGTTTCTCATCCATTACATTGTCAACTTGATCTCTAATCTGCGCGTGACTTACAAAACACGCAATGTACTGTAAAAATTAGTGTATATCGCGTAGCATTCGTGAAGGTCTTATAACCCGCTGTGTAGCGGGATTAGATATAATTTGTCTACGTTAGTGGACCAGTAAAGGGCAGGCAAATGAGAATTAAGGTCGATAAACTTTAATCAACCCCGCTGGATGGAGCGAGTAATGCCTGTTTACACGGATACATTTATTAATATAGTAGTTGCTGGCTTGATTAAAGTTTACACGTTAAAAATGTACTTAAATGTGGTTTTCAGTTATGCATACGAAAGTGTTTTTGTTTTTCACGGACTGGCATGAAAGGGAGATGAAATGCTTTGTTTATTTTAGGAGAAAGGAATGGGTTTTCACGTGATTTTGACGAACTATCTGATGAAAAGCGGTTGGAAGCGTGGGCTGTAGGTTTCAGCTTTTGGTCAATTAAACTTGTCAATTGCAAGCCTATATTACGACACACAGCACCACTCAACAATAAGGCAAGAGTTTATTAAAAGTGCAAGAGAGAGAGAGATATATATATATATATATATATATATTTATAACGAAAATCGGTCAAATAATTTAAAGCGGTTTGCTTTACTTTCATGTATTACAATAACAGTCCGAACTGATAAAAATAATACATAAACTTTTATGCGACTGCATTTTAATTAGTCTGCGTCAATAACTCCCGATTCAAGATAGTACCTATGTAGTCATATTATGTAGTCTTGAAATAAATCGGTCCTTAGTCGCTGGTAAGGACTACTGGTAATTTTTCGTGCGAGAAAAGAGGGTAAGAATTTATTTCAAGACCAAACTATATTCTTGTTTGGTTTCATCGACACAAAAGGGGACAATCCTCTTCCGACTCTCTCGTCAGTCATTTATCGACTCTCGATCTGTCACCAGCTACATAAACATACAAATATAATATATATATATATATACGTGTGGTGCCGGGTTAGAATAGCACCTCCCCCTTTCTTCCCGTGGGTGTCGTAAGAGTCGACTCTGGGAAAGGGTTAGTGTATTGTGGGCGATGGGCTAGCAACCTGTCACTGCAATATCACATGTAACCATCTGATTACCCTGAAATTGCTAAACGTGGCACTGGATTTTTCAATTCATGTGCTCTGCCTACCCCTCTTGGGAATACAGGCGTGAGAATATGTGTATGTATGTGTATATAAAACTATCTATCTTTGTATGTCTACATGCCAATTGCCTCAAGTACCTAGCTTGAATGCAATGCAACCACACATGTCCACTTAAAAGTTACCATTCGTTATATTTACCGAATATCCCCAAAATCGGGCACACGCTCTGCCTACCCTATTGACTATCACGTAACGTAGAAATTTTTAGCACAATTGTAGGAGTACAGATAGATAAAAGGTGTATATCCATAAATACCTTTTAACCCAAAACAAATGGAAAGTCGTAATTCTAAAGGATTAAATTGATAGCTGACCTAAAAGCCCAGTAAAGTAGTCATAAAATAAACATCTATTACACAAAATTATAACCAAGTGCACAATTCGTTAAGAGCTTAAGCGATATCACCGCAGTTTATTATAAGTTGGCAACCACTTGTGCAACTGCAATGCCATTAAACTATTGCGATGCTGCGTTTGCGGCCATTTGCCGGGCAATGCGGGGAAAGAAGAGCCAAATAGTTCGCACGTGTGGTCAAATACCTTTAAAAGAATTAGAGATTTGTGATGGTTTTCGATGTTTGTAAACTGTTAATGAGGTTTTTCTGTTTGATGACGGATTTAGATAAAGACTTGTCTTATTAATGTTTATTGGTTAATGTGTGTTTTAAGATTTAACCTCAAACCTAAAGAATAAATAATGCTAATAGTGGCTATGGCTGCGAATCGTGAAATAAATATGATTTTCTGTGTAGTGTTTCATGTGGTCTGTCTACCTCATTTGGGAATAAAGACGCAAAGGAATTTATTTCTCAACTTTAAGCGCATTTAAAATTAAAACATGAAAAATTAATAAAGTATACATTGCACTGAATAAAACAAATCGGTATTAAAAAGCTGACTAATAATCATGCACCATGAACGCATGAACGTGTAAAAGTACCAATGCTCGACGCCTCAACGCCCAGTAGATGACACCAATCTGTCACCTGTCTTACTTATGACATAAGGTTGCAAGTGCCAAGTATTGGCTCAGTGTCGAGCACAGAGACGTTTACTCCTACCTTATTCTATTTAAACGTATTTCGGAAATTGCAGTAATCATATTTAGCTGTCACTAACACGATAACACCGTTCATTAGTTTCCTATCAAAACAAAGAAACTATCTGCAGCTAAATTGAACTTGCTAAGCTCGAGAAAAATTCTCATCACATTTATAACGTCAGAGAAAATAATAGGGACGTCACAGGAACACCTGTGAGTCCCGGCGGTGAAACTGGATGCAGCGAACAGTTCCTACTTTTCCACCATTGTACAGGTTTCTTCCATTAGCTGTGGCGATAAATCTAAGCAATGCGATGATTGGTCATCGGTTAGGTCGTCTGTTTTAACTATCATCCTTAAGTGTTCCCTTCTATGTGGAAGCACTGCTTTGGCCAAAACTATTTAGCTGGTCTGTTTTTGTTACAATATTTTAAGACAAATAAGCAAAATTGAAGTTCCTGTAAACCAATATCTCTTTTGACCATTGAATATATGCGACTTTTCAGTTGTAAATGTAGCCATCCGCCGTCATTACTTTGAGAAATAATAATATTATTATTCATGTCGCTTGTAACGTAAGAACTATCGATTAGAACCTTTTTTCTACCATTACCTTTCCCGAAAAAACCTAATCCCCTAATTCTGGAAAAGAAACAGCGAGCACATAAAAGCAAATTGTCTCGCACAAACAAACTTCTATGCTCCAACTTTATCATACCTAAGGACAAATACTGTAGCAATTGCTTTTATCTACAAAGGGCCCGATGAATGCTCCCACGTACTCGTTACGTACTACACAGCAAGAAAGGTCCGGGCCGTTCATTGAATAAACTTCCTGAGTGAACTTGGGACCCTTTGCATGTTAGTATTTACGTAACCATCGCGAGCGATTTGTCAAAGAAACTCGAGTGAGCAAATATGGGAGGTGCGGGACGAATCAACACGGTGTGAGTGGAGCGAATTGTTTTTGCGAATGTATGGAGATTGTTGTTTGCGATTTGCGATCCAATTCCTTTATTTTGTGTCAGCGGCAAATAACAGTAACTCTGCCTAATTCGAGGGTGTTCTTGTTTTGTTTAATGATGAATCAGGACTTCAAAGCGGAGCGGGATGTGCTGGAATACTACCAGCGGGATCCGACGCGGTATGTTGGATATACTTAGTCCTTATGTTGGATAAACTAGACGGCATCCAATGAACGTTTTGTTCGGGTGAAGGTAAATAGAAAAGTTCTAATATGTATGTGTTTAAAATCTTTATTGTACAAAACAATTAAAAATTATGATGGCGAATTTATCCCTTAAGAGATCTCTTCCTGCTGACTTGAGGGATTGATTATAGACAAAATTTCTCACTTAGCGATGACTATATGTACAAAGCATATACAATGTGCATCGTAAATGTTCTTCTTTGACTGCAATAGTGAAAACTAATTCATAACAGAGGTCATAGAGGCTCACAGGGCCTTTGAATCAAACAACTCAAGTGGTTTAAATTTAAAACAATTCATTAGACTCCAGAGGTGGCCTTATGACACAAGAGACTCTCAAGGTCAGGCTTCAAGAGATACGGGTATATAGCATCCGGTGGTTTAAACCAAACCTGTGTTCGGCTTCACTTCTCTTGGAAGAGACGGAGACAGGTGACAGAAAGAGTCGGCAGCTGGAGTGGCCGAGTTCGGCACCAAATCTTCCAGTGGCTTCAACTGAACAAAAAAAACAGTAATAATACCTAATAGGTACTTTTTATGATTTTCACAAAAACTAATCTACAGTGACAAGTAGGTACCTATGTACTAATCCAACCAATCGTATCCTCTAAACTTGTGGGTACAACAGCGGACCAAGGGGGAGGCTCGTACTTTGCCCAGAGGATTCGCATTGCCATTGATCGCGGTAATGCTACCAGTTCTCTAGGCCCCTGCAACCTGGCAGCTATTTGGAGCAACTTTTTTTTGGTTTTATAATACACAACATTATATTTAAAATGTTTTAGTTACAATAGTTAAAAAAAAACTGCAAGTTTATGAATAATGAAACGTTACCAAACGAAATCGACAGCAACGACAGATTTCAACCCATTGAACACGACTTTTCAACAAGCAAGTCGTCAACATACACACAAATCCTCCAAGTCTCTAATCTACAATACATGCAAGTAACCTCGTCCAATTACAAGTTTGCACAACAAACATTTTCCTGAACATTTCTGGAAACTTCTCCCGTACATGTTAGAGTTATTCGTGAGATACGTAAGAGTTAGTATTTAATTTAGTCCAAGTTGGTATTAATTTAGCCGCTCGCTCGGTGCGGGTACAGCGCGGACGTCCCAAACTTGGAAGATGCAGATTTCCCGGAGTCCTATTCACATGCGAGTTTCCTGATTTTATTCTAGTTTGGAAGTGGGCGAGTACATTGTAAGTTAAATACCTAAGCCTTGAGTTGAATAGGATGCCCGTATGAAGTGGAGGTAGCTAATGGATGCTCCTAGGGCATACAAATGATGCGATAGCTAGAACTAGCGATGCGAATTGCTGCGGTACAAGAATATATTTCGCAGCAATTCGCGTTGCATCGCGCGGCGGTATTGTATGTGAGACTTTATTACACATCGCTACGAAAAACCACAACCAATATTCAATTGCTCGATGTAGATCACTTTACAGCTTGAAGATTGTATTGGCCGAGGCCAAGGATTCCTCTCATGTTCCGATTTAAAGTGATCCTAATTACCTACTATAGATAATCTGATGATAATAGATATCAGTGAAAGTCAACACACTTTGTCTACTTGTCTGTTTGTGTACTTGTCTCTTCGCTTTTAATATTTCAATCACAAACCCGATTTGCTGGTATGAAGTTGTGAAAGCAGTGTACAACAACTATAATTATGTACCTACCCAGGTCAAATTGTTATAGGGTTTTTCAGTGCGATTGCCAAATCAATCTATTTTACTTGAAAACTCCCGCGATCTTCGTACCGTCTGGATAAATAAATGAAGTATTATTGTAAAGTTAAAAGGATTCTTCTTTCTGAACAAGGATGACAAGGGTGCGGTGTGCACAGACACCCGCATCGACACGAAGCTCCTACACCTACACTTCATTATCCAACCACTTACCGATAGCAGACGTTCAAACACATAAAAATTAAATCGGCTATTAGCATTTTCTTGTAATTCCACACAGAATCACTAGTACACAAGTTCTCTACTATACTCTGGCGGTTTAGGTACTTAACACGTTCACTGCGAGACTGATTTCTGTGTTTGTTTTTCTGGTGCGTTAGTAGGTTGAAACAACCCCTTTCCCATTTTTTATCCAGTGCGTCAGTAGGTCTATTCCGCCTCTTCACCCAGGAAAAGAAAAAACGTTTATATCTCGATGGAGTTTTATTTTAGTGCTCCATTTTTTTACTATGGATTCTCCATCTATTACTTAATTTGATTCTAGCTTCGCCCGAATCTAGGACTTCTAGAACTATTAATAAAAATAAAAAACTTTATGAGGTCTTTTAGACCTCCCTTCGCACTGAAATTAACGACATAATCCTAAGTAGGGATGGGAAACGTATAAGTTATCAATAAAAGTAATAGTAAATAATAATCAATTATTTATTTCAATCCCGTGTGGTTTCGGGTCTAGAATAGCACAACACCATTTCTTCCGTGGATGTCGTAGGAGGCGACTAAGGAAATTGGTTTAGGTATTCTGAAGGTGACAAGCTAGCAACATGTCACTATTAGATTACCTCTTTCACCTACTTTCATATCCAAAAAGATGCTAGAAGTGGCTGCGAAGCGTGAAATAGGCACAATCATATGTCTATTTCACGTTTCGTATGCTCTGCCTACCCTATTTGGGAACATAGGCGTGATTTTATTGTATGTATGTATGTATGTATGTATGTATGTATGTATGTATTTATTTCGAATGATTGTCGTTGAAACATTGCAAACATAATAGAAAAATGGGTACGTAGGTTAGTATTTTTCGTCTCAAGATAAACAATAGTTTTAAACTTATGATGCGTTCGACTTATTCAATGGATGGCACATCACTGGCTATTTACATCGTATACATTCAGTGCGGCGCGGGGTGTGCAAGGAGTCAGACGTGGATTCAACCCCTTCCCGCACTGAAAAGAAAAAAAAGTTAACCTGTGCGGGAGAGGTTCAATCCGCCTCTCGAGTATTTGGAATATGTATTAAAATACTAGTTTAAGAGACGAACTCAAAAGTATATTTGTCTTTGTTCTACTCCAAAGATTAACTAAATTGTGCTCTTCGCACCAGGGGAAAGTACGCTATTTTCTCTGCCGCACGGGATGGCAGCTATGCATGAGGTCTAATCCACCTCCTTTCGCAGTGAACGTGTTAACTAAATGTAAACGAACTTCATGTCAGATTTGACAGGTTGATAAGGTTTTTTTTACTACCTCAATTTTATAGGATGTTCAAATAGATAAATAATAGATAGGATGTGCAAAGGAATCTTGCCTAATATTTAATGATCTGATGGACGTTAGTGTTCTAATTCCGACTGTTTCTGGTAGGTATACCTAAACTTAGGCACCAACAGAACATTTTTGATTTTTTTGCTTCCTTTGCTAAACTATTTGAACATCCGATAAAATGTGAGTTTAAAAAAAAACTTATTAACCTGTGTGTGTTGTGATGTAACTATTGTCCTTTTCGTCGTTCTGAGACTTGCTCTTCTAAAGCTTCCATTTAATCTCAAATAATACGTCCAGCTTTACGTCAAATTTATTATCTCGCGCAATCAACTGTCCCCTCCTGGCTGTCATGCGAGGCACAATGGACGAGGGCCCTAAGACCCTATCCAGGAGCGAATACGCCGCGATTTTGAACGCGTTTGACTATTCATTGCTGCATTTGTCACGCTTAATGAAATTACGATGCATCGTGAAGAAGCAATGTACTCTAATACACGGTTAATTCCCGCGTACTTCTGGACAGGGCCTAATCTCTCCGTATGACGTTGCGGCGCCGTATTTATGACGCAGACAAGCACAACTTGCAATTTCCTCCCCAAATGCAGCGTCGATAGATCGCCAATGTCGATAAGACTATCAGAAAATAACTTTGAAGTACATACGTACAATTCAATCACGCCTGTATTCCCAAATGGAGTAGGCCGAGCACAAAACGTGACAGGCAAAAACCTAATTATGACTAGCTCACGCTTCGCAGCCACTTCTAGCATAGGTTTGAAAACAGATGGAAGAAGATGAAGGAGAAAAGATGAAGTCTTTAAACATATAACATCACATCATACTAATGTACCTAGTTGCTGAATTAAAAAAAAAAGGTCATAGAAAAGGTGGAGCTCAAAACAAGTGAACAGATCTTTAGTAACAATAATTTTAACAGAAAAAACCGATTTCAAATTAGCTACAATTTGAAAGGATGCAAGCATTAAGCAAACGCATAGCTATCCTACATAATTGTTTTGAAGAACTATCCTCAAACTTACTCGCCAAATTGTGTGCGTAACAAAGTGTGTATGGGTGTGAAATTTATCCTGTATTTTTGCTGTTTCGGACGTGCTACAAATATGAAAGCATCCCTGAAAATGCATAGTTCATGTCATGCAGATTCAAGATTATATGGCCCAAAATAATGAAGAAAGGGAATTGCGCAACTCAAAAGTGGGTGCACAAAAGTGGGTGCACAATTTTGGAAAAAAAAAAAAAAACCCCTTATTTAACAGACCTGTTACACCCTTTATACTGCTTAAATATCTACTTCTTCAACTGTAATGCTGCTAGCATCACCGAAGTAAAACGTGCACGAAGCACCGAAGTAATCTTTTGTTCGTAAAGCCTTAAGTTAATCGCCAATTGCCAGTCACTAGTCGCAAGTCGCAAGCCGCAGTCGCGAGTCGCCGCCCGCTATCAAACAACTTTTCTCGTTTAAACTTATTTCCTTTTATCTAGCCGCGAGGGACCAAGCCGCGGGTTCGACTTATCGCCAGTTTTATTAAATTACTCGATAATTTCAATCCCTAACGTCAGCCATCTTTGTTTATTCTTTGGAGAAGTTTTGAAAAACTCACTCCGATTAAATTACGCATTTGAAGTGGCTGCGCAAAGGTGTTATTACGGAAACTGGAGCTTTATTAGATTGCGTGATAATACGTCGTGTGTTTGCTTATGAGGGGGTACCGTGAACAATAGGGTTCGGGGTGTGACGTCGTGGATTACCGATGGGTCCTGGCTGGCTAATGGTTTTGGTTCCAGAGACTGTCGTCTCAACGGTCGGTTATGATTTAGATTTCTATGCAATGCCTTTGGTGCGATATATTGGCCTATGGCATTTTCGAAGAGGCTGTCTCGGGTAATTGGTATTGAAGGAATTGGACGTCAAAAGAAGATTACTAAGTATATGTCAGGTTCATTAGATTAGTCGAAGTTTCATTGACAGTAAGTTAATGCGGGAACGTGATAATTATTTTAATGTATAAAAAAGTTTACAGGTATGCTTTAGGCACCAGGCGACCTGTAACTATTATACTTTTTCCGTCTGTTTTGTGAAGTAGTCATGGTTTTGTTTATGTCACGTTTCATGTTACTCTGCCTATCTCACTGGGGAGCACATTCGTGATTGTATGTTGCTGTGGCTTACACTTATAATCAACGAAACAGCTCGTGATTAATATCAACTCTCACTGCTATGAATCGCACTGGATCCGCGTGGGAACCACCAAACCCTCATATAAGTACTGCTAGGTGGCCAGTGCCCAGCTGTGGGCCGTATTTATTCTGGATTATAACTGCTGTATAATTATCGAAACCTCCAGATGAAGGCTTGTAATAACAGCTAAGGCGGATAGCCACAATTAATTTTCTATCTCAAATATTAGCCCTTAATTTCAATTCTAAAGTAAATCTCCGACAACCCAGATGTCAGATAAAGCATATTGAAATTAAATTTTATCTCCAGCTTCCATTTCTTAAAGACTTTATAATGGGAAATCGAAACTTGGTCCGTTCGAGATGGATTTATCAATACTTCTTCTACTTATGAAGAACGTATTATTAGCCAATAATGGCCAATTAAAACCATTAACTACCGTACATACATCACGCCAGTATTCCCAAATGGGGTAGGCAGAGCACACGAAAAATTACATAGACAAAACCATGACTATTTCACGTTTCGTTGCTACTTCTGGCATTTTTCTAAGTTGGCAGGTATAGTGACACGTTGCTAGCTTGTCGAATAAAGCATAATTAGGTACGTGAACCTTCCTGAGTCGCCTCTTACGACTTCCACGGAAGAAATGGAGAGGTGCTCTAAGAGACACAAAAGAGGAAAAAAAACACGTTAGATACCCGGTAACGCATACGTGCGTAGTTTTATAAATCCTATCCAAGAAAAGTAAAGTGACAATTGTCAAGACGGTGAAATTGGGCCAAGTTTCAAGCCAACTAGTCTGACATGACATCGCAATATTTCCAGAACTGGCAACACAAAGCCATTAGCTAACGAAAAAGAATAAAAACCATGTAAAAGTCACTCCACAAACCGGATTAATCCAACGTACATTTTTAGATCGGGCCTTAGATAGTAAAATTAGAACAATTCGCGTAATTGTTTCAAACGGGGCTCTCACTCCCGAGCTAAAATTACCTCTAATCTGCTGCAATCCAAACTTTGCGTGCTTGTAATAAGGTGGTCGGTGATGAAAAGTTTAAGTTGGGTCTCGGCACGGAATTAGAACAAAGGGTTGTCACCGTTAGCATGCCGCTCAATAAAGTTTAATCAGGGTAGACAGGAGTAGTATGTGCATATACTTGCCACACGGCTAATAAACTCGCTGTTTGTGTAAGCTGGGTTATTGGAGTGCGTACGTCGAGAGATCTTTTCCCCAAACTCGTCAGTTCCGCGTAGCATTAGTTCCATTCGCATTTTTCCCCACTCGATTTTCTACCTATTCACTTTTTTTTTGTCATTCGCTTGCATTCCTATTCTCAAATATGTCTAACCGACATTTCGCACGATATTTTAATTTCTTATGCGATATTGTTCCCATACCGGAAAATTCTCTGTCGTTATTTTTTGCAATATTCTAATTTCTTACGCGATGTTGTTCTCATACCAAAAGTTTTCGTGTCGTTATTTTTCGTAATATTGTAATTTCTTACGCGATATTGTTCCGTTTCCGGTTTTGTACGCGATATTATAAAAAAATATTCGCTGTAGCTTTACGTAACACGTTTCTTTCTTGCGTGATATTATTAAGTTATACCAGTATCTTCTATGGTTCCAACGAATACATATTTAAATATGCATATAAATATCTACTTTTATATTTTTCATACATTATATTTTCTAAACGTCATTTACCATGAATACTTAAGATAATAAAAAAAACGGAATGAATAAATTTGCTATTAGAAAATCAGGACCCTGGTAAAAATCGCGAATAGTAATAAAAACTCATTGAGTAAATTCGCTATTAGGAAATGAGGACCCTGGTAAAATTCAGGAATAATAAAAAAACTGATTGAGCAAGTATACAATTGAATAATTATGACTATTGGCAATACCTATGAATGATAAAAACGTCGAATGAGTCAAAATCTGAGTGGGGAAAAATGCGAATGGAAATAATGCTACGCGGAACTGACGAGTTTAGGGAAAAGAACTAATCTCTCCTATTTAAGAGGTTCCTGTTCCTTTTATGAATGTAAATAAAAAACGGGTAACAGCTCTTCATGCGTTATTTTTGTAAGTAATGTGAGATGTTATGGGGTGACTGGGTTGAACTTGTGTTCTATTTAGCCCTTTAGTTCGATCACGAAAAAATATGCGTAACGTGTTTTTAGCTTTATCAATAAGGTACAGACTTCCGGAGTTAGTTGGGGCTGGTGACATCAGTTCTATAGTATGAGATCGAATTAGAGATCAAAAATGTGAACAAACAACTGTCAATATCCTAGTGAAATTCCAGATGTAGTCAACCTTTTTTGTTACTAATTGATATAATTGTACTAATTGTATTTATTTTTAAACTACTTTTAGTTTATTGATTCATAACAGTAAAGCAATGGCAACACGTTTGTTCACATTTTTGATCTCTAATTCGATCTCAGACTTTAGATAAAAATTGTGCAACGCACTGCTGGCACTCGAATCTTCTAACTGTATCTCCGTCATTTCTAGTTTGTCAAAGGAAAAAAAAAATATAATGTGAATGGCGAACTAAACAGTTTCTGCAGTTTTCTTGCCTGTTACCACCAAAAGAACACAAAGTTAAAGACTTAACTCATACATACATCTCTTGTTATTTCGCTGAACTTCTGAATAGTAAATTCTAATCAATGACTAAACAACGCCTCTTACCAATTTTCTGTTGCCATGTCAATAAAATATTCACAAGTTTTAAGAATTGCGTCACCAAAAATGTGTATAGATTCTATATAAAGCCTGACAACTTACTATTTGGCCCTCGCTATGTTGCGTATTTTATATTACAAAGCTCTGATTCTTTGTAAACAATGCTTTGGTATTATTCAAATATCAACAAACCCAATACACACCATGCTGACTATAGATGACGTATGCAATAGAATCAGAGCTTTGTAATATAAAATACGCAACATGGCGAGGGCCAAATAGTAAGTTGTCAGGCTTTAAATGAAGTTAAAATATGTTTGGATTATTATATAAGACGTACATTACTCCTGTATTTCCTAATAAACGAGGTAGGCATAACACATGAAACGCTACATAGACACCAGGGCAAAGAGTGACAGGTTGCTAGCCTGTCTCCTAAAATGTATACCTTAACCTACATCCTTAGTTGCGTAAGTAGGCTGAGGCTTGTTCTTCAAAACCCGACATCACTCGGCTTATAAAAAAAAACTAAATAATAATCCGTCCCCATCCATTCCATCTAGTGCAGCCCCGCCTTTAAGCTCAGCGATTCTTCGAGTATTATTGGTCCCCGAATGAACTCTCAGAAGTTAAAACCTTCCATTCTTCATCCCTCCATTGTCACCACTTTAATTACAAAACCATTACTATTCCAGCTCAAGTAAAGTCATTGAATGGAATTCCCTTTATCTGAATAAAACAGATCAAATACTAATTTCCCGGAGACAAAGACGGAAAATTAGAAATGTAGTCATGCGCAAAATGTCAGCCGTTTTCAAGCGTGCTTCAACATTCCGTTGGATTAAGCGAAACTTTCGTTTCGATACAAGTCGGCCGGCGAGGTGACGATATTGCCTTTGATAACTATTACCTAGCCTCCAAGACATTATTCATTTGAAGGGAAGTAATTCCAATAAGAAAAGGCGTCTGGCAACTATTTGTAAGGCCGGTTTTGTCTTTAGTTTTGTTTTTATTATTTGCGTTAAATTTTTAGGCCAGTTTGCAAAAAAAGTTGGAGCGTAGAAAACGTGAAAACATAAATTAGCTCAGCAGCTAATAATGTTTAATTGACTGAATCGCTCAAAATGCTACTTATTTAAAAGGCGCTAGATAATCTTTACTGAATCACTAATTCGGTCATTCTCCAGACTTATGTCAAAATTCTAATTACCGCGTCGCTTTTTTTCCGCTTACTTTTCAGTGAATATGATTTCAAATCCTGAAATACATAGATCATTGGAATGTTTAACTATTTATATTCCAATGATCTATGTGTTTCAGGATTTAATCTTATTCGTCTTATTTTATAATCTGTAGATCGTTAATTCATTGCCAATTTGTGATCTGCCTTATGTCAAGTGTGTGTCTCAAGACTTTGTGCATAGATAATCTGTTTGGTGTCCTGGGCGCTTTGTGAACCGTGTTGCAATATACCTAGAAACCATGGGCGTAGCCGGGGGGGTTT
>BHDV01071586.1:98851-116395 GCA_005406045.1 Adoxophyes honmai
AAAATTTGTCAGTTCAGTATAAATTTTGACACCCGTATCTTAGGGAATAAGGGTTAATTTACTAACGAAATGTAAGGAATTATCACCTTAACGACTTCAGTGCTGAAATAATATAAAGTACCTATTTGCTCGCAAAAAAGCTTGAGATGTATGAAAGTCAGCGGCGCTTCCGCCTTTCTTCAACTTGAACAGAGACCAATTTAACAAAAACGCGTAAGATGTATGAAACATTGCGGCGCTTACTGCTTTTTCGAGTTGATAAAATTTGTATGGGAGAACGATTTTTTTGTTTTTTAGTATGTTACACTAATGTTTTCCACACTTTTTCATCGTACAAACCTTCCCTGAACTTCAACGAACATTTAAAAAAAAGAATTGGCCAAATCAGTTCTGGCTTTGTTAAGTTATTGCGTCAGGAAGGAAAACACGACTTATTTTTATATAGTAGATTATAGCTACCCTAGCGCCACCTAACGTCAAGTAGTAAAACTTCTTGCATAAACTCCATCAAATGTCAGTTATCTGCATCGCGCTAACGAAGTTTCGATGATCGGTTGCATAAATACAACTTTCCCTTCTCTCTGTGGATTTCGGTCTCCAGGCGTAACATCTGCCTGGAGAGAGATCTCTCTTCTGGAGACTTTCCCATAACGTCATAGCGACGCGCGATGTCGTTCTTCCTCGTTGCCCCTGCAGTACCCGCTGAAGTCTATGAATGTAGTACCTCACCTCGCCATCGCCTCTGATACCCAGGGATGGGCCGCGCACGAGGTTTCCTGACGAGGACGAGCTTTGAACATTATTTCAGCTAAATCGTCAAACCACAATTACTCAACGGACGTCTGACGAGCAGGTTGCGTCACTCCACAAGCCAGATTTTAGTTTTTTCAGAGTTTTCGCCGATAATTTATAAGATTCCGCGCCCAAAGGCGGAATGTGAGACGCATCGCTCCAGCGTTTGTCTGGAACATAGGGAGTTCACGTACATCTTACCCGGCACGCGAATAAATTAATGTCGGCCCAAAACATTTCACGAAACGTTGCACTTCTGCTAGGATCATTTTTAATCTAAATTCCGTTCGTGCCCTCCCTTTGTGCCGTGGCAAGAAATTGCTCAACGTACATTATATTGGATCGGATAAATTCATTCTGAGCGGATAACCGGGCTTTAAAGAAATTTGGCAGAAAGGTCTTAGGCGGTCGGCGCTGAGCTGCGCTCACACTCGACTGGCGACCGCGGCCAATATGGCGGTATTGAGGTTATATCCTTCATAAGAAGCCCACTGAAGTCTTAGATTGACCCCGTGGATAAACGTGAGGAAGGAACCACGATCGCAGCCATCGCAGGTCTGTATTTCCCATCTTCAAATTTATTGTCTAATTTTTATACACGTTTACACAACAATTGTTAAGAAATCTGTATCCTGAGGTTTGGATAAAATGGATACCGATACTATAACTGCGTAATTTTTTTTGAACAGCTTAAAAACAGATGATGATTAAAAAAAATTTGGAAGACGCCGTCGATGCAGCAGTTGAATGATTTGTGAAATTTTATTTTAGTAGAAATTTAAAAATAATCACTTTATGAATGTGCATAGATTAAGTTACAGATGCAACCGTGTATAATGAAACATTAAATCTTTCGTGTATTTTCACAACTTATACATTAATAACTAGTAATACACCGGATCTAAAGGATTACCTGTTCTAAAAGAACGGAATAAAATAATGAAGCAGCATCATTATCCATCGCAGTGCAGCGCTAGCTAAGGACACCCATTTACAACTTCCAGCTGGGGGCACAAAGAAGACAGACACAGAAGGAACGTTGCCTCTAGCTAAAGGAGTGTAATAAAGTAAGGCCAACCAGACGTGATAAAGAATGTAAACAAAGTTTCAGAGGTTGACGCCATAACTGCATACGAGTGATAAGGATAGAGATAATAATCTGACTACCGCCACGTAACTCAGTAACGGTGCCATTGTTTATGTTTATTATCTCGTCTGGTTGGCCTTACTTTAGATCAGTGTTCCGCAAACTATATGTGTTCAAGCTTTAAAGGGAGTTTTAAGCATGTTTTAAGTAACATTAGTCAACAATTGCGTACGCCGAAGGATGTTGTTCCCTACCAAACACCGAGTGTTTATATTGGGTTCGTTACACGTACCGAGTAGAGTGGCGAGAGAGTGTTCTCGGCCGAGTACTCGGTTCGTGTGTACTATTGTTTTCATAGAACACACGAACCGAGTACTCGGCCGAGAACACTCTCTCGCCACTCTACTCGGTACGTGTGATCAAGGCATAAGGGTGTTACTGGTCTGGACCGATCGATCGATCGTCGTTGGACGGCATCAGTCAACGTCGGCGAACCTAATGTGATACCCTGCTGCAGTCTACTCATGATCACGGTTACTATATGGCTGAAAAGCCTAAGTAATCAAAATCAAAATCAGACATCCACCGAAGGAATGGAGAAGTGTTATTCCAAACTCGACACCACACGGGACAAAATGCGCAATCATAATGTACCATCGCGAACAGGGATTGTTGAGC
Organism: Adoxophyes honmai; assembly: GCA_005406045.1. Lineage (NCBI taxonomy): Eukaryota > Metazoa > Arthropoda > Insecta > Lepidoptera > Tortricidae > Adoxophyes > Adoxophyes honmai. Next base: position 101,409 of record BHDV01071586.1, read on the forward strand.
CACTTACCTATATTTGTAACTTGGTCGTGTAATACTAATCCAATAGCTGACATCTAGCCGTCACATCGGTCATTGATTACACGTCTAAATTGCGAACAGTGGCAAGTGGCTAGGGATTGCAATTGCTGGATCCAGCATCCAGCAATCCAGCTGGATCCAGCGCCTTTTTAAGCATGCTGGATCCAGCATAACAGTGCTGGATCCAGCGATGCGGATCCGCAAACGTATCAATTTCTATTATTTCGTTTTGAGTTGCCACCATTTCCAATAGAATTGTTTATTGATCGAAGGATTGCGGGGTAAATACATATTATATGGTTTATGAGTATTTAATGACCCTAAAACTGACCAGTGTACAGGTCGAAAAGGCATTCTCAGCCGCCGGCTACATAATTATGCAGTTCAGTGCGAAGCAGGTTGGGAGATAAGACTATAAATAGATCAATTGTTTTCTAGAGGATTTCTTTTTTATTTCTAGAGGATTCAGAAAAAGAAATAGTCGGTCTCTTATCGTCAGATTTGAAACTGCCTGATTATCAGATTTCGATTTTCGTAACAAATATTATCGATTAACTAGTGCGCAAATAACATTTCGGAGATACAAAAAATAAATTGGAGATTAAAATAGTATTAATAATTACAGTCCTTTTTCGTAGTCAATTTGGAAATAATTTGTAAGATTTAATAAGATAATATTGCTTACTTGAGGTATATGTTTAATTTTCAGTTGATTCTTTTTATCTCAAACTAAACCAAAGGATCATGGGCACTTTTGTATAGAAAATGGGTGTAGCACCAACAGCGTTGAAACTAGTATCGTTAGAAAGGTATAAAATAGCCGGTAGCTCACCGGAGAACAAAGATATGGCACATCTACGCAAATAAAACTATGCTAGAAGTGGCTACGAAGCGTGTAGTCATAATCATGGTTTGGTCTATGTCACGTTTCGTGTGCTCTGCCTACCCCATTTGGGAACGCAGGCGTGATTGTATGTATGCATGTATCTACGCAAATAAAGTGATACATACATACCTACATACAAGATGGGTACCTTATTAGAATTATATTGGCATCGAAACTACCTGCCTACAGAAATATGTTGTTAAATAGGGTGATACAGATGTAGTGAGAAACTATTTTCCTTCGTAAATTTTCGGAAAAGTTCGTATTTATCGTTTTATTACTTAAAACAATTACAATTATTATTTAAAACTGGATATTTACCATATATTATACAGAATGAATTCCCTTTAAAATGGGTATCGAAGCTATTTGAGAGAAAACGATAAATACGAACTTTTCCGAAAATTTACGAAAGAAAATAGTTTCTCACTACATCTGTAAGTATTTTGCGGTGATAATATTTTATTTGTATAAATGTGCCCGGGTAAATATTTGGGCGTTTGAACCGCTGTCATTATTCTAAACACTTTTTTATTATTTATTTAGAAATTGGTATAATAAGTGTGTCATATACTGTCTATGTCTTGCAAATAGGTATATACTAGACTATTATATATAGACATTTCCAACAGTATCTGATAAAAAAAGTGTCGAGAATAATGACAGCGGTTCAAACGCCCGAATGTTTACCCGCCCATATCTTTGTTCTCCGGTGACCTAGGTATTTGTGGTCATAGTAAGAAATTATGTATAATTTTATACCTTTTTAATGATACTGGTTTCAAGGCTGTTGGTGCTACACCCATTTTGCCCATGATCCTTTATATAAAATTTCACCAAACGTGTAATAGATTATTGTAAGAAGTACAAACTAAGGAAAAAAGTCTTAAAAATGACGTCTTTTTTGTCTTTTCACATTTTGCTGGATCCGCGCTGGATCCAGCTGGATTCAGGTCAATCCAGCAAAAATCCAGCTGGATTGAAAACGCCGCTGGATTGCAATCCCTACAAGTGGCTCAACAATCCCGGTTCGTGACTGTATGTGAAGGTAATTTCAAAGTACGATCGAGCCAATCGATTCCTGACCCACTGCAGAACGTTGTCACAATAAATGTTATAAAGATCTCCTTAAGTAGGTGCTATGATGTGTCAACATTTTTTACATTTTACTTCAGATTACCCGAAATAAATTATTTTTATTTTTTCTTAACAGGTTACACGGCGCTTGTGCCAGATATACGAAAGACAAAGAGATAGCTTTAAACATCCAGATAGATTAAACTTATCGCAATGCGGTATTAAAAACATACCGTTGATTACATATTTCGAAGTTGTTAATGAAGCTCGGAGCTGCGGGCGGCAGGGAATCCATCAAAAGTTCACTCGCGCTTAATTCCATGCAGATTGGGACCGCGACGCTGGGCCGCCGGTTTAAGCTTAAACTAAAACAACATGGCGGCGAATTGAACAGAGTTGTAAGATTTCTAATAAGTAGAGGCTGCATTATATGCATGCAAAAATGCCCAAAAATGTGTTCAATATGCATGAAATTTTTTAAAGTACAAAATAGAAATACCTACCTACTATAACATTTTACACTTGATTAACGTGTAGGTAGGTACAAAATACGCATTTAGGTATACTTTGGCAGTTATCCTGGTGTTTGCTGAAATTTTTGTCTCAATCAGTAATTGACAAGATTTTAAAAATCAGATAAACGCCTGTCTATATGCTGATTTAAATAATGCAAAATAGTGAAAATAATATGCGCCATCACAGATGTTTTTGGATAAATATCCAATAAGCCTCGAAAATTATGCACATAGGTATATGCAATTGCACATAATGCGGTATCTACTAATGAGTAGGCGTAGCTTTTACCAAGTCGCTTCTTGTGAAGCGGAAAAATGACGCCCAATTTTAGAGGGTGGAATCAGACGGTTAATTGTATATTAATTTTCGTGTTACTTTCTGCATTTTTCACTCAAAGTGACATCAGAACACAAATTGACCTTAAAATAAATGAATGAGCAATTCCTTATGGTGAACATTACCATATTGTCCAATGATATTTTATTTTATGGTGACCTTAGCACTGCAGGAAAAATGCTAAAGTAGTTAAACCTGCCATATACCTCGCTCTAGCCAACTGTGAAAGAAAGAGACAAAAATACTTTTTACGTCCAAACTGAGGATAAACGCTGAAGCTGTACTTAAATCACTATAGTACAGCCTCTGAACCATATCTTTTATGAATTTGTGGAAAATATTGTAATAGGGAGATCTCTCTCCAGGCAGATGTGTGAGGCCTGCGAGACCGAAGTCCGCAGAGAGAAAGTTGGAAAATATAACTTTGTATTTATGAAACCGATCTCCGAAACTTCGTTAGTGCGATGTAGAACACTTTGATAGTTAGTGTCGTTTGTAGAAGAAGTTCTACTAGTGGACGATAGGTGGTGCAAGGTCACTTAACTACCGCAGCACAGGTAGATTGCCAGTTTTTTGCTAATGACTTTTCAGCTGAAACTGATAGTTTCACACACAGTGGCGTAGCTAAGGGGGGCAGCGGGGGCGGAACTTTAGTAGTCAATGAAAAATTATAAAAAGTAAAAAAAAAAAAACATTTTTTATTTTCACCGTTTCTATCGAATTCTAGGGGTGGGTGCCTCTTACAATATCCGCCCCGGGTGCCACTGTTCACACATAGGTATTTTTATTCCACCATACTTCAGCTGGGCCTGCGTACGTGGCTAATTTGCAACCAAACTCAGCAGCCCATGATCCGAGTTTCAAGAGTTTGTCCTGGAACACTGCAGCACGGCTCAATTCCCTGGATAATTGCCTACTAACCTGCCAATTAATAAATATACGAAACTAGCTTTTGCCCGCGGCTTCGTTAAAGTTAAAGTTGCGTTAAAGTCTGGGTAACATAGAATCTCCGAATTATTTTAACCCTAAACTTAACAAAAATTAAAAAAGTCTCTTGTTGGAAAATAAAATCCAAAATTATAATTACGAAGAAATAAAAAAAATAACATTTGACAATGTACCTATCTTATAAAGTCATTTAAGATACACTACCAAGTAAAGGGTAATACGCTGCTGTAGACCAAGGCTGCCCAACCTTTTGAAGAGTCGGGCCAAAGAGCGTAGACGATATTATACATAATTATTATGTATTTCCATTTGGGGATAGAATGAAAAGATTGTGGGTACTGTTAACACGCGAACATGCTAAAAAATGATGTACCTAATTACGATCTAGTATCAATAGTCTGCATAACCTACCAATTTATAGCTTTCTACATAGAAAATTGCGGAATGCTCCATACAAACTTCCACCCCTAATTTTAGCTGCTCAATCTTTTGTTACATTCTTCCAACATGAAATCTGAAGAAAATTAATTTTGGCCAAAGATTATTTCGTCGTTCGTTAAAAGAACATACGACATTCAAAGTATAAAAGAGAGGTCAATAACCTCCTTAGAAAACACGACAAATTGCTAATCGGGAGAGTGGCGGTCATCGAGACAAACACTTCGTGGTCAGAATCCATAGAAGGAGGAATCAACGGGAAACGTCTTAATTAAGCCCGGATTAAATTCAATTTAGCGCACGAGGTGTTTCGGTAAACAGCCAGCCTCGCCCTAATGAGTTGCCAACTTCGCCACTTTGTAAGATTAAGCCAAAAATTGTGAAAAACTTCTGCGTACGCCACGAGTGGCCACTTACGCGCGGGAAAAATCCAAAAACCGCGTAAGTCCTACACGTTAAGAACCATTTTGAGCTGACTAAAGGAGCTACCGGAGGTAAAAGTAACTTGGTAATTTTGCACATCCAACGCTGGACGTTGTTTGACGTATTCGGGAGTTTCCGGCTGTCCTCGGCTGTCCCCGTCGAGTTTTCCATACTTTTTCTGTTGACTTAAGTATGCTTAGAGGAATTAAAACTTAGAGCAAAGTTGTTTTTTATTGCATTGCTTTCGGCTCTGAATTTGAAGTGTGGGAATACTCGACGGGATAATTTTTATTTAAATTGCTGTTTAAGGATTTGGTCTCCCCTGGCAGTTTAATCCGCGCGGGTTCGAGTGCAAATTACATGCATGAGCTGACTAAATAGGTTCAATGGAGTCTGGAAAGGCAATTTCCAGCGCTCCAGCCAGTTCGTTTTAATTTCATCGAGCCATAATCATAATAGAGCCGTTTTGTTACTTTATTTACTCGGGCAGCGAGGATAAAATGACGACGCGGCGTGATAGCATGTTCCAGAAGCAAGTATGGATTTCTGACGGCTTTACAAGACGATTGTAAGTTTCATGTTTACCGCTTAACGTAAGTTTCCGTTTCATGGAATAGAAAAGATAATCAGCGCTAATAGAAAAGTCACCGAAGTAATCCTGTAAAAAGAATAAGCACAGCAAGGCGCGAGTAGAGATGCCCGCGAGATAGACTACACCCCTGTCACTGTCTAACTAGACACGTCAAAAAAGTTAGGTAGACTACAAGGTGACTAGAGCGTGTTGCCGTGCTAAGCCTAGAGGTTTCCTGCAGGTCGGTATGTACTTACCGAACGGTGCAGGGTCAACTTGCATAAAGAAACTAAATAATAATAAATCTGAACAGGCAAAGATATAAAAATATTACACATCCATCTGTCGGTACCGATCAGGACAGATTTATTTTTGCCGAAAACTTGCTTCTTTATGTAATCACAACCACCCAAACTCTTAACACATTTTATGTTGACAAGACTCTGTTACCATCTCCCTGAACATGGTTAAAACAGTTTAGTTCAATAAATTGTAAATTTTTACACCAGACTCCGTTAACGTTTCGACGTAAAATAGTCGTAATAAGCAAATTTTGCTGTACATTAAGTTTTATCCTCGACATAAACCTATGTCCCTCTCTAATCCAGCGGGAGAGAATGGGACTACCAACTACTACTAAGGAAATAGGTTAATGTATAAGGCCGGGGGTTTTCAAAGCAGGTGCCGCGACACCCCGGGGTGCCACGATCGTACGCCAGGGGTGTCACCAGAGTGTTCCAGCGGTGCCAACGCTTCCCTTAATTTTAACCATTATACTGCATTGTTCTCTTTTTTTTCCCTATCACGTTGTCAAACGACTTTTAGAGTAGGGGTCCCGCCAATTTTTTTTAGCGCAACAAGAGTCCCTCGTTGAAAATAGTTTGGGACCCCTGCTTTAAAGGACAGGCTAGCAACCTGTCACTATTATACTTTTAAACATAAACACAGTAATAGAGATGGTGAGACAGGGTTAAAATATATCATTCTAATTAAGTCCGTAAGTTAGATTATGGAAAAAAATGAGACACGTATTTTTTAGTTCATCCAATAATTAAACATCGACAAAGGTATAGATCATCAAACTTCCTGACTGGGGTTTCGTGACGTCACGTTTGAGTATAAATTGTAGGGTAAAAGAGGGTAATGGTGGTCACTTAAGCGAGAACTCAAATAAAATTTTAATTAAAAAGAAAGTATTTATTGCAACCGCCTGTAAACATAATTTACTTATTAAACTATCATTAGAAATCAATTTCAGTCACTTTGGCAATCAACTTTGGAAATTATAAAAGTTAAAAAAAAACAGATTTGACTCCCATTACACTGACATCGGGGTAATGGTGATCACCCTTGCGGGCAATCGGAGTCAAATAAAATCTAGCATACATCGCAAACATAACCTATAGCTGACTCCCACCCAGTGCACTCCGCGTGAGCCCTTTGTCCACACGAGGTACACCTGTACTACATCTCGTTGTTTTACCAGTTGTAAGTAATGGTAACCACTTGCGGGTAATGGGAGTCATGTGACTCTCATTTCCCACAACTACACTAATGACTAAAAAAAATAAAATAAAAAAAACTTTAAAACACTGATTTAATCTGAACTGCATATGACAACTTGAAACGTCTAACTAAGTAAATGTAAATGTCATAATCGCATACTGCAAGATTTTAGGCAGTTACCTTCTAATTTGCATTTACGTAAAATTACATCAGCGGTGCGCAAAAACAAAACACGTTCGTTTCTCAGAGGCGCGTGGGCCGACTGGCGCGAGCCATTCGTGGCTGCGCGGGGGCCCGTAGCGGGGGCTGAGGACGATGTTTACGCGTCGGTCTCATGTAGTGCTTTGTGGTGATGTGGGTGACTCCCATTGCCCGCTGACTCCCATTACCCTCTTTTCCCCTACTCAAACGTGACGTCACGCGAAACTTTTAGGCTCTGTATTGTCTCTATTTTTCGTCTGTCAAATAAAAGAAAAAATATGGGTACAATATTTTTTCGTAGTCTATCTGACGGAATAAATAGTTTTTTCTAGTCATCTAGCCTATTATGCTGAAAGCGGCTACGTTACGTAAAATAGTCGTAGTTTTGTCTATGTAGCGATTGGTGTGCTGTATCTACCCAATTCGAGAATAGAGGCATGATGTATAATAATATGTATTAAGTACTTTAAAAAAAAGTTACATCCCGTCGCGTCAAGTTGTCGGCTTGCAAATTGAATCTGCGTTCCGTTCCGCGCCAAATAAAGCGTTCCGTTTCACTCACTCCGGAGTAAACCCAAATTAATTCACACACCAAACAGCAAAAATCGCGTTTAATAATTGCCCGCAATAAATGGGCGTGCAATTATGAACGTTACCGGCGTTTAATTAAATGGCAGAGCTCTCGTTAAACTGTACGAGACAATCCTCATCACGTCGGTTTACGTTTCGGTAGTTGCTATTCAGGCTTTTGTAGGATGCTCGGAGTAAGAAGTTATAATTTGGAATCATGTTCTCATTACTCAACAGTGGAATTATGCTCATAAGAGTTGATACTGTGTGTTTTATAAATACAGGATGGCCGAAAATAGACCAAAAAAATTTTAACCAGTGGTCGAGAATACGCCCTGCAACCATTTCGAGGTCGAGTAGACGTTTTGGTCTCAACTTTAAGTTGTTTAGTATAGTCGTATAAAGGTCGTAAGGACGTTTACTCGACGCAAAAAGGGCCCATTTTACTGAAAAGCGATGAAACACCAAGGTCAATCCTTACTAGTCCTTACTAGTTTGTTTGTTTGTTTGTTCCGCTTTCACGCCGTAACTACTGAACCGATTGCTTTGAAATTTTGCAGACGTAAAGATAGAAGTCCGGATTAAATAATAGGCTACTTTTTATCCCGGAAAATTGATGTTCCCGAGGGAAACAAAAATATAGTTTGCTTGACAGATCGATCGATGATAGATCGATATCGATCGATGACCGATCGATAGATAATAGATCGATGGCGCTGTGTGTCGTTTGAAACGAGAAGTTTTCTTATAGTTGTGCTTTATACCGCAATATAACCGAGTTCCACGCGGGCGAAGCCGCGGGCGGAAAGCTAGTAATGAATATTTTCAGGAAAAATATTGCAGGGTTTTCAGACGCGTGCCTATACCAGACCACTAGTTAAAATATTTACGGTCAATTTTCTGGCACCCTGTATACCTCTTCCATCTATTTTCAAAGCTAAAATTATGCTAAATGTGGCGGCGATCCTTGAAATACTCATAATCATGGTTTTATCTGTGTCACGTTTCATGTGCTCTGCCTATCCCATTTGGGAACATAGGCATGATTGTTTGTATGTATGTTAGACAGTAATAGGTATTATAGTCTATTTTGCAACTTAACTCACGCCTGTCAAGGCTAGCAACCTGACACTATTATAATATTTATAATTTACCTACTAACTTCATTTATCTAACTAAAAACAAAAATCGTGTCACTAACGTATCTATCACATTATGCTCTGCCTACCCTATCCGAGACTAGATCTTTCCTCGTGTGTACAGGCGTAAACGTTGTATATTTTCCGAGACTAAAATACGTCCAATATCGGCATATTTACTCAGCAATTCTTATGTAAAAGTGACGCGAATCTTATCTTCTTACGCCGCTTACTCATATTTACTCTTGTTCTGAACAAATATAAATCAAAAATGAGATAACGGTACGAAACGTTTTAAAATCCTTCGGGCGAACAAATATTTAACGGTACGAAATTTCATTAAGCCAGTACTAATTAAAGTGCTGTATTGTGGCTGAATTTCATGCTCTGTAAAAGTGGCTTTAACAAATTATACAGTTATAATTCATATACTGGGGCTTTGGGGATGCCAACGTATTTTTGTACGTTGGCAACATCGCAATGCTGAGTTCGTTATGCATAACAGTTTCAGTGTTACTATACTCTGTTTATTTTAATACGATACTTTTAACGACCAAATCAAATATTTTCAAGTGAACCCAAAATATCGCCGCAAATTATGATGACGTTTGAATTAAGAACATTATAAATTATAACAAACAATAATAAGTGTTTTCATCACACTTGCTCGTCAATGGTGTTATTACAAGAGCGTATCCTTTAGTACAAAGGCCTAAATTGTAACCGCGGGGGTTATCATTACATCCTATGGGAGGTAAAGTTTAGTTTTAAAAATTGCAAAAGTTAGTATAGGTACGTTAGTTCAGACTAAGGAGGTTACAAATGTAAAAATAAAAATTCTGCTATTAAAACTTAAGGGCCAGTTTTTAAATGCAAAATTAATGTATGCATTATGAAACTGTATTAATTTAATACTTTGGATGTATGTCAACGCGTTTTTTAATATGTTTTTTTCGTAAATTTGTTTGAACCTTTTTGGCAGAATCTGGCTGTTGACCATTCGCATTCTGTGCGAAACATAGTTCTTGTCTGTGGTATATGATTAAAAAAAGTGACAATAGACCTAAACGCACTGACAGCAGTGACAGCGCAAGCAGAATTAGCGCGGTGCGGTGACGTGATGTCATTTATTTTCTTTAATTTTTAGTTTTTCCTCGCAAATGTGATGAAAAACATTGTGTGTAACACGGGGAGTAAAGGACATTATGAACTCGAGTCATAAAAGCCCTCCGCCTGCGGCGTCGGGCTTCTAACAGCCTCTCGTTAATAATGTTCCATTTCCTCCCCTAGATACTCAATGTACTATTTTGCGTTAATAATTTCCAGTTTTATCATTGAATTCCAGAGATAATTTCCAATTGTGTCCGTTGAAATTCTCATCCTAAAATAAACAGTGTTTACCCATAAGATACCCATAAGTAAACATTTATGTTTAGAATGAAATCTCTACATTTCTTCCGCGGATTGGTAAAGGCTAGCAATCTGATACTTTTATGCATCATTTTATCAAACATTAGACCTGAAGTTAACTACTTCTAACGTGGGACAATCGCGGTTTTGTCTAGGTAACTTTTTGTGTGCTCTGCCTATCCTATTGGGGAATACAAAAACGATCTATACTACTTTTACGAGTTACTTATCTGTGTACTATCGAACCAACTGATTCCTGACCCACCGCAGAACGTTGTCACAATAAACGTCATTAACATTTCCTTTGTCAAGCAATGCAATGTCACTATGACGTTCACTGTGAATAGGTTCTATTGTGGGTCAGGAATCAATTGGTTTGATGGTACCTTTACCGTGTGGTGTCGGGTTTAGAACAACATCTGTCCATTTCTTCCGTGGATATCATAAGAGGTGACTAAGGAAACATAAGGTATATTTTAGGCGACAGGTTAACATGTTACTATTATACCCCTTAACTTAAAAACTAAATAAGATATGCTACGAAATGTGAAACAGTCATGGTTTTGACTATGTAGAGTTTTGTGTGCTCTACCTATCCCTTCTGAGAATACAATCATGATGTGTGTACTGTATGTATGTATTAGCTACACTACCTGAGCTAATCTTAATTAAACATGGATGAATAAACCTCAGAATGTTGTGTTTCATCAAATTGCATGCCTTTAGAATAATATTAATGTTACCTTTAGCATATGCATGGCATATATTCGTGTAGCCCGTATGGTGTCGGGTTTGGAACAATACCTTTTCATTTCTACAGTGGATGTCGTAAGAGGCGACTAAGGATGAATTGGTTTAGATAATATGCTTATAGTCCAGCCTAATTTCGTTATCCGTGTGGTGCCAGGTTTAGAATAACACCTCTACATTTCTTTCGTGGATGTCGAAAGAGGCTAAGGACATAGATTGAGGTATATTTTAGACGATAGGTTAGCAACGTGTCAATATTGTACCTGCCATCTTAAAACCTAAAAAAATATATGCTAGAAGTGGCCACAAAACGTGAAATAGTCGTTTTGTCTATGTAGCGTTTAACCGGTAACGCTAAAATTAAGCTAAATGTGGCGGCGAAGCTTGAAATACTCATAGTCATGGTTTTATCTGTATCACGTTTCATGTGCTCTGCCAATCCCATTTGGGAATACAGGCGTGATTCTATGTAAATAATTTCATCCCACTAAGTCGATAGATTTCACACTTAAATTCCGCAAAATTCAACCTGGGATTCGAACCCACGACTCTCCGTGAGAGGCCACAGGTCAAACAGCTGGGCTACCACTGCTGAGTGTCTAGTAAAATGAAGACGGTCAAGAAAGGCGTCGATTTCGTTTGCGTATTAACGCGAAGTATGGAAGAGACAGCGCCTCCAAGCGGCACATTTGCGCAACTGACGTGGTCGACACAGTTTGTATACAATTCTTATCATTAGCAAACGAAATTGACCCGTTCTTGATCGACTTCATAAACTAGACGCGCTGTATGTACCTATGTGTAATGTTGATTACACATTTTCTGAGATTCTTTTACAATTACCTTGCACCACTGAACTCTACGCCGATGCTGGGACACCATAAACTTCACACAAAAGTCATTCGCAAAACTTTGCCCCAGCCTCCCTTTTTTCGTTCAAATTTTAACCTGCTCGGACCTGGCTCACGTAGCTAATAACTCCTCCCAGTTCTACATTGTACAGTCGCGGTGGGAAAAGTTTGGTCGTCTGAAGTTTATCGGCAACTTACATTGTGATTGTCCACTGATAGCAAAAATATATACATACATTATGTAGCGCCCCAGCGCCTCATTCGTCGAACAATCGAACTAATCGATCCTACATCGAGGTAATGAGGTTTCGATGATCGGTTGCATAAATGGAACTTCCAGCTTTCTCTCTGTGGACTTCGGTCCCCAGTCATAACATCTGCCTGGAGAGAGATCTCTCTATTGGAATCTCTCCCACACATACATCACGCATGAGTTATTTCTGATGTATCTTGCGTTCCCTTACGCTGTAGTATGATTTTTCCAATAGTATACATATGTGACAATTTTTTTCTTTAAGTCTAGCTCTTTCCAGCACTTCGGTAGTTTGTTAAAAAAAATCTTAAACATGGCATAACAATGTTTACAAAGTATATAAAATTTTCCTAAGAATACAGTCTTTCTCCATTTGACTTTTGTAGAAACATCTACACCTTAAATACAAATGCTTTTTCACAAAAATGCAGGTCTCCAAGATATGCAAACAAGATAGAGGTAGGGTTCCAAGTTTAATGAAAAAAGGCTTTACATGACCTTAAGGGGGCAGCACCACAAATAGCTCGTTTAGGTACATTTTTCCTGTGCTATGAACACCTTATTGAAATTTGCACTACTTCCCCATGGAACAAGACCGTATCTCAACATTGAACCACTGAACACTAAATTACCTCGTACGAAATAACTAAAACAAGAGAACAAATTAAAGTTCCCACGAACCTTTTTATACCGCGACAGTACCTCCGAGGTCCGACTAACTTTACGTTCCGTGTAACGTTTACCACCTGAGATATTATTCGTCGGCTTTTATTACTTGGGAAACTCTCAAATTTGGGCTGTGATGGGGAAAATTAACGTCCCATTGTTTCCCAGTTTGATCTCTGAATGGACTGATAATCGGTTTGAGTTTGTTTGAGGGTATTAATGAGTTGCAGGAGCGTTTGAAGAGTTTGACGGTCGAAGTTCTGCAATTGCATAATGTAGAATGGTGTTGAACTAAACGCTGTATGACTTAATTATGCCGAGATTGGTGTTTGTGGTGTCGGATTAGAGTAACCCTTCTAATTTCCTACTGGAAAGGTTTAGGAATGGTCTAAGCGACAGTCTAGTAACTTGTCACTATACCTCTATAGCCTGTTTTTAACCTGAAATTACAATTGAAATTAAAAGCATACCTAAACCTGTTTCCTTAGTCACCTCTAACGATATCACGGAAGAAATGGGGAGGTGTTATTCTAAACTCAACATACCTGTGTTGAAACCTGTACAATATTTTTTTGTTATCTATCTGACGGACTAAATAGTTATTTTTAGTTAATAATCCAATTGCCGCTTTACAATTGGATAAAAAAAATTGTCTTGAGTTCTAGAGCCATGGATTCCGAAACGTATGAAGATGGCGTTTTGATCTCAACGAGCATCAAAACTACTTCAAAGCCATGCTACCCCTACCATGTATTGGGGAGATGATTTCGATAAATTCGCGGCCTCGGCGGGCGCGTTCGACAGCCGTCTAGTTAAGCCCCTCATATTTACTGATATTGATATCGGCTGCGGGCGCCCAAGACGACAATTACGAGCTACCAACGCTTTCCTGACGGCGCTCTACAGCCGTGGAAGGGACACGGTTCGAATTCGAAGCGCACCCGAGGACGAAGACGAATTTCGACTTGGTACCCGTTAAATCACATGAACAGTTAGTTTTTGCTTACCTAAATGAAATGTACCTAAAGCAGGTTTTTTTAATTGGATGTAATTTTTTTTTTAATTGGATGTAGTAATATTTTTTTTTAATTGCTAGTGATTTGGTTTGTCAGAAACATGAAATCAGGTAATTTTCTCGACACGACAGATTTTTCAAAAATAGTCCATTTTATTCAAAAATTCGACTACCTTGTTTTCGAGTAAAGCCTACATGGAAAAACTATGAAGAAATATTGCTACCTTTATATCCGTTCTTAATTAGAGTGCAAAAAGATGTATTTAGTATGTAGTTGTTAAGGATTTCGTTTTGACTTTACTTAATATTTTCGCGAACCGATTGATTTTCTTTGTGTGTCTACTTCTTATCTCATGTTCTGTCAATCGCTCGAAGGTCAGCTGTGCTTATAATTTTAACTTGTACTGTACTTTGATATTTTTATGTATATTATACAAAAAGGAGTTTTGTCAGCTGCAGTGCCTAGTTGTAAATTCGCTCGTCAAGTTTTAGATTCGTCGTTTTTTACAGAACTAAGTACCTCGACATACTCGTATAAATCCAAAAACTGCGATTTGGGAAAAAAAATCAACGTCCCGAAAGTCTATGACGGCCTGAACTAGGATACTAGCAGATGACCCATCCAGCGGCGCAGCATCGCGCGGCCAATAACAGCAGCGACAGAGCCGCGGAATTTCCCCCGAGCACCATCCACAACAAGCAAGAAGAATAACCGCGAATGCAAAATGAAAATTATCATACAAATTCTCTTTCTTATATGAACCGACGGTATTACTGTCGCGCTATAAGTATGCAAAAATATGGAAGATCCTTTCTGTCGAGGCGAAAATACGCGCTATTGGGTGCGTGGGACGATCTGATGCGGCGATTTGCATTTGTTTTGTTAATAATCGGCCTGATGAGGTCGGGAATATTCGGATTATTTCGGTGTTTGTATGGAGATGGAGATTGTGTTGTATGCATTGCAGTAGGAATGTAAATAAAGAGGATAATTGAGTGCGAACACTTCGTCGCCTCGGGGAAACGGTAGTTAGAGGTTGAGATGTACTGGTGTGTGTGATAATGATAATTCACTGTTGCTCTAAAATCTGGCAAATCCATACTCCATACTAATATTATAAATGCGAAAGTAACTCTGTCTGTCAGTCTGTCTGTCTGTCTGTCTGTTACTCTTTCACGCCTAAACGGCTGAACGGATTTTGATGAAATTTGGTATGGTGATAGATGATAATCTAGAAATGTACATAGGCTATAAATAATCACGCCATCGTTCTTAGGGGGTAGGCAGTAGGCAGATAACTAAATTGAGTTAGTAATTTTTAGTCGTATTGTTGGGACTTTTGCTCTTTCACGTCTAAACGGCTGAACGGATTTTGATGAAATTTGGTATGGCGATAGATGATAACCTAGAAA
>BHDV01071588.1:0-10938 GCA_005406045.1 Adoxophyes honmai
CAGTACCACCCTCTCGTAGAAAACCGGCGCTAAGCAGCAGCGTACTGTTGTGTTCCGTACGGTCAGCGAGAGTGCCGGAGGCCCGATCCCCCCCTCCTTTATCCCCTAATCCTCTCCCTTTTGTACAACGATCCACACCAGCAAGCGGCTCTCCCAGTGCCGAGTCAACACTGCCACCCACGGACACGCGCTATGTGTTGAGACCATAGTTAGCAACTTAGCACATCGCCGATCCTTCAGAAATGATGTGTAGTAGGTAAGTATTTATTGTTATTTTTGTTAGACTCTTGAATGATATCCTCGGGTGGCGATGTTTACCGTCATGGGATCCGCTAACTGGTTATTCCCTTTTGATAATCCATTGCACATTACGTTAGGAAATTAGTAGGATTGTATTTTGAAAACATTTTCATGTAACCAATACTCTGGATCTTTTTTCCAACTCAATATCCTAGTTTTCAAACATAACTAAAACTTTTATTAAGGATGTTTAGTAGTTATTAAGTGTAAAACAAAGCTATCGTCTACTTATTTAATTTGATACAAGAAATAATATTATAAACACAAACATCTCTAGCAAAAGTTTTAGTCGCCCCCATAGCCTGCTCCACCAGGGTGCCGCGGGGGTCATTCCGGCCGGGTCCCTCGGCTGCCCCCTTCCTGCCGCACGCAGGCGGGGGACTGGCGGCGAGGGACCCGACCGGAATAAAAGCAACTGCCGAAGTCTCGGAATAAATTCGCCAAGATTTTCTTACTTGTTAATATTACAAAATTATGCAATATTTTTTACTTGCTGTCCTTTAGTCTCGTCTCGATTTCTTTTCTTTTCTTCCTAATTTGTTATTATTCGAATTGGTGCCGGATTAGAATAGCACCTCCCCCTTTCTTCCCGTGGGTGTCGTAAGAGTCGACTCTGGGAAAGGGTTAGTGTATTGTGGGCGATGGGCTAGCAACCTGTCACTGCAATATCACGTTAAACCATCTGGTTACCCTGAAAATGCTAAACGTGGCACTGGATTTTTGAATTCATGTGCTCTGCCTACCCCTCTTGGGAATGCAGGTGTGAGAATATGTATGTGTATGTATGTATGTCGAATTGCAAAAAATTACAAATAGAGATACTGAAAAAACAAAGTCGTAAAAAAAACCTGACAAAATGTTAATATCGGGTTGGCAAAATTTTGGTTCTCGATAGGCGAGGGATCGCCACTTGCAGTTTGATACTCGCGGCAGTTGCAGTCAGGCGCGACCAGTTCTGCGCAGCCCCTCTGCGGCTGTTCTGGTATTAATTCAGGAGCAAATGTTTCCACACAGTCCTCGGTACTGGCTACCGAGCGACAGTCAGCCATTTATAAATAAAACAATATTTTGCAGTTTACAACAATTTTTTTAATGAGCTTGATAGTTAACACTATTACAAAACACTCTGCCACCATTACGACTACTGCAGCTATCGCTACATGTGCGTGTGCAAATGACAATCATCAATTAGGTGTACCAATTTCACTGAAACCTTTTATCATTAACACGTACAATAATAACAAACAACTTTTAAAATGTCCTTCTCTAAAATTCCATATTAAATCTGCTGAAGATCCTAAATGATCTTAGCCAACTGAATACGAATTAAGTAGCAATCATTGATAATCGACTATCACAAACACAGACGTATAATATTTTACATCATCAAGTATTGCAATAATTATGAACGCTAAATTACGATTTTGTTCTTACTTCCAATCAAAAAGGTAGCTTTAGGGTAGAAATACAAATAAAAGCTGTTGCACAAACAGCGAGTTATTACGAAATTAGATTTCGAACGTGGCTGAGACAGGATAAGACTGTTTCTTTTGCTAAAAGTCAACTCCGTTGATAGCGGTCACGTTCCTTTGTAATTTATACTTCGTTAGCGAGGTCTGTTTTCAAGTAAATGCTCTGGTGGTTAGCCATAGCAACTGTACAACGTCGCACTGGATCACGTATGCTCGTTGCTGTTCACTAGTCCAGCAGCTAACCCACGTGCTCACACTTGAAGCGGTTTCGTCAATTATGAACGGCCTATGGGTAATACGTAATTTATTGCCAGAATTTATTCACTGAACTATTTACTGCGGCTGAAATTTGCGAAGTTTCTTCTGTGATCCAGCTAAACGACCAGTCAACCATGAGTTTCCGGGTCTGTTAACAAGGAAAATTCAAAAAGTCGCTTCCGTACTAACTTTTATAATGTAGTCAAAAGTATAATAATGACCAGCTACCCACATTTGTCATTAAAAAGCGACAAGATATAAATTATTGTCCCTTGCCGGTTTTAGAATCACTGTTAATTTTATTTTACAATGGAGCTATTTTGCACTGCACGTAATTAAATGTACTGCGTGCACGCTACTGCCATGAACTTAGTAGTAATTTCATGTCTGTACTCGTCAAAAACTAATTTGAACACTAGTACTACTTTTATTTGGTCAATACTGCTTTTGTGCGCTGAGGTGGCAGTAGCGAATGGGATGTGGCGGGCAAACCAAATGTTCCCAATCGTTAATTGCCACCTTGATCTAAAAGAAGGCCAAATGGTATTGAATTTATGACATTCACGACAACAAACCGGAAAAGTGTTAAGTTACAGATATGAAACCAAACACAGTTCCGTAACTAGGTTTTTATAGTAATTTAATAATTAATTACCCTATATGTTATCAAACGCTGCAGGAACAATTCAGATTTGTGCCAAGCAGTGGAGTAACATTTCATAATACCCCAGGAATCTTTCAATGGAAAAGACAAATATGAGGAAAAGTTCTCAATTCGATAAATGACAACATTATATCTTTTTATGAAAAAAGAATAACTGTCATCGAGGTTCGCAAACCCCTCATCCGGCAAGCTAATCTGGGATAGCTTTTGTGCAACCTTTTCGCTCAGGTCAGCGCTGACATCTGAATGATTAAAATCTCTCTTTCTCCGGACTCCTTTTCCACGAGCCGTAGCTGACTTCACTGTCGTTCTCATCTGATGGTAGGTCTACGTGTCAGCGTAGAACTACTCCAGTGTGTTCGGAAGTGAAAGGAACTTGTTAAGGCACAGGTCGGCTGAGAGCAGAAGCCAGATGATGCTGGTTGGTGGGGGGCTTAGCAGACGGAGCCTTCTGGAGACTGATAGTTCATCCAGTTCTTCAGGCAGGATGGCGAGGAGCTCTCTCAATATATTGGATATATTGAGTTGCTCTTTTTGTGTTCCACATTACTCTTTAATCGCTTTAACAGAATTTCTCTTATTCTGTTTAAATACTTTTAGAGCATTTTAAACTGTATGTTTCATTTTATGTCTCGCAAATTCCTATAAAATATATCCTCTATACCCAGCCAGATAAACCCCCATTACAAGGCAAAAACACATATTCAGCTAAATACCTTCAGTGATTGAAGGATCTACGTTAATAGCCGACGCAATAGGCAGACTATTAGTTCGATTAACCAAAATTAAAATTCGCAGAATTCATTAGAATATCCAGTCTGATTGTTTGAATATATGATGTGCTCTCATTAGTCTTATATAGTGGAATCGAGGTGATAGCACTTAGCAATTTCCTGAGCATTTTATTCATTCTGAATAAAAATCGATCCTTCCAGAGTAGTAGTCTTGATGGCATGATTTTTGAACTCAGTTGACGAAAGTCTTGAAATATTTTAAGGGTAAGGGACAATACTAGGCGGACTACGATCGTTTGAACCCGGCCCGGCCCGGTATTCATCTCTGTGTATACTCCAACAGACTCCTTATTATCTAACTACCGCACAAAACTCTAGTTATGAATAGAATCGAACTCTCTTTAAGAGTTGGCGAAATACGACGAAGGATATCAATATTACGGAAGAGGTGTTTTCTGCTAATTTATCTCAAAAATATTTCCACACTAATTTTTACTCGCTTTTCTTTAAAAAATATAATAATATGGAGATTAATGTGATTTGACTATGTAAAGAATTGATGAAGACTTGTCATGCAAGAAGACTTACAATGTGTATTTTTATTGCAGTAAATCTCTCTAGGTTTTATTCCATAGTAATCCCTAACTTAAAACGTTTCAATTGTGTACCCGTCGCGGAGCGATAATATCTTGGTATAATGCTCGTTCATGAAACAGCAGGCAATGAAACAATATCCCTGCCAAACAAATAGGGTAAATGAGGTTCTAAAATTACATTAGTTTTAGTTTTTCCATTATTGGTGAGCTGAACTAGCAAACTATAATTTCCCAAATAATTTTATCAGACAACAATTATCTCCCGGTACTTAGAAATGAAAGCCGATTGGGAAAATACTTCGCGGCGCCAAAGAATAGAAGCGGCTCAATTGTGATGATCACCAACGACTGATTACTGTCTTAGTCAATTGGATTAGAGTAATCTCTGGTTTACCAAGAAAACAAATTAAGATTAATGTTTTAGAATGACTATAAAGCTGAACCCATCATTTTCGGGGTTATGTTTAGAACTTCATTGGGTAAATTTATTTGTTCACAGTTAGCGAGCTTCTTATTACTGTTACTTTTTGGTGTCGTAACCAGGACTTCATGTTTGTCGTGATCTCAGCCCGAAATTAATTAAAAAAATACTTTTTAGATCAGTGTAAAAAGGTGAAGGTCCTCGTGTTGCTGAGTTATAAAATAACAGATTGCTCCTACAAGTGCGAGTAGAACAACACGCCTGTGCTCACGTCTGTCGTCAGCGTCAGTGGCAGATAATACTAAAAATAGGAATACAAAGGAAGTGCTCTCAAGTGAAGTGAGTTTGTGAAGTGAGGGCACCTTTTGCAGTAAAGCAACATTGATGCAGCTCAAAAAGCAAATTTGGCTTCTTGTCCACTTACATGCCGAAGAATCCGTTAATTCTGTGAAATTGTATACTGACTATAGAGGAGATGTTTCTCAATCTACATCTGCAATTAAGTGCAGTTTGCTTCTTCTATGCGTTATCGTGCCGTTTCCCCCTGAAACCCTCATCGCTTTGAAACTCCTGCGATAGATATAATCTCTTCGTCGCTTTCCTCAACATTGGAAAAGTACAGTTTGTTACGTTGGTTGGCCAAGTGCAATAACGAAGTCTATGAATGTTGATAAAAAATAAAGTGTGAGCCAAAAGTAAGAACTTAATGTCAAAATCGTGTAAAACACCTCGAATCTCGTTCCAGCAGTCACTACAGGTTTTATTCTACAACACTCCAATCATTTGTAAAGTTTGAGGGCAAGCTGGCTGATCAATTGGATAAGGACAACAAAGAGAGCATTAAAAATATTAATATTTACCGGCACGAAATTAGGAAAATAATGTATCTAAGCAATTTTTGCGTGCCGTGCTTCAATTAATCTGTTGTTCTTGCACGCATGTGAATAGAGAGCTTGATATTTTTTTACCATCCCCCGGAGTTAGCCAGCTCGGTGAGTATAAGCAAACAGTCGCATCGTTAATAGTGTTAGCTATCATTGAAACGAACCGGCAATCGATCTATAGCTCACTTTTACGTTAAGCTTCGATTTGAAACCGTTGAAATAGTTAGACCGTGAGACCTTGCCCTTAGATGTTAGTTCCTAGTTGGGGCACTTGACGTTGTCGGTGGTGTTCTAGTGTACGTGCGTACAGAAAAAATATTATAAGCAAAGCTCAACGCGAGCGTGAACGCCTTCCACTTAATAATGTCGAAATGCATTACGATATTATTTTTATTTTTCAAATTCACGATCTATCATATTTAGATGGACAAGAAAATTGTGTTTTCTTGCTGATAAGCAATTCACTTGTGTTTGTCTAATTTACTTCACTCATATTTTGAAGATGTTATTAATGATAAAAGATTACAGTTTATACTAATCGATATTTAGCTTGTATGGAGCGCACTGTTGCAAGGGTTTTATCTCGTTTGCGATACCACCTTATTGTTCGGTCTGGTCTGTATTCGTGACATTTGTAATTAAAATAAAGATTATCAAATAGAACGTACTGGAAACACAATTCTTGCGTTTTATTTATAAAGTCCCTTAAATTATCTGATTAATGCAGGTTTCTAATTTAAAATGATAATATTTTCTAGCGCCGTTTAAATTGTCGGACAGGGTGTTCAAATGTCATAAAAGTATACCTAAGTTGGTTACAAGTTAGGATGCTATAGAACCCTGTAACAGAGAAACCTTTGCTGTTTAAAAACATTGCAACTGGCTTCTACCGAATCGCTGTGAACACTGTTCGAAATACTTGTACACCTTGTCCATCAATATATCTAACGCCAACTGCACGAATTATAAATAATTTATACTTGTAATATAATATTATTTGTTATTTAAAAATGAAGCTCGGTCAATAATTAACAAGGTCAGGAGCAGAAGATTCCTAATCCGCAAGGGACTAAATCTAATAAGCTAAGTCTTATACATAATTATACATTTGTTATCCAGGTTTTAAGAAGGCAAAGTTGGTTGAGAAATTTGATCAGAGAAACAAGACTGTTTGATAGTACTTAAATTAAAAGAAAGACTATGAAGATCCCAGCTTCGTAGAATGAAGTATTTGTGTTAAGTACCTCTGTAAACACAGAGTAGCATCTTGCTAAGATAGGAAGCACTGCACAACCTCAATCATTATCGCCCATCGCCAAGCACCTCAGTTGCCAGCAACTAACGGTTTCCCTCAAGAACCCAGGCTTCGCCCTGCACGGCGCTGCGGAGCTCCTCGCAGTAAGAGGCGGAGTTGTGCGCGGTGGAGCCCCCGAGCAGGAGCCGCGCGGCCGGGGGCGCCTGCGCCGGCTGCCGCGCACAGCGCCGCTGCAGGGCCAAAGGACACACGGCAAGGCCGGCGCCCGCAGGGGGACCTAACAATTTAAATAATAAGCTCAGAGAGTGTAGAAAATGTCGGAGAAACAAATAAATTGGTCCAGGTAATAAATAATTAATAATTTTAAATTAATTCTTCCGTCACCGAGTCCGCGCCCCAGCCCCTGCTCAGGCGCGGTGTTGTCCCTGAACAGTGTTAGTGCTTTCGCATGCCTTGTTCTCCATAATGATAGTTCTTAACTGATTTTAGTTTACCTATGTACTGCTGGGATGTCAAAATAAATCCTTACTAATATTATAAGTCAGAAAGTGAGTTTGTTTGTTTGTTTGTTTGTTCCGCTTTCACGCCGTAACTACTGAACCGATTGCTTCGAAAATTTTCAGACGTAAAGATAGAAGTCCGGATTAAATAATAGGCTACTTTTTATCCCGGAACAAATAATGTTCCTGATGGAAAACAAAAATATAGTTTGCTTGATAGATCGATATCGATCGATGACCGATCGATAAATGATAGATCGATGGCGCTGTGTGTCGTTTGAAACGAGAAGTTTTCTTATAGTTGTGCTTTTTACCGCAATATAACCGAGTTCCACGCAGGCGAAGCCGCGGGCGGAAAGCTAGTAAATGAATAAATACAACATACTGTAATAACCCCGCACTATACAGGCTAATTTAGGGGTCGTGGAGCAAGAAGAAGCATTTAACTTAATTTCTTGTAAGAATCACGATGTGTTAGGACAACAATTCAGTATACCTGCGACTCATTTTAGTCATAAAAATAAAAAAATAAAAATAATGGGGTAATTTGAAACCACGGTCAGCCTGCCGTTATTTTGAATCGCTGATACGATTTTACACTTAATATAAGAGTAAGGATGTTGCTTATACTTTAAAAATACATAGATTTTTACCGTCTTAAAGAAATTTTTCACTAATCGGAACAACAGACAATTGTCTCAACATAAAATTTAAAACATGGACCGTAACTGTTTATGCTACATTGTTATCCTAAAATATTCTTTATCTAAAATATGAAAAAAAAAATTGTTAAATTGATTTTATGAAAAGTGTAATACTTAGTAATGTTTACGTACCTGGCAGGCTGTAACATCGTCACGGGATTTAGTTAACACTCGTGCGCCGGCAGCCGGCAGCCTCGCTGCGCGCGCGCCGCCGCCTGCCGCAGCGCCCTGGGGACGCGTTACAAGTTACAACACATTAAAAAAACTTTTATTACAATTTTACGTGTTTCGTACTTAGAATTGTGAGCGCTATCCATCTAACATACATACCTACTATATAACTTTATATCCAAATGGGGTAGGCAGAGCACACAAAACGGTACAACCTTAAACACGCTGTAGTTTTAAATCGCTCAGCGAAACTAGTGGGTGTAATCGGCGCATCGGGGCCAATATTTATTAAAAGAGTTTATTGCCGACCACTATACTTTAATACTACATAATCCGGAACGATTAATTTATTAAAAAACATACAAACGTTACGATACCACTTAGTATAAAACTCGTGGAAAGGTTCCAATTGGCACAGGTGTTAAATTCCTTGACTGTACAGCAAGTCCCTTTGTCCCATTCAGCCGTCGGCGT
Organism: Adoxophyes honmai; assembly: GCA_005406045.1. NCBI lineage: Eukaryota > Metazoa > Arthropoda > Insecta > Lepidoptera > Tortricidae > Adoxophyes > Adoxophyes honmai. The sequence goes on from BHDV01071588.1 coordinate 8,434, forward strand.
AAATGTCGCGTAATAATGATAGGAAAGGCTCACTTCGACATAGAAACTAAACGGCATCACCCGCGACAGTATAGGTACCTACATTAAATTTACCGTAAGCTTTGTAAAACACGAAATTTAAATATGCAGCAATTAACACAATTCGTAAGTTTTATTTTCTGTTAAAAATCAAGAACGTTACTTTTTTAAATTCAAACGTTAAACAGAACAACGGTTAGCACTCACCTGTCCCGCGCGGCGTATCCCCGCAGGCGCCGCGCTCGGGCTGGCTGCGCGCGCGCCGCGGTTATGTATGTCTACGTAGCCGTCACAACTGACTACTACCCTCGCTTTTGTTACAAACTTAAGCGGACTACCCGCGTTACTTCTGAAAAATACCAAAGCGTGTGACAGACGATGTTGTGATCGGCAATAAACTTAGCAAGATTTTTACTGGTGAAGGTAACGGTAAGTTTACACGAAGCCAACACTGGCTGCTAACAAGACTGGCAGCTAGCGCTGGCTTGGTAATGGCCTTGAGTAAACAGTTTTCAAGCCAAGTCAGCGCTGGCTGCGACGCTGGCGAGAATAGAGCGCCCGTCTGTTGTCCTAGCCGGCGGCCAACGCTGGCTTGTCTGCAGCACCGGCGCCAGCAACACTGCTGGCTTCGTCTGAACCTGTCTTAACTTTACGAATCGCTTTTACCTGAAGAAACCGATTCGCGAACTTACCCTTACCTTACCATTTAAAATCTTGCCAAGTTTATTGCCGATCACTATACCCACAGTTCATATTCGAGGGTAGATTTGTACGGTAAGTTCGAAGTGACAGCACGTGACAGAAATAATTATACAACATTTTCGCTTATTATTCTGGCAATGTCACCCATTTTACACATACGTTCCAATGTGAATACGTAATAGTTATTCGGACGTTTTACCGGACGACATTATTCTCAAAAAAATTATCAGATTCATGAAGGCACTGAAATAATAAGTTTGTCGTTTATCTGACATAAAATCGACAGTATTCTTCTCTGTGGAAGGCTCCTTTGGCATGGCGTCTGAGATACTGGCAGCCCTGGCAGCAATCTCTCTGTAAAGACTAAAAAGGTTCCCACCGGCACAGCGCCGGATTTCTTGGTAGCATTAAATTTGCTCATTTCCTTCGCTTTAGTTCAACACAAACAAGCATTTCCGCTGATATAGTAGCCAGCCTTTAACTTGGCCAGATTTTAAATAGTGAGGATAAGATCGCGTATCACATTTTCTAGGTAAAACAGACCGTGTTTAATGTCGATCATTAAAAGTATTATTTTACAAAACAGGTTTGCCTGTAGTTGGGTCACTTGTGCACGGAAATAAAATAATACACAGGCATAGCCACAGGCAACGGCTTGTGCCGCAACGCTGCGCTAGTTCCGGAGGTAGTCGTGCAGTTTCAACAAACACTTTGCGGGTAGGGCGCGGCTATAAGACGGGTGGGCGGCCGCGACGCCTCTTTTCTTCCGTGTCCACTCCTTCAGCGTGCGAGTAGTTGACACTGTGAACATCAGAATAATGTAAGTACTCTTTTTTATCTTGTCTTTATTAAGCAAAAAGGGTGATGTCGTAGCGACTTACAGCTTGACGGACAATAGAGATAAGATGGATTGTTTCAAATCCTAAAACTTTTACTTTACGAAGAAGGTAGTTCCAGATCCTTGTGCGAACAAGTTATCAATATACTAGTTTTTGCTTACAATTGTCATTTATTTGGTAACATTTTTATACACTAAAACCTAATAATAAGCTAGAAATGGCAACGACGCGTGAAATAGTCATGGATCTGTCTATTATAGTGTTTCCTTGTCGTTATAAATAAATAAAAAATAAAATAAAAATCATTTATTGCAGACTATTGAGACTATTAATCCATATGATGTTAGTAACAATTTTAACTTAATAACTATGTTAGTAGGTACAAAATGCTCTGCATATCCCATTTGGGAATACAGGCGTGATGTGCGTGTAACTAAACCTAACAGAAAATGGATGTGATGTAGAAATGAAAAATGTACCTCCCGCATTCAATATGTTTATTCGGTTATTTCCACTAGTTATTTTATTAAGATGTGTTCCAAATAATAATATGTATATAGATATGGCTTAAGGACTCATTATAGATTCCTTTTGGATTCTAGACCAAAAACTTTGTGTTTTAAGTTTAGGGAGTGGCTAGTTGGCAAGGGTGGTGGATCGGTTTTTTTTGTGTCCTACCCTCTTCTAATTTTAAAAAACCTTTGTCTTTATTGTCAACGCGACGAGACATGATCCCTGACATGATCCATGACAGTTCATGTTAGTGATGGGGCGTGTCGATGGAACTTAACTTTATTATAGACAAAGGAGTTTTGTTATGTTGTCGTTGAAGTGATTTAAATTTTTTGGCATAAATTAAAGGGTAGTAATTAAACCGACTTCTTTTTAATAGCATAATCGGCCACTGAAAAATCTAAGTTGCCTTCTAAATTACTAACTCAGCCGC
>BHDV01071618.1:2319-26038 GCA_005406045.1 Adoxophyes honmai
CCCCCCCCCCAAACTAAATCCTGGCTACGCCCGTGGTCTGTTGTACCTATTGCTCTCCAAGACACGCTACACGTGACTCAGTTCATGATCTACAAATAGAGGATCAATAATACGAATTAGCCCGAATCACCTCGAGCTAAACTCGATTTAAAATGTGAGGTATTCGTATTTTCCGAGATCAGTCAGATTCTGCTAAAAAGGTTCAAACAAATTTACAAAAAATATTGAAAAACGCGTTGGCATATTTCCAAAGTATTTAATTAATAAAGTTTCATAATATGCGTACACTAATTTAGAATTTTAAAATTGGCCTATAAGTAGGTGAGTTTTAACAATTCAATACCTCCTTAGTCTGAAGTGACGTACGTATACCACATACATAAAACCATGCCTGTATTCCCTAACGAGGTAGGCAGAGCACACAAAACGCTACATAGACAAAACGATGATTATTTCACGTTTTTTTGCCACCTATACTAACGATGGCAAATTTTAAAACTTAAGTCATAAGCATAACTCACTTTGGGTGTAATGAACTGTCCATAACTCCCTCGGGTTCAATTTTGGCCTTTGTACGGTAGGACACGCGTTTGTAATAACAACACCATTGACGAGTAAGGGTCAGTTCACACCGCGACGAGACGCGACGCGGTGTGATGAAAAAATTCTTACGTATCATTATTTATTAAATAGCTGTTGTTCGCAACTCTGTCCGCGTAGAATCGTTTTTATCGCCATCCCACGGGATCAACGTATTTATTCGGGATCTAAAGTAGCCTATGCGTTAATGTACCCTACATACCAAATTTCATCAAACGCCGTTTGCGTGTCAAGAGGGGTGATCCATCATTTACCGAAAACCGTTTCATCGATTATCTATAACACTATTCGCAGAATTTTATTAAAACATAAGAATCATTTATTGAGCTCCATTATATCGCTCAAACGTTTCCTCGAATTGCCTTTTACGGAAGAATCAATTTATCGAATTCTACTTCATTATTTTATTTTGTTCAACGATAAACTCGTTCATTGGAAGGATTTTACTATATTTTTTGTCCAACGTAAGTTTCAGTACCCAAAATTCTTATTACATACATAGAAAATCTTTCACCTGTCATACTATGGTGTAGGTACACTTCTTTTGTCGACAACCTTTTCATGGAATATCGTTTCATCGACAATGAATCATCTAAATTTGAATAGGTATATTATAGGTATATGCCGTATAATATTTGCCGTGTGGTGTCGGGATAGAATAACACCTCTCCATTTCTTCCGTGGATGTCGTAATACTAACAACGTGTTATCTAAATGGCTTAAACATTTCAGGCTCATAACATTCTCGAAATTCTCGCCAGTTATAATAATTAACGCTGCGCGGGTCACAATGCATAAACACTGTACCTGAAACAATATTCTGACCTTTTTTTTATGGCAACGACTTTAGGCTCAACTCACACTGGCGCGGAGTCGAAGCGACGCGATACGTCATGTTTTGTCGCGCGCCAGCGCCGGAACCAGACTGCTTAGTGTATGAATACGATGATGGATTCGATAATGGAGTTTGCGAATCAACGCGAAATTGCATGGAGACGTGTCGACCGCGGCAGTTGTGCAAACGTTCCGCTTGGAGGCGCTGTCTCAATTTCCATATAATTTCGCGTTAATTCGCAAACGAAATCGTGATCCATGATCGTTTTGTTTACACTAGACTCACTAGAACCTTAGTTCCGAACGTTGTAGTCGGCATCTGACACGTCACTGCGCCCGAGTAACGCACGGCGAATCGCGAATTGGTGTATTCAAAACTATAATGAATTCGATAACGATTTCGGTGTCGACCGCGGCAGTTGTGCAAACGTTCCGCTGGCGGCGCTGTCTCAGTTTCCATAAAATTTTGCGATAACTCGCAAACGAAATCGTTATCGAGTCCATCATCGTTTTGAACACACTAGACGTACAGATAAGTGTGAAAGAGCGAAAGCGTCAACGCACCACGTACCACAAAATATACACAAATAGTGGAACAATAGAGATGAATATGCTGAAGGCGAAAAAACATAAAAATATGACGCGTCGCGTCGCTTCGATTCTGCGCTAGTGTGAGTTGAGCCTTAAGGGCTTGTACACAAAACCGCGATGCGAAGTGACATCGCAAAAACCTGCGAACTCGCTACTCAACTAACCATACAAATTGCCGGGATTTTGCGAATTTGCGGCGTCTCTCCGCATCGCGGTTTTGTGTACAAGCCCTAATTTAGTTTGTTGATATAGCCTGACCAGGAAAATAAAAACCGGGCCATGCGGCACAGAGTTTTGCTGGTAAAGCCAAGGATACATTAGGGGGACGTAGAAGTCATGCTCACGCGTCCCTGCGTCACCCACAAAAGCGGCCAAGAGGGCGGTTGGGTTTTAGTGGGTATTCCTCCACACTCGGGGGAGGCGAGTCCCACACTCCCCCTGGGTTGTCGCCGCGGTGACGCGGAAAGGACTCAGGGGGGCCAGTGCGTAAATGCATTTCCCAGCCTCAAAAAAAAAAAAGGATACATTAGGGGATAAATGTCCCACGAAACCTGTCCCCAGCAACGTCGGGTGAAGTAGCGCGACGTTGCCTGACTTCGCTCGACATTTCTGACAACATCGCGCGACACGTGTCAATACCACACAATAAGTCACGCGATGTCGTCAGATATGTCAGGCGAAATCGGCCGGCTTCGCTTGACATGTCGCCGACACAATGTCGTGGGACATTTGTCCCCTAGTGTATCCTTGGCTTTATATTCCAACAACAAGAGAGGCCGATAAACTAATTTCGGGCGGTTGTTTCAAGTCAATGGTTCAAAGCAAGGTTTTAAAAATTAAAATAATAAACTAAAATGTCGGCGGTAAATTAATTGGTTAGGTATTTTTTTATTTCTTTCTATACCTTATCGGTTTAGGTAGTTAAAGCAATGTAAACAATCTTGACGTATCTTTTTATTTAAACGTACACTTTATAAATCGAAATCTTTACATTGTACAATTTAGGTATGAAAAAATCATTTAATTTCATAATTGAATTGTATAGTGTAACGATTTTTATTTTTAGACTGTGTATTTCAACAAAAAGACGTCAAGATTGTTTATATTGTTTTAACTACCTAAACCGAAAAGGTATAGTCTAGTCATTCCGCGTGGTTTCAGGTTTATACAGGTCCATTTTCTCCCTTTAATAATTAATACTAAAATATTGAACATTGGCTAAACTTAAATTGTAGCAAAGGTGGCTTCGTAACGCGGAATAGTCATGGTTTTGTATATGTAACGTTGCGTGTACCTATTCGGATTTTAGAAATACATTTCCTACGTGATGTTTATGTATCTAAGTATATACTTTCCTTTGCAGTTATCCATGTGGTTGTATTTTTAGTGACCCATTTACCAAAATTGTAGTTTTGGCTTTGAAAAGTTAAAGATGGCCGAGGATAAAGGCAAATTGAGTTAAATGTTTGAAGCCCTGCATAATAAATGAGAAAAGACTTCTTTACACAACGTTATGCCCTAAAATTCTAATTTAACGTTCAGACTTTCGAACGACAACAAAAAGCCTTATGTCACGATTGAACAGCTACATAAAATGGGCCGTAATTCATGTACATTCGATATATTTTAGAACAATAATGCTTGGGCTTGGCACATCGTTCATAATTAAAGCATTGTAAAGTTATTTATAAATTCTAGCGTAGGAAATTATTTATCTTTTCACTAACTGTATCACGAAGTTTATCACAAAGGCTCAATTACTAAATCGATTTTTGATCCGCTCCAGAACATTGTTACAGTACATAAAGGTTTTCATTATCAAGCAATGCAAGTATAGTACTATTGGGATCACTTTATGACAGCCACATATGAAACGAATTTCGGAATATCCATTTTACGACCGCGGTAAACATGATCAGTGAACCGAGTTTTGTATTTGTTTTGTTTGCAGTTGGCTTTTTGGTTGGCCGATTTCATGTATCATCTCTTTGTATTGGTCTACGTAAATACCTACCCTACTACTGAACTCAATGTTGGTAATTACGGGACTACGGATTTTCAATCCCGCGGGATCTCGGTATTTGCGGGATCGCGGAAATTAGTTATATACTTAAATAAAACAATTTTTAACCAACTTCATATTTATTAATGTACATAAGTATTACTTTATTATAACAAAAAAGTAAAATAAATTTAATTAATAATTTACCTGAAACAATACCAAATTCTGAATAAAAAGCAAATTACAAAGTTCACAAATGAAATTTAAAAATCAATCAACCAATAAAAACTGAAGTTTTTCAGTCCCGCAATTCCCGCGGATCCCGCATCACGCGGGATTGGAAAATGGCGCCGAAGCCCTACCTACTCGTCATTTTGGAGCTGAAAATTATTTCCGTGTGTACGGAAAAGCAAAGACCAGTTTCGCAAACAGCCGATCTTGAGACGTAGGTATTTTTTAATAAACTTTGGAGGATATCTTAATTATGATAGCTGGCAATACAGGCAAATTACGAAAAACTAATTAAAATCAAATTGTTACATATGTTTATTAATACCAAATTATAACTGTTGATCACGTCAGTATTCTCAAATGGGGTAGGCAGAGTCCAAAAATGTTATATAGAAAAAAAACACGACTATTTCACGCTTCATAGCCACTTTTGGCATATTTTACAAGCTTTTGTTTACACCTTTTCCTTTTACCACCTGGTCCACCTGTTCCGTCGTCTGTAATCAAATCTTATTGAAGATTAGAGATTGTATAGTTTTAGTTTTTAGATATTGTCTATGATTATTGTAAAAAACCGGCCAAGTGCGAGGGTTCCGTACAAACCTGCAAGGTTTACAAAGTTCGTTCATTACGACAATCGAGTCATAACTATGGTATTTTTATTATAGATAGCTCTACGCGTTCATGAGGAAAAAAGTAATAAGTTTATATTTATTAAAAAATATAACGGACGGACGGACAGACGGACAACAAAGTGATCCTATAAGGGTTCCGTTTTTTCCTTTTGAGGTACGGAACCCTAAAAAAGAAAAAAAATGTATGTGTCAGCAACTGGTGTCAAATTTTTCTGGCTCTCGATCATTCTCTATTTCTAACAAATCTTGAAAGTTAAATTTAATCCTTTTTCCGGTTTTAGATTGATCTGAAATTTTGTACATTGGTGTAAATAGGATGACAGTGCAATAATCTGATAGTAGACTTTTGGCGTCTAAGCCAGGATAAATTCTGATTGAGGGAACTCTTCAACGGTCGGTCGGATAGACTTCAAAGGGTGTATCAGGATAGCCTTGGAAAAATTGCCCGCAGCGATTTTGGGTCGAAACTATTACCAAACGATGCCTTTTGGGGTGACTATACACAAAGTTACAACCTTACAACCCTCTGTTACCCCCTGGGGTTGAAAACACCCTATCAACCCCAAAATTGTTTTAATTATGTTTTCCTTAACTATGAAAGTGACGAATATCAAGTTTTGTACAAATGTTAATAACACTAAAAGCTATGTGCCAAAAAAAACAACCATTTACATTCTTGTAAAAAAATTAAAAAGAATCATCCTGTGTATTAAGTTTGGCTCATGGTATACACACATTTTTTTTTTCAAAAATAATTTTTAACAAAAAAAAACCGACTTCAAATTTGGGCTATACTGAAAGCATTTGTCTAATAATGAGGGTGACCTTCCATCACCAGCAGGCCTCACTAATTACTGAAATTATAATTTCCAGTCTGCAGGTGCATTCAGTATTGAAAGAATTATCCTTTAACTCCTAAGCATTAAGGAGTTGACCTTCCATCATCAGCTCAGTCATATTTTTTTTTACTGCCAGACGTAAATACCGGTGTAGCTTTGAAAAATGTACTAAAAACATTACCTGTGCCAATAAAATTTGAGGGTTGCCCTCGATTTCCCTCATATTCCATCATCAGATCAAAATATGCTGGCAATGGGATCACCTGGAAACTATACTCTTTCAAACAAAAAAAGAATTTTCCAAATCGGTCCAGGCGTCTTCGAGTAATCAGCAAACACACACAAAAAAAAAAAAATATATCCCGACGAATTGAGAACCTCCTCCTTTTTCTGAAGTCGGTTAATAAACCAATTTATATTCTACATACCTAATACAAAGTTTCATGGACCTAACCCAGAAGGAACATTGTGAAATTAATATGTATTGGCTCTTTGCTTTGGTACGTACCATTCATTGAACTCCTACTAAGAGCCTTGCATTATTAATAAGCAATGGCTTGCGATCGAACCGCTGCTAGTACCTGATTTGAAAAAGGTGGGGATAAAAAAATATAAATGCTGTCGCATACTATACTATACCTTATCGGTTTAGGTAGTTAAAACAATGTAAACAATCTTGACATGTCTTTTTATTGAAATAAGTACACAGTCTAAAAATGAAAATCGTTACACTATACAATTCAATTATGAAAGTAAATTATTTTTTCATACCTAAATTGTAAAATGTAAAGATTTCGATTTATAAAGTGTACGTTTAAATAAAAAGACACGTCAAGATTGTTTACATTGTTTTAACTACCTAAACCGATAAGGTATATCTACAATCACGACGCCGCAGTTGAAATGTCAAACCGTTATTGATAGGTCAACTACATATAAACGTTAATAGCTAAGTCCACACCAGTGCGCTTTCACGTTCACCTTGCGTCTTCCTCTGACGCATGCCCGTGCAATCACAGCGCATGTGCTGAAACTAGATCCGTCCTCAATGAAGACGCGCTGGCGGCATGCGCTGTTGTTGGTGGTTGCACGGGCATGCGTCAGAGGAAGACGCAAGGTGAATGTGAAAGCGTACTGGTGTGGACTTAGCTATTGTTTTAGTCTGTATTCTAGTAGCAATTAAAAGGAAAAAAAAATGATAATGACATTAATGACGCGTTCGGCCGCCCGCCAGTACTCCTCCCCCTTTTCTTTGCGTAAGCAGCCTTTCTCATTCGTAAGCATCCCGCCTCTCTCTCTTAAGCAGCCGTCATCAATCTCAAGCGTCATGTCATGTCGAACGCGTAATCAACTATTCTCATCCGAAAGCATCTAATCTCACGTTTTAAGCAGCCGTTCTCATGGTTCATCTTGAATAAGCATTCTTCAGCATGAGAAGTGGATAGTTACGCTTACACTTATAATAGTAGAGGATCCGTACTAACAACGACCTTAACGCACCTGTTTAATGGATGAAAAGTATGTAATGTCAAATTTAATACATTAGAAAATACATCTCGAGTGGGTTGCCTAAAAAAATCCTGGCAGGACTATGATTAATTAAATACTTAAGTTAAAAACATCTTTTACTAAATGTTGCGCCCATATGTGTTCAACGAAGAAATTGAATACCAATCCAATGTAGCCTCTAGCTAGAATATACCTACTAACGTAGGGATGTCCATTTTTAACCGACTTCAAAAAAAAGGAGGAGGTTCTCAATTCGTCGGGATCTTTGTTTTTTTTTTCCTAGAATAACTACTGGATTGCCAGGTATAAACAGGTAAATTGGTAATAGTTATTTTCACACTCGTAGCATATTTTTGTAGGTTTTGAGATTGTAGGTATAATAGTGATTGGTTGCTAGCTAGCTGGTAGCTAGCTAGCTAGTGATTAGCGAATACAGGCGTGATGTATCTATACTGTATAATATTCTTATTACGACATCAAATTGGGGCAAATTTGTTGGCGTTTAATTATCGTCGTATTTGCTTTTAATTCGTTCGTTTGCTTTTATTTACAAGAAGAGCCTGAATGTTTCATGTAGGTGACGTCAAACCATTCACAGGATGATTCCAAGTGATATTGTATTATACTGTCGGTTTAGGTACTTAACTAAATGTAAACAAACTTCAGTTATCAGATTTGACAGGTTAACGTCTAGTGTGTTTAAAACGATAATGGATTCGATAACGATTTCGTTTGCGAATTAACGCGGAACTGTATGAAAACTTAGACAGCAGCGGAACGATTTCACAACTGCCGCGGTCGACACGTCTCCATATTATATATATATATACGTCTTAATATTTGTTGTTACAGCGGCAACAGAATTACATAATCTCTGAAAATTTTAACAGTTTAGCTAGCACGGTTTGTAAAATACAACCTGGCCTCAGACGGACATCAGTCTCAGTAACAAGGGTCCCGTTTTCACCCTTTCGGTACGGAACCCTAAAAATGACAGCGTTAACGATGAAACTCTTTCCTGTTATTCTCAAATCTCGTTATTTTAGACGGACAGAAACATGAATTTTAATCTTTTAATTAATTTAAGCTGTTTAATCCGGGCGCCCAAATCTGTTAGGGAGTTCCCAATTAAAGGGCGATTTATACCAAACTTCTCGAATCAGATCAAAAATAATGTTAATCTTTGAACGATTCTGAAAAATAATGCGCACAGATTATAAGTCTGTTTACCAAGCGGATTACACTGTCAAGCTGTAGGTGCGCTGTTAGGCTAATGTATAAAAAGTTGGCCATGTTGTTTCTAAATTTGGATTAAAATTGCTTTCTCATGACACTCACGATTCACGAGGTCCACCATTTTGAAAAATAAACACGATTCGGTGATCAGTGATGAATGTGTCATTGAATCAATAGAAAGAATAATTAATTACAAACAAAAAGTATTCAGCGATGAAAGCTACGGCTTAGTGATGAATTGATGATATATTTTCTGAGATGATTGAGGTAAACATTGTGAAAAAATAAAACTTGAAAATTATCTCTTTGGGGCCATCCTTAAAGTACGTCACACAAAATTTGGGGAATTTTAGACCCCCCCCCCCCCATGTCACACATTTAACTATGAAAATTACAGAAATTTTGTTCAAGTGTCACAAAACTCCTTGGACCAAGTATATACGGACTGTGAGGTCCCCACTAAAGGCCGTTCCAAGACCAGTACCATTAGCAGAGATGCGCGTGTCCCTTTCTAATTGGGTGACAATGAGATTTTTGCAATATGGGACATTCAATGTCGTAATCTTACATACATCACGCTTAAATTCCCAGATAGGTTGGTTAGAGTATTTTTATGCACATTTAAAAGTTAAGTTTGATCATCTACAAGCGTATAAATCTTATTTACTTCAATCATTTATATACGATTTTATTTTAGTGACGTTAACGAAATTGACACATTGAAAAGGTTTGGCATTTAATTGAAGTAATCTAGTCTGTAGTAATTTTACTTAAGTATTTGATTACTCAAGAATTAAGCTTACAGCAGCGGTTTATAATACCGATTCCAAAGAAATGAATTACAAATGTAATCATAGGAGACTATTACAGTAATTTTAATAACCTAGGTAATGAATTACTGAGAAATCACAATTACTCGAATGTAACCGTGTAATTAATTTCAATAGTAATTGATTACGCCTAATACTGTCCCATAATGCAAAAATTCATGGTCAATGTAAGGATTATGGCGACTTAAGGGGTTACCATTACAAAAAAGTAGACTTGATAGTGAATATGTTGTCTATCAAATGAAGTGTATATTAAAATCAAATAAATTAATGCGATTCTAATTCTTTGACACAAAACCGTTAAAATAAAATTATTGTATGAATTTTTCAGGTAAGTTTCTTGAGCGATGTTTTTTTTTGACGTAAAGATTTTTTTAGGCTGGCAAGAATGACAAGAGGAGTGAGCGAGACAATCTGCTCCCTTGTTGCAGGCTCACCTGTCCTCAACTTGCCTCTATGTAGGGTTTCACGGAAAAATGACTCTATTGCTTTGTGATATGGTTTATATTAATAAACGAACATTTCCCAAGTGCGCTATCATGTTAAGGGCCGATAGGACCTTCCTACATCAATGCAAAACTCACAAAACACTGACCCCCCCCCTCCTGAAAGTGCGACGTCCTTTATGGATGACCCCTATTTGTGAATTAAGTGGGTCACAAAATGACAAAATGGTGTAAAGAAAACATTAATCACGGCTTAAAGTTTTAGCGTCCTGACGATCGGGGTCAAATTATGTGCAGTTCAAAATTGACTCTTAATGTCAAGAGACAAATTTACAACCGACTTTTATTTTATGTTTAAAGCTCGCCGGTCGGTCAGGAGGATAAGTAGTACTATTTACATTTTAATCCACTGCGGCTTCATTCTTTTTTTTTCAATTAGGTATTACTTTTATTCACGTCTCTAAGATCGCGTGCGCTGGCGCTGACTAGTCACTCTAGTTCTTTCTTTTAGCGCGTGGGTGCGCATTCTTATAAGACAAAGCATCTATTAAAAAAACATACCTAGGTAAGCAATGGATTCTATTAGAAGTATACAGAATTATACATGGTGCTCGTGAGCATTGCGAGAGATTTCAACCACGAATTCCCGAGGCTATAGAAGTAATAAATGTTACATGAACTTAGGTCGAAACACGATTTTTTTTACTATTATTAAGGCACGTTTATACGACATTAGCAATTATTGTGTATGAAAATTATAAAAAAAATCGGTTTCGACCTAAGTTCATATAACATTTATTACTTCTTATAGCCTCTAGAATTCGTGGTTGAAATCTCTCGCAATGCTCACGAGCACCATGTATAACATAAAGCGTGATGAATATTTTCCTTACACCCTTTAAATGCATGACTCGATGGTTTGGTAATAAAAATAAATCAAAGCCTACTGGCTTTGAAGAGCGCATCAAAACGTGCTTGGTTGCGCGGAAGGATTGCTCTGACTCATTTGTGTGCTCAGTGCCGGTCCTATTAAATTTTTTAGGTGGTGCGGAAACCAAAGTGGCGCCTTCTAAAAAAAAGTAAAAACAATTAACCTAAAAACAAGGCAAAAAAATGGTTGCCTGTAAAGTCGGTTTTACGGGCGAAGATTTTACGTGACAACGTCTTTTTCTCGGTAGAATATTTATTGATTTAAGACGTTGTCACGTCAACTCCCAATCGTGACAGCTGTCCATGTCTGCGTTTGACGTCTCACATGATACCATAGAGGCTTCGCACTATCGAAGCGCCACCTCCTTAACACTGCGGGCCTCTCTCTCGTTCGGTGACGTCATCGTAACGTTACCGAGCGTTACACTTTTTCATAAGTGACTCCCAGCCGCAACCTCATTTAAGACGTTGTCACGTCAAATTGTTTGATTCTCTTGGCACCGCCTCGAGACGGCGCCCGGCGCGGTCGTACTCGTACCACTCGTACCGCCCTGGGGTAGGCACGTGTGCGCTACATACATACATACAATCACGCCTGTATGCCCAGACGGGGTAGGCAGAACACCCAAAACGCCACATAGACAAAGCGATGACTATTTCACGTTTTGTGGCCACTACTAGCATAATATTTTTTGGGTTTTGCGCTACACTAAATTATACTTATACTTAAATATCTCAGAAAGTATAGTACTTAGGAAATTCGACGTTGTTTTTGTTTGTTTGTTATTAATTTTGTTATTAGTTCTATAGCGTGTTACATCTTTGATCGCCGAATAGTGTTTTTTTTAAATGGCTGCCAGATTTATACAAAAATTACCGAACTTCTTTTATGATTGCAATCCGTGACCGACATACCGTAGTAAGACAAAAAGTAGTTTGGCATAGGTTGGCAATTTTTTAACACAGATAGTTTATGTTTTTGATTCTGAGTAGGTAGGTACATATTGGGAAAAAATTAAAAGTGGGTAGTAAAACTTTTATAAAATAGCGCAGATACCTACTCATAATATTAGCCCATAATTTCCACAAATCATGGAGATACGACAAAAGCTAAAAATACATAAATACAGACAGAGCACACGAAACCCTACACAGAGAAAACGAGGACTATTTCACGCTCTAAAAGGTAAAAGTTAGACATAAGTTAGGCAAAATTAAGGGAAAACTTTTCTTAGCGATAATGGTTTCCGTGAATCGGGAAGTTCAAATGTATCACGTACATGTTGGCTCCCCCTCGGACATAAATTGTACTGATTCATGGTTTTCATTAGTTGTACAGAAAAACATTCAAGATACACGGAAAATGTTCAGAAAATAAACAATGATAAATAAAGTTACAGTCAACATTTCAAACATACTACTGCGTAGCGAACTATAAACGGATCTATTCACGTATTTTATAGGTGTAAAACTTAGGTAAGTCACCTCTTGTATGTAGTTGTGTACAGTTTGCAATGAACGACGAAAAAAATACAAAGACACTTAATACCTTATATTGACAACTATTTCAATCTAAAGGTGGAAATCCATTACACCATATCATGCTATGACCGTGCTATGAACGTGACAGAAAAATATTCTTTGTATTACAAAGTATGAGGCTTTGTATACTAGCCCGTTCCGTCACCGATCATATACTGCATGCCATGCACGGACCGTCAATATAAAATGATGTGGACACGTTGTAGTGGGCATAGCCATCCATGTCGCGTTGCACGTTCCGGGCCTGACACGTTCATAGCACCTTTATCGTGACAGTCATGTCAATCATAAGTGGACAGGAATAATCAAACTTGAAAGGTAAACAAATAATGAGTTTGCGAACCATACGATACATAAACGGAATGTCAATTCGGGCACATTACTCACACATACAGCAAGTGACTTCATTAAGTTTTTCACCTATAAGTACATACAGATTAGGTCGACATGTTTCGGGCCAAACTAAAACCACCAACCAAATTGATCCATCGTCGGTCGACAACATCGATTGATGGTAATGGAACATTCGATGTTAATCGATAGGTTCTACAAGATCAATCGATCGATCGATCGATGGTTGAATGAAAAATAGTAAAATGGAATATAGGCCGGTGCCATCGACCGGCAATCGATCGACTGGTTAGTCGGACGGTATCTGTCGATCAACTTTGATCGACGGTGACCGATGCAGTCCATCGACGGTCAATCGATTGGTCTGGTAAAACACCATTATAGTTTTTATAATGTTTGGGCTCACCGTCTTTTGGGGGCCTTTTTGAAGATCGTCAGTCTATCATGCAGGTGGACGTCCTATGTTGGATTTGCTGGTCCATAGTCTCCACTCAACCACTTTTCGTCCCCATCATCAGCCATCTCCTCTGCGTGCAATGTGGTCTGCCCATTACCACTTCAACTTGCAAATCCGGTGGGCTATATCAAATTGACAAATTCAAAATATTTATTTCAGATAATCCATACAATGTGTTAGTACAATGCAAAAATGTGTAAGTAAACTTATTATGGTAATAAAAACAGGATATATAGTATAATAACTAAAGCTACAAGCGACTTACATCGGTGGTCGATTATTTTATATTGGCTACTTGAATTCGTCTACGGATCTCCTCATTTCTAATATGATGAGCATAGCCCTCTTCAGTGCACATGGACGAAGAGTTTTAAACAAATCATATTAACGTCTTTGATCTTTCATTTTCCAAACTCTAGCAGTGTCTTAGGCATTATTCATAGGCGTTTCTTTTTTAAGTCAACTTTAGATTAAATTCATAAATAACAGATTGACTTGTAGTTGTACTTTAGGAGCAACAGCAATATTGTTATTATTACTCCTGTTTTCCCTAATAGGATAGGCATCAATCATGTCTATTTCTAGTTCATAGCCACTTTTAGTATAATTTTAGTTTTACACATACATAGAAGAAACTGATACAAAAGTGACAGGTTGCTATTCTAACACCCAAAGCATCTTAATCTCACCTTAATGTCCTTAGCAGCCTCTTATGACATCTTCTGAAGAAATGGAGAGGTGCTTTTCTCCACCCAACAACGTGTTATAGTTTTTTATTTATCTAGATATCGACGTAGGTATCTGTCTATAAACAATCACGTCTGTATTCCCAAATGGGGTAGGGAGAGCACACACAACGCTACATAGACAAAACAATGACTATTTCACGCTTTGTGGCCACTTCTAGCAATTATATTTTTTTAGGTTTTAAGGTGGCAGGTACAATAGTGACAGGCTGCTAGCCTGTCGCCCAAAATATACCTCAACCTATGTCCTTAGTCGCCTTTTACGACATCCACGGAAGAAATGGAGAGGTGTTATTCTAAACCCGACACCACACGGACAATCTGTCTATAACACTGTTTAAAACTAAATAAAAGAACAATGTCCTCAATGCTTTATTAAAGTAATTTGAGTTTGTAACCCTTAATTAAATTTAATCTATATAAATAAACATGAATTGCCCTTCGTTAGTCTCGTTAAAACACGAGAACGGGTGAACCGATTTGGCTAATTTTAGTCTTGAAATATTTATGGAAGTCCGGGGAAGGTTTTAACGGTGTGAAAATTTGGGAATCTCGCGAAAAAACTTGCCAAAGCGGAACGAAGTTCGCCGGGCCAGATAGTAGATAATAATTATTTCCTTGACACCCTTTCGGAAGATTCGGGAAGATTAATTTCAGTGCGGACAAGCCGTTTGATTTGACCACAATAATCACGTAAAAGAAAAGCTCCCTCGTCGTTGAATATAGTAATAATTTCAACCGTCGTAGTAAATTAATCTCTGACTGAGAATTCATGCAGAGAGATCCGTTTCCAACATAATTTTCCGACGAGATTAATCTCGATGATACCAGGAACTTGCTTTAGTCTTTGTGCCGTGGTATGAATGCAAACAAAGTAGTCTCAATGCTATTCGATATCAGATACTTAGGGCCAAAAGAGATTAGTTTTAAACTTGGTGAATATTTAGTACACAATCATGATTTTAGGTTTAAAAAATGGAAGATATAGATATACCTAAGTATTTAGTCATAGGTTGCTTGACTGCCTAAAACAATAAACCTTACTAATATTATAAATCGGAAAGTGAATTTGTTTGTTTGTTTGTTTGTTCCGCTTTCACGCCGTAACTACTGAACCGATTGCTTTGAAATTTTGCTCACGTAAATTTAGAAGTCCGGATTTAAATAATAGGGTACATTTTTTATCCCGGAAGCATATTCCCGAGGGATAACAAAATATATATAGTTTACTTGATAGATCGATATCGATCGATAGATGATAGATCGATGGCGCTATGTGTCGTTTGAAACGAGAATTTTTCTTATAGTTGTGCTTTATACCGCAATATACCCGAGTTCCACGCGGGCGAAGCCGCGGGCGGAAAGCTAGTAAAATAATTATTCGGCCTAAACACGTTCCACTGCTCCTCTCAATATTTAGTAAATTACTGTTAATTGTTACAGTCTGAAATCTAACACGGCACTTGCCACGTTAAAAGCCGTGGAGTGTGCAAAGGCTATTTATATAATTTATATTTAAATTTGATACAAAAACGACGCGCTTTAGTATGGTGGTTAATAAGGCCGACGCTAAAACAAATGAATATTTTGTGAGATCTGATAGATGGGTTAGATGGAAAACTTAAGTAAGTCACCTGTTGTATGTAGTTGTGTACAGTTTGCAATGAACGACACAAAAAATACGAAGACAATTACTTCATATTAACAATTTTTTAGAATCTTTTTTTTTATCTTGTCAGTCGTGTCAATCATAAGTGGACAGGAATAATCAAACTTAAAAGATAGGCAAATAATGAATTTGTAAACCATAGGTAGGTATGATATAATATTATGTATTACAAAGGAGACTGGGAGGGGTTCATACAATATTGGGCCTAAATGTAAAGAAATGAAACTTGTGCCACTTAATAGGCAATGCATCCATAAGTCATGAGCAAAAGTTGTGCCTATTTAGGCAATCTACGAGCAGAGATAAAATGCTACTTGTTATCCAAAACAACAAGTCAAAGTCAAACGTTTTAGGGTGGTTCGAATGTCCAGTATGATAGCGGGGGTCGTATTTATAACCAGGTTCAAAAATCCGTGGAAAGAATAGCCTTACACTCAAAACGCAAGCGGACGCATCCCGCAATAATAAAACGAAAAACTTTCAAAAACATCACATCTGACAGTAACAGCCAACTGACGTGTGGCGGCGTGCCATAGACTAAAACTGCCCTTATAGACAAATAATCGATTAAAAATAATGAAATCGATTTCATTTGTTATTTTTGTCCTAGTTATGTTTGTTTTTGTTATTACCCTTATTTAAATTTGATTTTTTCACGCTTAGTGCCCATTCTAGCATATTTTCATTTTTAGGTTTTGAGTTGGCAAGTACAATAGTGACAGGTTGCTAGTCTGTCGCCTAAAATATTCCTTAACCTAGTTCCTTAGTCGCCTCTTACCTATGTAAGAAATGGAATCTTATCTATGGAAGAAATGGAATCTTATCTATGGAAGAAATGGAAATATTCTAAATCCAACGCCACACAGACAACTTCGTTTGCTTAAAATGTTTATATATCCGAGTGAGTTACATATATGTAGGTATGTCTAAAATTGGCTTAATGCATCGTTGCCATTCCGTGCAACTCTACAATTTAGAAAGATGTCAAAAGCCCCGCTTCCATTTCCCCCATTAGCAGCGAGCTCGCAACAGCGAC
Source organism: Adoxophyes honmai (assembly GCA_005406045.1). Lineage (NCBI taxonomy): Eukaryota > Metazoa > Arthropoda > Insecta > Lepidoptera > Tortricidae > Adoxophyes > Adoxophyes honmai. The sequence goes on from BHDV01071618.1 coordinate 18,804, forward strand.
TGTTGAATATAACTTTTGTATAGGTGAAAACCTTAAGTTAGTCACCTGCTGTATGTACTTGTGTACAGTTTGCAATGAACGTCGCAAAAAATACGAAGACAGAACGTCATATTGACAACTGTTTATAAATATCTTAACGCGATAGGCGTGTCAATCGTAAGTGGACAGGAATAATCAAATTCAAAAGTTAATAAAATAATGAGATTGCAAACCATACAATATATTACAAATTTCAAAAATATAATGTCTATTCATACACATTACTCATACTATGTTTATGACTATATTACGCTTTGCAGCCACTTCTAGCATAGTTTTAGGTTTGCAAATATGGAAGAGGTAGAATAGTGACAGGTTGCTAGCCTGTCGCCTAAAGCATACCTAAACCTATTCGAGATCCACGGTAGAAATGGAAAGGTATTATTTTATCCCGACACCACACGGATTATTACGATTATTATTTTGTATTATTTAGTATTTAAATTGTATGTTTTTTAATTTTTTTCGAATTCTTTAAGTTATTGTTATTAATTTAAGTATGCATATTCTATTCATTTACTTATTGAAAATGAGATATCCAAATTGAAATTTATAAATAAATCTAATCTAATCTAATCTTTGGTAGAATTTTTGTAATTTTTCATTGAAAAAGTAAAAAAAAGCCGTCTACCATTCATCGCCCAGTCACATGCCATATTTCATTCATGTAGCCGTTACCCAGCAAAAAACTGCAATACTTAAATCACGTTTTTTCTGTAGTAGCCACCCTTAAATACTTCATATCATATCATCCAGCCTATATACGTCCCACTGCAGGGCACAGGCCTCCTCCCAGTATGAGAGGGCTTGGGCTATAGTTCCCACGCGGGCCCAGTGCGGATTGGGAACTTCACACACAACATTGGATTGCTTCGTCGCTGTGTGCAGGTTTCCTCACGATGTTTTCCTTCACCGAATAGCTCGTGGTAAATATCAAATTCGATATCGCACATAAAATCCGAAAAATTCAGAGGTGCGAGCCCGGGGTTTGAACCCACGACCCTCTGTTTGAGAGGCCACAAATACTTATTTTATTATAATCATTTACTTTTAAAGTAGCGGGCGGTGTAACGAGACTTGATAAAGTGCGTAACGAACACATCAGAGGAAAGTACAAGGTCGCTCCCATTAGCGATATCAGAGGAACTCGCTTGAGATGGTATGGGCCACAGACTTATATCGAAATAGATGACTCAAGTGTATGTATACCTAGTTCCACGAGAGTTAAGGTGGATTACATACACAACTTCAGAAAGAACTGATTGTACACAAGCAGAATGAATAAATTGAACGAGTGAAAGTGAAAATTCCACTGTCATTACAGGACTTGTTCTTGTGTGCGTGACCTTAACTCTCTTGGAACTAGGTATACTTCGCGTGCCAAAAAGAAGCCAAAAGGGAGAGCGCGATTTCATTTACTTTTGTACCACTTAGATTAGGTTTAAGAGGAAATATGCCGGTCGAAGGAATTGAAAAATAGGTATTTGCTAAATCTATTGCTGTCGCACCCTGCCTAGACGACGTCGAGTGCGATAAGAACAACTACAGCTCGGACCGAAAATACCTATGAAATTTATTTAAAAACAACGTTTCGTAATCCCCTGATTTCTTCTCCAAAACTTAACCGATTAAATATGTTTTTTCATTAAATGCAAAACAAAATGTCATAACTGTGTTTCTATGTTCTTATATTTTGATACAATTGTGTTAAAATTGATTTCTAGAGGTTTGAACACAACGGAAAAAACTTGCCAATTTTTCATGTTTTTGAAGGTTAATATCTCTTTTAATAATTCAATAAAGAAAAAAAGGAAAACATAGGAACATGCTAATATATCATTAGATTGTTGATGTAAAAAATCATTGTTCTACGAGTAATATCCAGGGAGGAATCAGGGGACTACGTATCCATACAAAATATGACCGCTCCATTTCCTCTTAACTGGCTAGAGACAGGACAACTTGAACAAAGCGGTGTCACCTTTGAATCGGTTTCACTCGGACTGCCAATTCCCATCACTAAAGCGCTCATATGACGTTACAGTAGGTAGAGAAAAAGTGGCACGCTTGGTTTTCATACAAATGTAGGAACTCGCGGTAACTATTTCGATATGGTATGAACGGGCATGTCAAGAGACGCGATGATCATGTTGTGAGGAAAGCTCTTGCACTACCGGACACCAAGAGAGGAAGAGGTCGTCCGCTTGTTAAATGATGGTCGACTATATCTAACGATTTGAAACAAGCCCAGTCGAATGAGGAGATAACACAGGATCGATCGACCTGACACATGAGAACGAGGAGGGCGACCCCAATGGGAAGAGGTACGAAAAAAAGAAGACTTTTAAAGTAGACGTACCGTCGCGAACAGGGATTGTTGAGCCACTTACATATATTTGTAACTTGGTCGTGTAATACTAATCCAATAGCTGACATCTAGTCCGTCACATCGGTCATTGGTTACACGTCTCAATTGCGAACAGTGGCAAGTGACTCAACAATCCGGGTTCGTGACTGTACAACTAAATATTCTGTGAATATTTCAAGTGTCTATCTGTTATCGTTATTTATACCGACCCAAAAACACCAAACAAATCACGATTCTTGCATGGGAGCTCCCCGTAAATAATAGTTTCATTTTTAGTAAGGTAAAAGTACCAATGCTTGACGCCTCAACGCCCAATAGATGACACCCATCTGTCGCCTGTCATAATATGACATAAGGTTGCAAGTGCCAAGTATTGGGTCAGTGTCGACCACAGGGACGTTTACCTTATTTTGCTGTCATACCTGCAAAATACATAATCTTTGAAAATTTCAACGGTTAGTGATACACCTACCGTCTGGTGCCAGACGGACGGACAGCGAATTTTCAGTAATAGAGCCCCTTAACCCTTTAGGTACGGAACCTTCGAAAGTGTTTTTCGTTTGCGTATTAGAGCCCGTTACCACCGCGTCGGGCGCCCGCACGATTTTTACACAACAATCGGAGCGTCGAGCGTGTGTGAACAGCTCCATATAAAATGGTAGGGAGGGTAAGGTTATTGTGTTAGTTAGTGTGTGTAGCTGTTTCTATGTGCTGTCATACTACATAATATATTATGTTACAATCAAAACTTGTTATAAAAATGTTGTTACCTAAATTGCTGCTCCTCTCTACTGCTTAAGGGTTGACTGGAAGAGATCCCTTTTGGGATAAGTCCGCCTTTGTACTTTGTGTTATTTTTTTTGTCACCAATCTGTCTTCCTTCAATCAATCTTTTATTTCTTTTGTGTACAATAAAGAGTTTTTTACTTACTTTACTTACTTAAAATGTACTGCGGCTACGACACCCGATTAAAAATCGTGCCGGCGCCCGATGCGGTGGGAACGGGAGCTTATTTGAATTAATGTGAGTCCCGCTAAATATGCTTCGTATAATTCCTATGCTGTTTTATTTCAGGTTGGAATTTTAACGGTCAAATTCTCACCTTTTTTTGTATACCCAAGGCATCGTCGTTAATGATGATACCGTTTGTATTGCAAACATTGTAACAAACAGTAATATCCCGTTCCCATGTGGCGGCGGGTTTAGAATAACATCTCTCCATTTCTTGTGTGGATGTCGTTAGAGGCGACTATGAAAACAGGTTTAGGCGACAGGCTAGCAATCTGTCACTACTACACCTGCTAATTTAGAACCTAAAAATATTCTGGAAGTAGCCACGAATCGTGAAATAGTTATGGTTATGTCTGCGTAACGGTTCGTGTGCTCTGCCTACCCCATTCGGAAATACAAGCGTGATGTATGTATGTATACAAGATGGCCGGAAATTGGCCGTAAATATTTTGACCAGTGGTCGGGTAAACGCGTCTGAAAACTCCAGTAAAATATGTCCCGAAATGTTTAATTATTGATACATATATTCTCACGCCTGTATTCCCAAGAGGGGTAGACAGAGCACATGAATTCAAAAATCCAGCGCCACGTTTAGCAATTTCAGGGTAATCAGATGGTTAAACGTGATATTGCAGTGACAGGTTGCTAGCTTGCTAGCCCATCGCACACAATACACTAACCCTTTCCCAGAGTCGATTCTTACGACATCCACGGGAAGAAAGGGGGAGGTGCTATTCTAACCCGGCACCACACGGGAATTTAATTATTTTAAATTTTAATTATTGAGCTTGTGAGAAACAAATGCTCCAACGCTTTTCAGGTTAATGCGACCTGTGTATCGCAAACCTATGCTATACGAAGCCACTACAAACTATACTAAGACACAGCTAACTACTACTATAGCTATGCCAATACAAATCTATATACATACATTCACACCTGTATTCCCAAATGGGACAGGCAGATCGCGTGAAACGCTACGACGAAACCATGACCATTCACGTTTCTCAGCCACTTGGAGCATATTTTGACATGAAATTTCCGAAAATGTACTTCACTTTTCAGACGCATATACCCGACCACTGGTTAAAATATTTACGGAATTATTCCGGCCACCTTTTTTATGTATGTATGTAACGACCCACAGACTTATATCGCAATAGATACCGCGAGTTCCTGCATTTGTATGAAAGCCAAGCGAGCCATTGCTCTCCCTTTGGCTCCCTTTTGGCAGGCGAAATACATACACTTGAGTCATCTATTTCGATATAAGTCCGTGTAATGATAATGATAATGACCCTTAGAGTGGCATTAAGTGATTGGAATAGTGATTTCCTGTTTTTAAAAATTGATTGTTATATGTCTAATTTTAAATGAAACGGAGTATATTATCCATTATATTGGATTAGATTAGATTAGATTTATTTGTCTCTTTTTGAAAATTACATTACATCCAAATTATATGTCATATCGATGATAGATCGATATCAATCGATGACCGATCGATAGATGATAGACCGTTGGCGCTGTGTGTCGTTTGAAACGAGAAGTTTTCTTATAGTTGGGCTTAAGTGCCGGCGCGCACTACGACTTTTTGTCGCGCGACACGATTTTAAAATCGCGATGTCCATAGTGATTTTTTCATCGTAGTGCGCGCGATGACATATAAACCCTTACGTTGCATTTCTGCGATAAAATTATCGCGCGATAAAAAGTCGTAGTGCGTTCTTAGCCTTATACCGCAATTAATATAACCGAGTTCCACGCGGGCGAAGCCGCGGGCCAAAGCTAGTTCTAAATAATATAAACTGGCCTCGATAGAAATAACGCTTTGTTTCCTTCTGTCCTACTCTACTCGTATAGAAACACAGATTATTAATAGAAAAACCGGCCAAGTGCGAGCCGGACGTTTTTTTTGTATTGGAGCCCCCTTAAGTGCTTAATTTATTTTAATTCAATTATTTTTCATTAATGTTTTTGTTTTGTACATGTACATATTTTCCTGTCTCATTAAAGTGTATTTTAAAATAAATTATTTATAATTTTAAACAAAAAAAAACCGACTTCAAATTTGGGCTATACTGAAAGCATTTGTCTAATAATGAGGGTGACCTTCCATCACCAGCAGGCCTCACTAATTACTGAAATTATAATTTCCAGTCTGCAGGTGCATTCAGTGTTGAAAGAATTATCCTTTAACTCCTAAGCATTAAGGAGTTGACCTTCCATCATCAGCTCAGTCATATTTTTTTTACTGCCAGACGTAAATACTGGTGTAGCTTTGAAAAATGTACTAAAAACATTACCTGTGCCAATAAAATTTGAGGGTTGCCCTCGATTTCCCTCATATTCCATCACCAGATCAAGATATGCTGGCAATGGGACCACCTGGAAACTATACCCTTTCAAACAAAAAAAAAATTTCCAAATCGGTCTAGGCGTCTTCGAGTAATCAGCGAACACACATAAAAAAAAATAATGATGATAAAAAAAAATAATAATAATAATAAAAAAAAAATATCCCGACGAATTGAGAACCTCCTCCTTTTCTTGAAGTCGGTTAATAAATAAATAAATATTTACTTATAAAGTGAATAATTCAAGTGCCTACTGGTTACCATGATAAATGGGACAACTTGTGACAGACGGACGGACGGATGAACAGACAGCGAAGTCTCAGTAATAGGGTCCGCGAAGTCTAAGAAAGTAAAAAACTCTTTATTATACAAACAGTTGAATTACAGATGAAACACAAACAAAAATTTTAGAGTACAAAGGTGAACTTATCCCCTAAAAGGGATCTCTACCAGCCAACCTTTGACTAGCAGAGAGGAGCAGTAATACAGGTAACGACAAATACGAAAATTTAATTTAGTACCTACCTTTTGAACATGAGACTATCGTGAAGACTCCCTTACTAATAAAAAATAAGGATAACTCACGTCTTAAACCGAGTTTAGCACTATGTTTCGTTCAAGTCCGTGGCCATCATCAAGGAGCAGCGGCGGCTGCTGCTGCCAAACGCAAACAAAGCGTTTGGCACCTAGATAAAGAACTGCGAACTAGTTCGAAACACGTCGAGCTAAACTCGTGACGTGAGTTATTGATATTTTTCATATCCTAATTAACTAAATGCTTTAGGCGACAGGCTAGCAACCTGTCACTATTCTACCTCTTCCATCTTTGCAAACCTAAAACGATGTCAGAAATGGTAGCAAAGCGTGATATAGTCATAACATAATCATGATTTTGCCTATGTCACCTTTCATGTGCTCTGCCTACTCTGTTTGGGAATACAGGCGTGACTGTATGTATGACAAATTAGCTAAAGGGGGTCGCTTTAGAAGTTCGGATCATCGTAGGGGGTTGGGGGAGGGGGTGGTTGGGAGGGAGGGGTACTATCTTCTTGTACCACCCCCCCACCGCGGAACGTGATACTCACGTGACCTAATACGTAATACCTACCTACGTGATAGCGTCGTGTTTGTGTCTTCGCAGCTTCGGCTGTTTGGTCGCCATGGAGCCTCATGGTACAGTCGAGTTCATTAATATATGAGCAAAACTGAGGGTTCAAAAATATGTGTACACCCTTATGACATTGACAATAAGGTGCAAAAGTTTACATATTTGGCATTTGTCTGCTCATATGAACTCGACTGTACCATCAATAGGCTAGTTGACAAAAAAATATTTAGTCCGTCAGATAGATTACGAAAAAATATTGTGCACACATTTTTTCTTTTATTTGACAAACGAAAAATGACGATAATACAGCGCTTAAAAGTTTCGCGTGACGTCACGACTCGGTACAATTTT
>BHDV01071618.1:35294-70363 GCA_005406045.1 Adoxophyes honmai
CGCTGGCCGCATACCACGCGCACGCGGCCGCCTGGCTGCGCTACGGGCTGCTGCTGTGGGGGCACAGCGCCGACGCGCACCAGCTATTTATCTTGCAGAAGAAGTGCATACGGATACTAAGCAATATACGCCAAACAACCAGTTGTAAACCATATTTCCAAAATCTCAATATACTAACCCTTCCATCTTTATACATTTTAGAAACCGCTACTTTCGTCAGAAAAAATATTCATCTATTTAAATTTTCTACTAGTGCTCGTCGAACCCATAAACTTACATTACCTGAACCAATCCTGGAAATTTACAAAAATAGTCCTTATTATAGATCAATAAAAATACTTATACAATAAATTGCCAATAAATATTAAAAATACACAAACTGATAAATCATTCATAAAACAACTAAAAAAAGTGCTTTTGGAAAAATGTTATTATTCAATATCGGAATTTCTGGAAGAGTAAAATAAAACAAATATAAAAATAAATAGAGGGATCACAGAATTTGAGCAATTGTAGGTACCTACAGTGGATTGTTTCATAAATTGTATGTCGTAGATTTAAGGTTTCCAACAGTAAATTGTATGTACCTATGTACCTAGATTTAAGTTATATGTCTGGCTATACCCTACCAGGGTTCCTGTACTAAAGAAATTGTATTTTTTGTGTACTTGAATGTTGCCAAATAAATATGAATATGAATATGAATATGAATATGATGGTTTAAAAATATTGCATTTTAGCTTCTCTATCAAGTCCTACCCAGAATACGTCGAGTTACCTGTAACCCTGTAGGTATATTGTTGAGTGATTAGATTATAATTAAAATATGTATCGGCGCAATAACGTAGGTAAGTACTAGGTATATCTATTTGATTGCTCAATTTTGGTGACAAAACAATTTTTTGTCGCTGAGACTTGAGCACTCGGCGGCACTTCCAGTGACAACTTCTAGACTCTAGACTACTCTACTCTACTCTGTATGTGTGTATGTAGGTAAAGGGCTATACGAGTATAAGTAAGTCCTACTGATGGGCGCAAAACTCCTCTCAGTCTGAAAGAGCCTGGCTATAGTGCCTACGCAAAACCAAATAATCCTTGATAAAGATTAAAGGGTTGAGAACTTCACACGCCATTGAATTGCGTCGCAACTGTTTGCAGGTTACATTTTTTCCTTCACTGAATATCTAGCTCGTGGTAAAATTCACTCATAAATTCAGAAAACCTGCGAGTTTCGAACACGCCCTCTTTAGGGGTCATTGGTCAAACCACTGAACCATTACGGTTAATATAATAACTTTACAGCGTACCTGGCGACACATGTTGGTATTAATCCCTCAATTAGTTCGTCAGCCTTGTCTAGACACTCCAGTTTTGGACTGTAAATTTAAATTTGCTAATCGAATTGTCTTTGGTTTTCTCTGAGAAATTAATATTTTAAATCGGTTGACAACCCTTTTTCTTAAGGATCAAGGTATACAGAGTGTATGGCGTATCGCGCGCCAAAGTAATTTGGCAGATAAAACGGGTCATTTTCTTATATATATTATTCAACCCAACATAAACGTTCCATGCCAGGCGGTTACTTTTATATCAATTTTAGCCATTTCACCGAAAAACCCAAATATTAGAAACTGTTTGACGTAGCCTCAAAGTAAAAAGTTTTATTTTGAAGTGCATTAATATAGAGGGTTTCGGCACGGGCTATCCGTTTCCCAAAACATCCGCTCCCAAAACACCCGTTCTCATCACCACCTTTTCCCAAATAATCCGTTTCGCAATATAAGTGCTTCCCAAAATATGCTTCTCCCAAAATATAAGTTTTACCTTGATATCCGTTTCCCAAAAACACCTATTCCCAAAATGACCGTTCCCTTTACTACAGTTTCCTAAATAATCCGTTTCCCAAAACACCCGTTCCCAAAACATAATTTTTGAGAAGCTTGATTTGAAGCTGTAAAATGTAAAATGATGATGAGTTACAAATTTCGTGGCCGAGTTAGTAAATTTGGTGGCAATGTATAAATCAGAAGGACAACTAACAATAATTGTTGGTCATGACTTGACAAAGCGTCTTGACATTTTTAGTGGGCGTTATAAAAAAGATGAAATAGTTTTTTTAGAGGCTATATCATTTTCCCGATGCTTAATTATTAAATTAGAAGTTTGAGTATGCGGCCAAAAAGAAAAACTGCGGCCAGGTATATTATTTGCCTTTCAGAATTACAGGTGTCATGAGTCACGAGCGACTAATCTTTTGGCATCTGGTTGATATGAATACCGGGTATTTCGACATCGTAATGTCATGAGAAACGGATATTTTGGGATTACGGGTGTCATGAGAGACGTATCTTTTGGCATCTGGTTGATATGAACACCGGGTGTTTCGACATAGTGGTGTCGTGAGAAACGGATCTTTTGGCATACTTTCATTTGAAGAAACTGATATTTTGGACCGGGTGTTTTGGGAACGGATGTTTTGGGAAACGGATAGCCCGTGCCGAAACCATATAGAGTCATATCAAATCCAAATTTACTGACAAAAGTCATTTAGTTTTTTTTTCAGCATTGAAGTTTTCCGAAGGGGTAATACTTTTAGAAGTTATGGAGGCTGAATATGCAGGAAATAATCAAATTACTTTGGCGCACGTTGCGCCAAACATCTTGTATATTGCGTATGTTCGAAACTTTTTAGTCATTGAATGGCTTTAAAAAAATACCAATATTTTTGTAAAATATCAAGACTTGATGAAGCTCGCCGCATTCGTGTAATTTTGAAAGGCGGTCTCACAAACCCTAATCTAATCGCATATCTATTGAGCCAGTTTGATACTTCGGGACCGAAATTTTGCAATCGCGCCTGTCAAAGCACCTCATTCTAGAACCTTAATAATCGCGATAAAAATGTTATAGACGCCTTTATTTTCAGTTGTTTTTTACTCTGATTATACAAAGGAACGTGTACAGTCACCAGCATTTATAATATCTGCTACGACGGAGCGTGCAAAAATATCTGACACGTCCTACTGTCCCTAGTAATAGAGTCGTATCAGTTGTTTTTGCAGCCTTACTATATCAGATATTGGTGCTGATGACTGTACCGACTACCGAATCAATTGATTCCCGCCGACCCACCTAAAAACCTCAACCTCTATTCACAGTTAACATCATAGCGACATTGTATTGCTCGACAAAGAGAATCGAACTTACAATACTTAATAGTTTGGTGGCCGAACCGTAAAGGATTACCACTCGAATGGTCAGTGTCATAACCAGGGGTCGGATTTTTCATCGCATGATCCGAGGCAAGAAAACTATGGAGTCGATATTAAAATTAAACTTTTAATTCATATTCATACTCATACTCACTAATTTTCTTAGTCCCGTAATACTTTGCCCCTTGTGCAGGTTAACAGATTAAAAATAATAATCAAAAATTAATCTTACTGAATAAAATTAAAATATGGAAAAATTTGCCATTATTTACTCGTTTTACAATTGTAATTTTGAAATGGACAATGCACTTGCCATACCTTGTCAAGATTTTGAGGCACTCATTCCTGTCTCTACAAGCTTTATGGATATTGGAAACTAGATGCACAAAATAAAAGTAATGTTTTATTTTACTTTATTTTTATTTACAATGTAATTTATTTCTACTCATAACGATTTATTATATTAACAATTTAATTTCATTCTTAATTAAATGAATGAGTATGAGTATGGTTTAAATCATAGATTCCCAAAGTGGGCGATAACGCCCCCCTGTGGGCGCTGCAGGCCTAAAGGGGGGCGGTAAGAGACTCAGAAAAAAATGATAGTGTTGTGTGTTATATTGGTTTCTCAGTAGGTAAAAAAATGGGGGGCGCTAAAAAATAATTTATACTCCAAGTGGGCAGTACACAAAATAAGTTTTGGAACCTCTGGTTTAAATAATAACTTAATTTTAATATCGACTCCATAGTTTTCTTGCCTCGGATCATGCGATGAAAAATCCGACCCCTGGTCATAACATTTACCATTAAAACAATCCGTCACCAAGATGTAAAAAGTATCTACCTACACCAACTTACATCTTTACGAGTGTGCCACTAAACCTAAGATCGATATTTAGACGCCATGACTGTATGTAAATTTTTGTATTCGACTATACAAATACACGTAAAACATTGCTATAGGTAGCCGTAAATTACAAACCGACTCGCAATCCCACCACCAAAAACAGCAACGTATAATTCGCAGATATAAACGATAAAAAAACGAAACAGAAGTTGTGGCCCATTATGACCAATAATGTAGGCATCCACAGGCTTTACTCACTAATTACAACCTGTACCATCACAAAATGGCGACCGTAAACGTTAAAATGAAATGGCGGATCCCGAGAACTTCGCCGTAACCTAGACTAGTGTAATCAAAGTGAGCTCCGCGAACCCAGTACTTAACAAGATTTTATGATTTATGTGACTATAGCCTGAGGGAAATATGCTGGTGTGTAAAAATGTCCATTGGAATAAGTTAGTCCTAAACCTTATCGGTTTAGGCAGTTAAAACAATGTAAGCAATCTTGACATGTCTTTTTATTTAAACGTACACTAGATAAATCGAAATCTTTACATTTTACAATTTAGGTATGAAAAAATCATTTACTTTCATAATTGAATTGTATAGTGTAACGATTTTCATTTTTAGACTGTGTATTTCAACAAAAAGACATGTCAAGATTGTTTATATTGTTTTAACTACTTACCTAAACCGATAAGGTATAGCTATTATCTATTCTGTGGTCCTAGTGGAGTAGGTACTTATTGTACAGTTTACAGTGACATTTTTAGGAACTTTACATGATTCTAGACACTTTTGTTTTGCTAAAATTATCGGTTTTAAGTAGGTAAGGCCTGTTCAATTTACTAAGCGGACACGCTTAAACGTCTTTTAAACTTACAATTCGTAATCAATTGATATACTATTGGCAGCAATGACATTAGCAAATCCATCTTCGTCAATTGCGACATAGTTGTTCTTTCATTATTAACTATTTTTCGCGATAGAGCGTATTAATTTAGATAATCGCAAATTAATAGTGCAAAAATGGTATACAGGGCAGTATTCACTGCGAAAAACAGCAAAAATGTACAAATATTCCAAGTCAGCGATGTACCAAATCATTAAAAAATTAGGAGAGCATCATACTCTCGAAGATTTATCGAAATCTAGACACGGAAGCGGGCCGGAAAATCCTCAAGCCGACGAAAATGTAATGCGGCTGTTAAAATCGTTAAATTATCTATCCGTTCGTGAAATTGCCAAGAAAGTTGGCGTCAGCGTAGGTACAGTACAAAATATTAAAAAATATATACAGTATGTATCAGAACGAAAGGCCAAGAAAGAAACCTATTAATCTTTAGACCATAAATATGATTGTGGTGAAGGCTTATAGAAATCTAGCATCTTTTAAGGGAAGTGAAAAAATTAATAAAATAAACGATTATTTTATTACCTCCTGTATTATTTATTTACAGTGTTAGCAATAACAACAAATAAAATGACGTAAATGTCACAAATGTCCGCTAAAATTGAGTGCACACTCACGTACTAAATGCAAGGCAGTTCGATGTGCTGGCCGGCGGTACGGTAAACCTCACACAGCAAGCGACGACGAAGATTCGATTCGATGGACGGAGGAGCGACTCGTGTCTAAAATGCGCCCTCCACGTCTTGTACCTACTAGATCCCGGTTGGTTGTGAAAATGGTCTAGTACACGTTCTTCCTCTCTCACGTGTAATTGTCGAGCCCCTTCTCGATTGTTCGGCACCTTCAGATTGTTATTTCCCAGTCGGATAAGCGTATTGAGGATCACACGGCCATGGTTGGGTTGCCTTCGTGCGGGAAAAACCTTTCCGCGTACAGACGAAGAGCGGCATTCCCGTTTCCCTTTCACTCTTTGTAAAGAAGAATCATATCCACAAGTTCCTCCGTAGAAAAATTTAAAAGCATTGTCAGTAATTTGTAATTTAAATTTCTATTTATTAGATTTTTTGGCACACGAATGTCAAACACTGACTTGAAGTCATAGAGGACAGAGCCTGTCCTCTATGCTTGAAGTTTAAATTAAAAGGAAAAAGTCCAACTAATTGATTTAACCTGACCTCTTTCAAAATAAAAAAAAAACATGATGACCAATCTAATGAAATGTCATAACATAATTAATGTCAAAGTGAACTGTAAATGATATGCAAAATCCTTGTTGGAAAATGGTTGTAAATAATAATGAAATAATAACAAGAAGTCCTCAAAATGATAATTTCAAGAAGTGTTTAGTGTTTCGTATGATTAGGCTATCAGTATCTAGTCATAATTGAAATTCCAGTGATCTGATTTGATGAGGATTGGTTTTAATTAGTTTGTTTACATTTAAACTGACGTCTTACTTTTTCTACAGGCTGTTACAAGTGTTTTTAACCGACTGCAAATAAGCGAGTACTTAAAGTTATGTTGAGATTAAGCAAAGTTAAAAAAGCAATTAAAAGTTATTAGTAAGTATTCTGTTTGAACATACTCCACTTTACCATCAACCAAGCTTCAGCTCGGCCTTTCGTTCTGATACATACTGTATATACGAACCTACGAAAAGCAAAAAATTCCGAAAAGAAGTGTAGAACAGCAAATTTAGATCGAAAAAACGGTGCGGGAAGTTGTACAACATCTTACTAAAAGATAAATCTCGTTGCATTTTAATGGACGACGAAACTTGCGTAAAATATGATAGCAGTACATTACCGGGGCCCCAATACTACAATGCCGTCGTAGGAGAGTCTGTACCCGAGGAGGAAGAACTATTAAAGAAAGTCCTGGTTTGGCAGGCAATCTGTTCCTGTGGCCTCAAAAGTGTTTCTTATTTTGCAACAGGCACTATTGGCGGTGAAATACACAGAAAAGAATGCATCCAAAAACGGTTAATTGCCGTCTATCGGAAACACAGTATCCCACCCTTGTTTTGGCCTGATTTGGCAATTCCCCACTATGCTGGGCCGACAGTGGAGGTACTAAATTCAAAAAACATTGAATTCACTCAAAAAAACACAGTCCACCAAATCGTCCGGAGTTCAGTCCTATCGAGCGGTAATGGGCTATTGTGAAGATGCACTTAAGAAAGGATGGTCGTGAAACAAAATCATTGGAAGAATTAAAAAAAAAGTGGTTTACAGCTAGTCGAAAAGTGTCAAAAAGTGAAGTGCAGCACTTATGCGTAGTATCCGAATAAAAGTCTGTAATTTTTAGCGATGTAATTAAGTTTTTTTTTTCATTAAATAGTATTTTGTTTGTTTTCGTTTTAATAATATTTTTAGCCAAATTAAGACATAAACAGCGAAAATAAAATCATAAAAATAATAATATTTTGTGTGTCCGCTTAGTAAATTGAACAGGCCTTATACAGAGTGGCCGTAATTGGAAAAAATCCAAACAGTGGCAAGCAAAGCACACGAAAAGTAGAAAGCCTTTGTAAGACTATACTAAACTTAGATACGTTTTTCCATTCCATCTAGGCTTGTGATAAATTCGCATGTCTCCAACTAGCGAATGGGTCGTAAAATCCGAATATCGGTCGTCGCATAAAGTCTAATGCCTGCTCCAGCTGTTGACTTAGCAAAGCGCGAGTAGAGAATCTCTACTAGAGAATTAGAGATCCACACACACGAGATAGACTACAACTATCACTGTCTAACTAGAAATGTCAGGACGTGACAGGTAGTCTGTCCAGCGCGCACAAAGGTTAGTGTCGATAATTCTAACCCCCAATCCAATCCATGGTAGATACCTGAGAACCGAAGTCCACAGAGAAAAAGTTGAAAGTTGTAACAACCGGTGTCCAAAACTCCCTCAAAACTCAAACAACGTGACCAAAACTCAACATTGACGATGTTTGTGGAAGCAGTTCTACTACCGGACAATAGATGGCACTAGGATCGTTACAAACTAAACACTACTCCTACTACCCAGTTTGTTGTAGGTACTAACAGCGAGTGTCTGCCACTTGGCCTGGCGCAGCTCCTCGCGTATGAACATCATCTCTGGCCGCAGGTCCTGGTGCGCCAGCGGGTCCATGATGATCTGCAGCCGCGGGTCGATGTTCGCGAGCTGCTGGTCACTTGTAACATGGAAGACTGGTTAATGCTAAGAGTTGGAACCTAGGACTCCTAGGAGATAGTATTTTCTTAGTTCAGCAAGCCCACTCGCGAAGGAAGGGAGACGCCTTGGCGTGGGCTAGGGTTGTAGCGTGCGCAGTGAGGGTACCTAATCACTGTGCGGCCAATCACCAGGCGACCAATCACTGATCACCGCGCGTGCAAGCTGCATATTCCACCTATTTTTAGGAACTATCCGAAATATATCTGGCAATGTGGGTGGCTATGCAGGCTATGGTATATAATGTCCTCATCCAAAATCAAATCAACTTTGTTTTTAATTTTAAATAAACTTATTCAAATATTCTTTGCGCTTGCGTAGAGCTGTAGACTCAGCACAACAACACGTGCGAGTCATTTCGCGTGGGATAGATTTTCTGTCACTTTCTGACGTCTCTAGTCAGACAGTGACAGGATTAGTCTACCTCAAGTGCAATTCTACGCGCCCTGTTGTGCTAAGCTGGCATATCTTACTCCGTGCCACTATGCAAGAATGCAGTGGGACGCTACGCTTTTATTTATCAATCAAGTTTCCACGAAGCTACCAATGTAAGATTCTTTTAACGCGTGCGTAAGCTAAGTACCTAGCTACCTAATTATTTCTTACATTTAACTGCACCAAGAATGCTTAAATATGTAATTAAAAAACTTGAATACAATTTTAAGACTTAACAGTATTACTAACAATCGAGCTCCCACATCTGCTTCTAGTACTCCCGCTTCCTCTAAGTCATCGGGCACTGCCTCGTCATCTTTATCCTTCTCTGCGGACATTATCTTTAAGAGAATCTTGAAATTATGAAAGAACTCGAGTAAATTGCGAGACTATCTAAGACACACAAAATCATCAACAATCTAATGTCAATAAAATTGTATGCTCCGTTGTTTTTTATTATTTTTTCATAAATTGAAATTACTACGTTCAGTCGAGATTTGTTTTGTGGTCAAAACTCTTTATTTTGTAAAACAGCGCCATCTGTATTTTCACCTCAACCCTACTTCAGATAGCAGACGTTCTACCATGACGTTCTACGCGCATCCAATATCGAGCGTCTTTAATATTTTGTAAACAAACTATCTCTATTACTTGCCTCTATTCTCTAAACAATACTTATTAGCATACTTAATACATGCAACATAAAAACATTATTTTTAATTAGTCTAATTACGAAATGAATACGGCAGAACGCATGTATTTTATGTAATGTAATCATTACGTAATTTAGTTTCTGAACGCATTTCGAAGCATTTAGGCGTTTTTCAGTTCACAACATTCAGAAACTGCGACCTTGTACCAAATCCTAGACCAATCCCGGGACCGAACGCCTGAAACAAAGCGCGGATTGGTCGATATTGGGGTCAACACAAAATTGTTTGAGAGGCGGAAAAGTTCCCAGGGGTGAGTGAACCGCCTCATTGTCTTGTCATTTTATTGCATTCGTCTCTAATAATAATACATTAATTAGTCGTCTTCGCGCTGCTAATTCAGGGCGTGCATCAAGTGTACATAGGTCGCGCAGCCATGCCGATGTGAGTAATACCAGAGGTGGGGCAGCTGACCGACGACAAGCGTCGTATTCTCGTGCAAGTGACAGTAGTGAAAAAGTGAAAAATATTCTTCCTATCTCGTCGCAAGATGACCGAGTACAAGTTAGTAGTGGTCGGCGCAGGCGGCGTCGGCAAATCCGCCTTGACTATACAGCTAATACAGAATCATTTCGTGGACGAGTACGATCCGACGATAGAGGATTCGTACAGAAAACAGGTGGTGATTGACGGTGAAACGTGTCTCTTGGATATCTTGGATACGGCGGGGCAGGAGGAGTACTCCGCTATGCGGGACCAGTACATGCGTACTGGCGAAGGGTTCCTGCTGGTGTTCGCGGTGAACAGTGCCAAGAGTTTCGAGGATATCGGGTCGTACCGCGAGCAGATTAAGCGGGTAAAGGACGCCGAGGAGGTGCCCATGGTGCTGGTTGGCAACAAGTGCGACCTGCAGGCCTGGGCGGTGGACATGACGCAAGCCCGAGAGGTATGTTTATTCTCACACACACATACAATTTCTTTGAGTACTGATGGTGTTATAGTTAGGATTTTGTTGTGGGTGTTTAGTTGGAATTTGTGTTTGTTTTTCCTGTATGTTGTATCAGGTTTACTATTAAACCTTTCCATTCCTTAGACATAAAAGATTCAGAAATATAGAGGTGAAGAGTTCATGCTTTATGCGATGGGCTAGCAGCTTGTCACATAAAGCATACATCATATGTGTAACTTTAAATTGTAACTTGTTTGCCATGGTTTCGTCTATGTAATTGTTTGTGCTTGGCTTGTGGATAAATGCATGATGTTTATGTTATGTATTTATTTATAGATATCTCATTCTCTAATTAGAATTAATTGCTATAATGTTACTACCAAACCTATTATTCTATGTGAAATAGTACCGTCTATCTATGTTTTGCAGACGAATCATTTAAATTTGCAATAAGAATTATGTATTAGATACACTTTAAGAATTTGATACATTTAGTAAATATAAACAAAACCTTGACTATTGGCTTTAATTGAGCTACTACAATCCCATGGTAACTAATCTAACATTAGTTTCCTACATATCACCTTTGTATTTTAAGTTTAATGCATTAAGCCATACAGACAGTGTTAGCGGGTTGATTTTTATAATATACATACATACATATACTCACGCCTGTATTCCCATGAGGGGTAGGCAGAGCACATGGATTCAAAAATCCAGTGCCACGTCTAGCAAATTCAGGGTAACCAGATGATTAAACGTGATATTGCGGTGACAGGTTGCTAGCTCATCGCCCACAATACACTAACCCTTTCCCAGAGTCGACTCTTACGACACCCACGGGAAGAAAGGGGGAGGTGCTATTCTAACCCGGCACCACACGGGAAAAATATAGTGATTATAAAGAGAAAGAAAACATTACATTGTTCTTTACTATTGTACTATCAGCTTTCATATAGTACAACACAATTTAATAAGTTTATTTACCTCAACATTGTGCCTTTAGTGTGTGTAATTGTGGTTATGCTATAAGAGAGATAAGAAAACAATTAAAATGTTTCTTTGTTTATAATAACTATTGAATATACCCAATAATTTTGATGTTACCAATAAGACAAGTTGTGCAAACAATTTTCATATTGCTACCCCGTGTGGTGCCGGGTTAGAATAGCGCCTCCCCCTTTCTTCCCGTGAGTGTTGTAAGAGTCGACTCTGAGAAAGGGTTAGTGTATTGTGGGCGATGGACTAGCAACCTGTCACTGCAATATCACATTTAACTATCTGGTTACCCTGAATTTACTAAATGTGGCACTGGATTTTTTAATTCATGTGCTCTGCCTACCCCTCATGGGAATACAGGCGTGAGAATATGTATGTATGTATGTATACTGAGGGATCTCTACATTGTTCTGGGATAAAAAGTAACCCATGTTAGTCACAGAGAGTCTAACTACATGCATATACTTTCCTTTATTTCCTAATAGGATAGTGGGAAAACACTACTTTGACAAAAGCATGACTATTTCATGGTTCATGGCCGGCATATAATAAAATAAATAAATAAAAATGATTTATTTCAGACAAAGACCCATATACAGTAAAATCTGAAGTAAAATTAAAGTAAAATCAAAAAATGACAGGTTGCCAAAAATATACCTCAACCTAATTCCTTTGTCGCCTCTTATGACATCCACGGAAGAAATGGAGAGGTGTTATTCTAAACCTGACAGTATACTCTAACTATCTTCACTAAAAATGTTTTTATTAATGTAACTGATGGACTAAATGTTTTTTTTTTAATCTTGTATTTTCTGGCTGTGTTACTGAAGGCTTAGCATAGCATCACGCGCGAGTCGTTTCGCGCGCGGAATAGACTACCTGTCACTTTCTGACATGTCTGGTTAAAAAGTGACAGGTATAGTCTATCTCGTGTGCGATTCTACTCGCACCCTGTTGTGCTAAACTGGTCCATAAGTGAACAAACACACAGATTGTAGTTAAGATTAATACAAGAGAGTATTATGATTATGACTCATACCCATCTTGGGTGAATCATCTATATCACAATACATGCAGACTATACTATGATCCAACGGGCCCCGAGACACCCATGACCATTTTTGCCTAATAGGCTATTAGTAAACCTATTCAGTATTCAAAAGTTATGTTGTGCAAAGTAGCAAATACAACAATGTGCTTCTGCATAAACATGAATGGATGCTGACAATGAAAACAAAATAAAAATGATGTACAATACTGTCAGGGGATTCCCCTTAAACTCTAAACATAAAGGGTTGCCAACTTGGGAAAATTTACTAGTTTAGTTTTTTATTAACCCATTAATGGTCAAAATGAAACTAGCAGAGATTCATCAAAAATTTGTTGATTTTACAATTAAAGAGGATAAAAGGAATTAGGAAATGAGAAAAAAAAATTTTTTTTTTTTAGGCATTTTTGCGAGTTTTCTCACCTTTTCGGTAGAGTTTGGAGCGACGTTATTGTCGACAAGGTGGAGATTTATTTATTATTATAAAACTGTACCCAATCATATTACATTTAGCGTCAACAATTTAAATTTTTCCCTTAATTTTAAGTGTTCCCAAATTGGCACAGTGACCAAGAATGGGTTAAAAAAATAGTGCAGTAATAGGGTCTTTGACAACAGTAAAAATAAACTATAATTTGTGGCCATCCTAACAGATTATAGGAAAATTAAACATATTTCACTTTCTTTTGTTCAAAATATTATGCATTTTTAGAGTATTTTGTTCTATTAATTTCTAATATTCGTTAATAATGTATCTGTGACTGAAACGCTTGCGATTGATTGATGACGTCACATACCATGAAAGGTATCTGTGGTCAAAGTGGACATTGATAATTTGACATGACAATTTTGACAGCTTCTTTGTGTGGTGCCTTGTTTACTTGCATTTGACGTCAAACACCGTTTTTGGCGTGAGTTTGAGAATTTGAACTTTAATATTTATTTTCTTTGTTAATACAGACAAGGATCCGGAAATACTAATATATCGTGTTTATTACATAATGAAGAATTTATTAAAAATATATTTCAAAAATGTTCAAAAACCCTATTGTGTTATTTGAACCCCTCTCCCGCTCATGTAATGCATCATAACTTTTTACAAGACCCCCCTCCCCCAAATTGTGTTACGGAATTCTTGAAGGCCCCTATCTCTGGTAGGTGTTGTCAACAGATTGAATATTGGGATTTGCCATAAGTAGGTTCTCCCACTGTTTCAGACAGAATAGGTAGGCATGTGCCATTGCTTGATTTGGGACTGTAATTGACTTAATTGCTCTTCATTACTTGTGTCAAGATGCTTAATTGCTGGTAAATGAAGTGTTTATGTGAATGTGAAATACTCTGAAATATGTGGAAGTAAATTGTTTTTTTCTATGTTGGATGACTTGAGTAACTTGAGTTACATACCTATGTATAGTACCTTTAGGAACAAGTTCTCTTTTTTTTGCATTGTATTTCCTTTTTTGTGCAACAAGGTTTTATAACTTGCTAAACTCAGTTTAGGTAAAAGTAATACAACTGGATAGTAAGTTGTCCATTTATTTCACTATGTGTGAATAATGTTTTAATTACAATCTTAGCCAAAAGCCAAAAGCCTTGTGCATTTGCGAATTTTCCATGGAAAAGTCAAACAGATTTTTTCTTTAAGTTTTGATTTAGCCGCTTGTCAATTACATTTGCATAAGTAAGATTTGGATTTTTCACCAGAGTAAGTACTTTGAAATATTATTAACAAAATTTTCCTTGGTTTTTTGAATTTAACTTATTCTTGTATTTAAGTTTAGAAGTATAAGACAATAAAAAACATTAGGCCAAGGCTTCTTAATTTATGGTAAGATACGTTGGTGTAATTATGACAATAGAATTATAATACATTTATTTGCTGACACCTTAGTTCTCATTCAGTAGTGCAAGGTTTACATATCTTTAACTTCTAATTGATCTTATCATTAAATTATGTCTCTGTTACTTAGAATCCTATTAGAAATATGCCCAAGACCTTTAGCAAGGGAGTTAAGTTAATTTTCCAACTGACTCACAATTCCATTAGTAATGCATTTTATAAATAAACAAATGATGACTCATCACACACAGTGTAGGAGGGCACTATACATCTGTGGGACTGTTGTGCTGATAATATTATTTTAATGTATTTTAATAGGCCAAGGTCATCTGGTATAAGTTTTGTCACATATAAATATCTAGAGATAACAGGAGTTGTCTGTTTGCGGCAGCATCAACTGAGTACCTACCTAACATACACATACATACATGCTGTCTCATATCTTTCCTATAGGGTTAGGCAGGTACTTCCTTGTTCCACTTGCTATGATTCTGAAATACATTTTCGCTTCATCCACATTTAGCAAAATCTTGATAGGAACACACACAATAAATTAACACAATTAGTGTAAAAGTATACATTTTATTTGTTAAATAATTTATTGATGGTTAACAGCCTAGTGAGTCTGTAAATCTTAAGGTTCCTGGATCCATCTGCGTTGCATCAGCTCCTTTTCCAGCATGGTCTAAACGGTTGTAGTCATCGGTCACGGATCTGAAGTTGCCACATTTCCTAAAATTTTATAATTTCCATTGATTGTTCGGAACTCTCAGTGTTGGAGTCAGACTGCTTATTTTTTTTAGTTTTATTTCATTTAACTTGTAGCGCCCTAACGCCACCTATCGTCGTATAGCCGAACGAAATGATCCTACTTCGCGCCAACGAAGTTTGGAAGATCGGTTGGATAAATACAACTTCCTATATTCTCTATGGACTTCGCTCCCAGGCATAACATGTGCCTGGAGAGAGAACTCTATTGGAGTTTTTCCCAAAAACTTTGATTCAATGTCATGTTTCATATTTTTTTGTTATTGATTAATTATCAATAGGTAGATAGAAGCCTACCAGTGTTCCAGGAGAGATGAAACGTCACAAAAATAGTAAGCAGTAGAAAATATAGAATAATAAAATATTCCTTAGTCTCTCTGAAAGTGTTTTAAATGGCTCATCACAGCTAATGTTTTACGTGAATATGTAGACACAAAAGACAATTGGGGGAGCTGAATCGTGATTAAATTTTTGTGTGAAAAATAAACAAAAACTATTTGAATTTTAAATTACATGCTTATTGCCCTTTAATCGTCCCGTGTGGTGTTGTGTTTAGAATAACACTTCTCCATTTCTTCCGTGGATATCCTCAGAGGCGACTAAGGAATTAGGTTCAGGTATATTTTAGTCGACAGGCTAGCAACCTGTCACTATTGTACCTGCCCACTCAAAACCCAAAAAAAATGCTAGAAGTGGCCACGGAACGTGAGATAGTCATGTAGCATTTCGTGTGCTCTGCCTACCCCAATAGGAAAATCAGGCGTGATGTATGTATGTAATTTTTTTTTTTTTCAAATTCCAGGTGGCGCGAAGTTACGGCGTGCCCTTCGTAGAGACGTCAGCCAAGACGCGCATGGGCGTCGACGACGCGTTCTACACGCTCGTCCGCGAGATCCGCAAAGACAAGGAGTCGCGCGGCAAGAAGTACCGGAACCGGCACAAGATGGGCGTCAGGCGCCCCATCAAATGCGTCCTACTCTAATTTGGTAAATAACCTCACTAATGTTCAGGGATATCTGGGGACTTTTTTTTAGTTAAAGAGTTCAAGGGCAAACTCCAAACGTACGGACAGCTGACATTAAACTACCGTGAGACTCACTCATGTTGAAAATTTTAAGAGTGAGTACGCGTTTGACAGCAGCAGCCGCCGCGGCTCCTAGATGAAGGGCTACGAATTAGCCCGGAACATGTCGAGCTGAACTCGATTTATTAAAAGTGAGTTATCCGAAAATTTTCAACGTACAGACAGCTGACTTTGTGCGCGCTCTTT
The DNA here is from genome assembly GCA_005406045.1 of Adoxophyes honmai. Taxonomy (NCBI): domain Eukaryota; kingdom Metazoa; phylum Arthropoda; class Insecta; order Lepidoptera; family Tortricidae; genus Adoxophyes; species Adoxophyes honmai. The sequence goes on from BHDV01071618.1 coordinate 51,442, forward strand.
CGTATTATTTTGAATGTTACAACCGATACGGCCCGCTTCCGCTGGCGTTTGGAGCTTAAAACGGCGAACGACGGATTCTGATGACCCATTTTTTTATGACGTAAACATATTATGTGATAGCCTGTCTTTTTCTGATTCTTCTAGTTAGACAGTGACAGGTATAGTCTACGCCTCGGCATGTAAAGCATGTTGAATGAAAGACGTCTCTTTATTTTACTTTCTACTTTATTTACAAAATAGACAGTAATGCTAAGTCTACTTAAAACTGCTCCCGCTTCTGATGTTGCCATTTAAAAGGTTCATTTGACGTAAAACGTCCTCGAAAGATATCCTTGAATATTAGTCGTACGTAATGCTGCAGCGGTTCAGACGGGGAGGGTTGCAGAAACCGTGTGATGGTTTCTAGGACAGATAGTATAGACTAGAGAGCCTAACATAGCTTTTGTAGCGCATAATGCGTATTCACAAAAACTGAAGTACTTCTGGCGACGTTTGAACTACGTCGTTCGAATTAAGCTTGCAAGTCTGGTCGCCATTGAAGAGAAGAAGGCAGTCGCACATGGTTTAGACTACCTGTCACTGTCTAACTAGAGACGTCAGAAAGTGACAGGTAATATTTTAAGGCTTCTAAGGATCTCTCGCTTCATGTTGTCTATAAACGCTAGTGCTAGGCTCTCGTTAGGTTTAAAACGCGTGCAAGTTTCTCGACTCGCAGTGCGTCCTTTTCTAAACCTTCTAGCGCGAAAGGGACGCACTGATCGGCAAAGAGAAACGGTGGTACTGGTGACCCTCCTCGTTGCCGCTCGGTACGTTTAAGTACATTGATAGTGAAAAGTCCCATCGGCACAAAGCCAGAGCTTGACCATGGGACAGTCGGCTTCGGAACGTGCAAATGTGATTTAAAGTCTTTCTGACGTTACTTTTAAAACGACCTTGAAACTATGCTACTCTAAAACATGTTATCTAAAAGTAGATATTTTTTATTAGTTTTGTGACAAGAGAAGTCGAAAGTTGACTCTAAATCGAAGCACAAATGTATTTTTAATTTGTCTAGTCAGAAAGACTTTTGTAACTTTGCGCGCGTATCTCAAGGCACTATTACAAATAGCCGCCTGGTAGCAGCCAAGCCATTTGCCATAACACGATCGGTCGATCGTCAGTCCTCGACTAAATCACAATCTTCTTATTGGGTACTCATTTCACACTTCATGTAACCACGCGAAAAAACCGTTACTTTTGAACTGTTCTAAAGTTTGGGAAGACTGTTTCGATCTGTCAAAAACATGTGGGTCGAATTTAACATGGATTTGTGGTGTGACGGAATCATTTCTTTGTTTTTAAGTATGACAAACGGACTTTTAAAATATTACTATCTGATCCATTTCCAATGGAATACGTGAGTGGGTAGCAGTACAATAAGTATTTTTTTTTTTTTTACTCTAAAAGGGATGACGAGTTTTGATTTTGCGAAGTGCTGTAGAAGATTACGGTACGTTACCTAATTCAGATGCATTCCGCAGTACAACGGTAAAGATTTAGACTACTGATAAGAGAGGAACTACTGATTCATAAAAAAATGTTGCCAATTTACGACAAAGATATATCGGGTACAAAGAAAGCCGCTCTCTTTTGTCAATTTTTTCCCGTTGCACTGTAAATCGACTGGACGTTTGTAAAGAACCCATGTAGACCCACATGGATTTGTCAGTGGCACTTTTATTTCAAACTAGTAATTTAATGGTATAAGTTGGAGTTGCCCAGTGAGTCAATTTAGTGTTAAGCTTGCAACACTCAAGACTATTTTACTCTATGAACTATATTATAGGTAGATAGCGGCTATATCAAATACGCAAGGCAAGAATTTTGATCACATTATGGTGTCACAACAAAATAAATGGCAAGACTGAAACGTCATTGATTTTTTTTCAATCACTGATTGGCTGAGCGGGGAAATCTATTTTCATGATTCTCTGTTATAAGAATTACGTGAAACATTTTATGTAATCAAGAGAACTGTCGATCTGTTCCTAGTTCAAATGCACAAGATTTCGAACAAGATAATATTAATTCCAATGCGAAGCAAAATGTGTAGCAAAAGAATTAATCCGCCTTGCCATTTATTTTGTCAAGTATATTTACTAGGATTATGTTTAAACGCTTATCCTTGCTAACCCATACAGTGTGTGGTCAGTGTAACGTCGTTTTAACGAATTTTATACTACGAGTTTTCTAATCTGTACAGTTTTTTCAACATGTTTTTACCCCTCTAGGGTAAGTTCTTGACGCTTCGTTTCGATTAAGGCGCTAGGTTTTCGGTATATGCTCTACTTTTCGGTATACGCTCTACTGTATTGAGGTTTTTGTAAATGGAATTACCGTTTGCTTTATTTCATAAGCGTCCGCCACACTAATTCTGATGAGATGAGTATTTAGGTTACCTTTTCAGGGCTCGCTTGGGGATTGTCTATGGATTTCATAATTTTGACAGTGACAGAAGCTCCAGCATACGAAAGTTGCCACAATACTGTGCTTACAATTAAAAGTAAAAGTTTGTAAGTTTTATTATTATACGTTGTCGGTTTAGGTAGTTAAGAGGGTGCACACAAAATTCGGTGATTTTGATGATTTTCAAATGCTTTAGAAAGCTATAAATCCTTAAGTTTTTAAAGAAAAACTACTGTAACATATAAATCAACTCTTTTTCTAGGGATTAACGGAAAGAAATATTTTATTAGCAACACAGATTTCTTTTACTTAGCCAATTTGTTGAAGGGTTTTCACAAAAATACGCGTCAGAGCTGTCTTTCACTTGAAAATTTTCCATTAAAATTTACCATAAACGATATAAACTAGTTATTATCTGATAGACAATATAGTCTACTGGGGATTAACGGAGAGACATGCATCAAATTATTGGTTTTTATTATTCAAATATCATTGTACATAATTTCAAAGTTGAACTATTACTTTATTTTTTTTCTCATTGATTTTATTATAATTACAAATGAAACAATTTTATTGTAAATTTACAGAATATGTTTAGTCTAACCATATTTTTTTCATGACTAAATATGAGTTAATTTACATTTCACGATTTTTTAAACATTGGTCCAAAACCACTAAGGTCAGGTGGGGGAAGAGAAACGCAGGGATAAGAGGGCTCTACAGACCATAATCACTCATAACTCGACGAGTTATGGTCTGTGGTGCCTCTTACCCCTGCCCTGCCCCTGAATTTCTCTTCCCCCACCTGATCTTATATTACGTTCGTAAAAAATGTGTGCGCCCTCTTAAATCAATGTAAACAATCTTGACGTGTCTTTTTATTTAAACGTACACTTTATAAATCGAAATCTTTACATTTTACAATTTTGGTATGAAAAAATCATTTACTTTCATGATTGAATTGTATAGTGTAACGATTTTCATTTTTAGACTGTGTATTTCAATAAAAAGACATGTCAAGATTGTTTATATTATTTTAACTACCTAAACCGACAACGTATAGTTCAATATTTATTGAAAATAGTTTTATATCGGTGGAAATACAATGTGACAGACTTTATAAAGGGTTTACCGCGCGAAATGACGCATAGTTTTGTTCCTCACTAGCGCTGCCGGTAGCTAATTCCCTTTTAATATTGATTGCACTTTTTAAAATCAAATGGTTTTTTTTTATCTGCAGGAGCTTTTATTTGTCGGTTTTGACATGTGTGTCACATCCGAGTGAATTCTAATAAAGTTTTTGTATTTTAGTCGAATTGTACTGTTGTAATAATTGTAACGATTTAACCGCAAATATAATTCGTCATGAAAACCATGATACTTAATCAACTTTTAAAGTGCTACAAAAATAATGATGGATTCTTAATTTTTCAAAACGACTATTCACTATTATTCAAAGCTGAGACTGTGGATTTGTTTTGCATTAAGTTCGTATTTCAACACAATTTCTGGAAAACTACCAAAAACTTGAATTAACATTGGTTGTGCACAATGTCTCTATTGTAGTACAATTGTTGGTTGTAACTTTCCTATTTAATAGTGGGTACAGAGGTAGTAAAGAATGCTTTCATTCATTTAGGACATACCTACTCTTCCAGTAAAAAAATATTTGTTCGGTGATATTCCAACTTTAAAAAATATCGCTTCTTCAGCGATGATTTATATTTTTTAGCTCTCTTTACGTCTAGCACGGCATATCTCTACGTCAGAAAATGATAGATATTCAATATCACGCACGACTCTGCAGGCATTGTCGTGCTAGCCTATCCATTCGCTTTTTGTCGACTTTTATGTACTTAGTAATGTAACTCGACCAGCGCTGCGCCGTCAGATATATCTTGTCAATCTTATCATATCTTAGTAAATGCATTAACGACATTGTTATTACATTATTAGGCTACCGTTAAATTGATAATTCACATTGCAATAGCCAAGTTCAGTGTTTCCTTTCCTTGCTTGTTGTCTGTGGAAACTCTTGCTTCGATGGGTGGGGATGTGTCAAAACATAAAGCATTAAGTAGAAACGTAAAAAGAGGTTAAATAGTTCAGAATATAATTAAGTTGTCTATGGTTCCACTATCATGTCCCGTCGTTGTGATCAACCAAGAATAATAGAATACGGATAAAAATAAACTAAATTTATCCAATTTTTTTCACGTACTCCAGCAATTTACATTAAAAAAAAAAGTGAATTAAGTACGGTCGGTCTATATTAACTTTACGCGGGAGTTCTGATTTTTGTGTCGGTACAGATGTGTTTAAATTGGAAATGTTTCCACTGCGTTTTGTTATCATTTTGTAGATGAATTAGCCATGCAACCAAAATTGCGATGAATAATAGAAATTTAAACAAAAAAAGGTAAATTGATTTTACAGTGACTTGCATCCCCACCCTACCGTAATTATACTATCAGTGTTATAGCACCATAATTCAGTGTTAAGAAAGACAGTTTGTTATTTATAATGTAAATAATAAGATCATTGTTGAATCAAATGTTTTCTATGGTAGCTACTTTTTAAATGTAACACATTCGTGCTCTGTTCGTTGTACTATGACTTAGGACACAATTAATTAGAGTTGTTATTCAGTTTTTGGAAATAGTTTTGTTTCATTCACAAATGCATTAGAAGGATCTGTTGTAGGCAAACATTTTAAGTTCACTATGATTATAATAAAGGTAATACATTTTTTGACGGGATAAAACGGGATACCTTTTGTTAATTTCGGTTACCTACGAAAATTATTGTTACTTATTAAGCTATGTATCATATTAATTTATAGTCTATGTATAGATTATACTTTAAACAGTTTAAACGTGTAGTGTGCTCGCTAACAGGCATCGTTATTCAGGTACAAAGACATATCTAGACTTAACCGAGTCAAAAATCACAAGTACAATGTGCCGTTGGTGTGGCCCTGCCTCACGATGACTAAGAGCAATGAATTACTGAACGAATCCTTTTTTTTCAACTACAAAAGTGTTCCCTAGCTTTAAGTTAGACAAAATGATGGTTTCAAAAATTCTTGTTTTACCCCCTTGGGTTTTTGAAGACTGTGATTTTTTTTCTTTGTGTTATTATCGACAAGAACTAAGAAAAATAGGTAAGGAAAAGACTGACTCTTCTCTCTTCTTCTTTTCTGCCTTTCCGAGGCACTGTTTTTTCAGATTGGTCAGATCTTTGTTGAGCTGAAGCCAGAGCTATAAGTAGACGACACTTTTCACTTATTTCTTGTCGTAATTACCATTAAATTAGTTTTAGGATTAAATACAGATTTGTTTACGAATATTATTGCGCTGCCATGAATAATTTTCATTTATTAGCAAGTCTATGCTTTAAATATTTATATTATAGAATCGACTGGCCTCTATGCTTCTATGTACAAAAATAATGTAAATAAAATTGAGACATTACAACATTGTATTAATTAAATTTCGATGCTAGTGCACAATTATGTTGGAAATAGTTATTTATAATTAACTCTGTAACAATACATATAGCACAACACTGTGTGCTAATTTGAAATAAATAAAATCGACAAATTCTGTATTTTTATTTGTAGCCAGAGTTATTCACAAAATAAATATAGAAAGTAGGTAAGTACTAGTATATCCCTGAGGTTGGTATAACCTCAAACATAAAACAAGTGTATAACTTGTTTTATGTTTTCCTTGGTAAAAAAAGATTATTATTATATTTTTGAATTCATGTGCTCTGCCTACCCCTCCTGGGAATATGTACAGGCGTGAGAATATGTATATGTATGTATGTAAAAAAACCGGCCAAGTGCGAGTCGGACTCGCGCACGAAGGGTTCCGTACCAAAAACTGCAAAAAATCAGAATTTTTGTATGGGAGCCCCCCCCCTTAAATCCTAATTTTATTTTTATTCAATTATTTATTTTTAAAGTAGATATTTTTTAATTAAATATTCTGTGAGCATTTCAAGTATTTACCTGTTACAGTTATTTAAATAGATCCAAAGTAGCAAAAAAAAAACACGTTTTTTGTATGGGAGCCCCCCTTAATTATTATAATTATTTTAATTTTAGTATTTGTTGTTATAGCGGCAACAGAAATGCATCATCTGTGAAAATTTCAACTCTCTAGCTCTCACGGTTCGTGAGATACAGCCTGGTGACAGACAGACGGACGGACGGACGGACAGACAGACAGACAGACAGACAGCGAAGTCTCAGTAATAGGGTCCCGTTTTTACCCTTTGGGTACGGAACCCTAAAAAAGATCTAACCTCAGACCGAGACCACTACGTAATTTCCGTAAGTTTGGGTTACTCAGCCTATGCTCATCAGCCCCAACAAGGTTACTTTGCACACCCATACATGTCAAACCAATCAATTCTGAATAATAATGACAAGCAACTTAATCGCATGATAATTTAATTAATAAAATAAAAAAGGTTTTTATTAGTTGGGCAAGGTAGCTATGTTGGGTCAAAGTTACCCAAACTTACGGCAAATACCTGATTTTCATACATACACATGATAATTAAAAAAAAAATCTTTTTTTCTTGTGGCCTCGTAAACTATCTAATCTACCAGAGTACGAGCACGAGCCTTGGCCAGCTTCGATGGGCTGGACTGGACTCGCTGGACTGGTCTTTTCACATGTGTGGAGGTGTGTTGTGCAATATTTAAATTGACCTCCTGACCACCTAATTGTTAAGTTTTGGGTGGCGCCACTGTCCCACATTAAATGACGTCATACTATTTGAAAACTTATGGCTGTAATTATTGAAACGAATTACGTACTGTAACAAAAAAGTTAAGCTTTACAAAACGAAATTTATTTCATAAATAATTATTCATTTGTACGAGGCACTTTGTTAGAAAAACACCTCTGAACGTGCTGAGCTGTCGATTATCACCTGTCAATGTCATGTATAACAACTGTCAAAACAAATCGATATATTTCCTTTACCAGTGTTAGTGTTTTAATCTGAATTTATACAATAAAATCACTAGAAATGGCTGCAAAGGACGTTTGCGTAGAGATAGAAAATGACGAATTCTATAGCAAGTTCCTGGTGGACACCGTAAAGCCTCTAGTGGGTGAAAATATATCTGTGTCGGATCAAGTCGGTAAACTCACCCAGGGCATCGAAAAACTGACTAAGAGCTTAGAAAAACAAGTGCTAGCCAAGCACAATGATCTTCTGACCCAAGCGAGTCATATATCCGATCTAGAAAAAACTTTGGAGTCCGTTCAATCGCAGGTCCAAGGATTACTACGCGGCGCCGAAAAACTCAAAGACAGAGTTCACACGCCGCACCGGGCTTTAGAGGAGCAGACTACCATGCTTGAACGAGTCCAGGAGACATGCAACCTTCTTCGCCACGCGGCGAAAATGTTGGCCCTGTGGAACAAACTAGCTAGCATCAAAGACAACCCGCCAAAAGAAGCCATCATCCTATTCGAACTAAACGAACTCATCGGCGACTACGATTTCGAAGGGATCGTTCTCTTAGAGGAGGTCCTCAAAGAAGTGGAACATAGAAAAAAACAGTTGCTGGATAACTCCACAGCTTTGCTGCAGTCCAGTTTGTTGAACGGAGAGAAGGAAAAGCTGCTGCAGTGTTTCAAAGTATTCCACAACTTGCAGTGCACTAACGAGCAGATAAGAAACAGCGTGGATAGCATTCTTAACGATTTGAAGAAGGAAATTGGTACAGCTCTTAATGTGCAAATGGTTTCAATCGAAGTAAAGAAATCAAGCTCAGGTCGTATGGCTCCAGGCAAAGCCAACATTATGAATGCTCAGGACTTCAAAATCAAACTCTGGGATAACATTGACAAGCTTTTCCGTACAGAAATGTACAACAGCTGCACCAAAGTGATCATGCTGCAGAATGTTGTCAATGAACTCCATGCCATTGGGAACTTCCGGAACATAGCTAAGACTTTCTGGTCAGATCTGTGCACAGTATTCAGCAGTGAATTAGAAAAGAGCCCCCTCAACGTGAACCAATCCATAGAGATTGATTTTCCAAGACTCTTAAAATGCTTCAATGACCTGCTTTCCAAACTGAAATGCAAAGATTTGGAGATTAACCGTTCATCATTAACTAAATGGGAGAACTCGTTCCTTTCAAAGTCTCTTGGGAAATTACTGGAACCAGTGAGAAGTATGTGGCACTTGAGCCAAGTTCCAAATATGGATCAAATTGATAATGCTGTGCGAATCATAGCTGAAGCTCTGAGCATTTCTCTCGGAGATAAACAGTTGAGCATAAGTTTGGCAAACAGTGTGGCTAAGTGCATTAAACAGATGAATGTGGAAGCTGAGCAGCGCTTGTCTCTGGACAGTGACGTAGCACAAATAATTGAGCCTCCAACCAGCTCCCAACAGAAGAATGCAGACCTTTGCAATGCACTTTACTATTTTTCATCACAAATCAGAAGAGTCCTTGTCAACATGAACTCAATGCTGCCTCAGGAGAGTGTACAAATCGTCCAAAGCAGCCTCAAAGATGTCACCAGCCTATCTGTGTTGCAACTATTTGCAGAGTCCATCAAAAACTCCCTTTTCATCATTCTAATGACAATGCACGATGAACCTGACTTAACCAGGTCTGATGATCCAACTGGAAAATCACTGTCGTGTTCTCCGTACATGAAGGAACTACAGCAGTTTGTGTCACGATGCAAGGACATTTACTTATCAATGTTCAGTGAGAAAGTCACTCTCAATGAATGTTGCACCACCATTGCCAAGGCTACGGTTGAGAGGTTCATCCAGCATGTCTGCAATGTGCAGCCCCTGAGCAAATTTGGTCGGATTAAACTGCAGATAGACTGCAAGCATCTGGAGACTGCTTTGGCGCCTTTGGTGAGCGACATGTCTGAGTTGGGCGATCACAGTAGACAGTTGAAAGCATTGAGTTTGCTTCTTGAAAAGTCACCTCAGGATATAGCGAAAAGTCAGTCGGAAGGTGCATCTCTGCCTTATTCGCTGGTTATGATGTTCCTCTTCTCATACGCTGGGCCTCAGTTACTGGCACCTCATACCTGTGCCGGCTGGAACATCCAGAAACTGATGCAGTGGCTAGATGCTCACAAAAAAGAAAAGGAGAGACTGGACTTTGTGGCTGGAGCCCTGCAGAGGTATCAGAACCACGTCCGTCAAAACCAGATCGCGACTTACGATGAGGTGTATCCGATTTTGCTGCAGTTACTTGATGATGGCAGAAACGCGTTGAAACAGGAGAAATAGAGAATGTTAAACAGTATTTTTGTTGCTTTTATATAAAATTTATTGAATTAGACATTAAGTTGAATTTATAAATATTAATTTATGAAATAAAATTATTACAAGTAATAACATAAAACTTTTTTTATTACCTGCGTCTTTCCGTACTATTCGCTTATCGCTATATACCGCACCGAAAAAAAAAAAACAATAACGTGAGCAATTATTATTATTGCGAGACTCGATAAACTGCGTTTTTCCGGAATAAAACATAGTCCACGGCTTTGAAATGGCTTGCTATTTCTAAACAAAATTTCGTCAAAATCAGCTAAATTTTTTTTTTTTGTAGTTACTATAACTCAAGATCAATGTTTATGGCGTAAAAAAAAAACAGGTAGAAAGACTTTTACTTGTGTAATAATTAACTACTAAAGATTGGTTTTGTCTTGTAGCTGTCCCTAGCGCCACCTATCGTCGAGTAGTAGAAGTTCAACAAACGTCATCTACATAGACTGTAAAGCGTTTAAAATCGCGCTAGCGAAGTTTCGACGCTCAGTTGTATTGATGCAATTTTCTCTCTGTGGACTTCGATCTTTTATACCCAGAGAGAGATTTGTCTATTGGAATCTTGCCCACAAATATAAGAGATATAGTTGTAGCAACCCTACCGCTGCCTATCGTATAGTAGTATAACTTCTTGCACAAATGTCATCAAACTGCCAAAGTGTTCTATTTCGCGCCAAGTTTTGATGATCGCTTGGCCTATGAAAACAACATAACCTAGACCTACCGATGTTTCTGTGTTGATTTAAATTGGAAAAAATGCTACTATGAATGCTTCATTAAAAAAGGACAATGGGGCAAAGCCATTTGGGGGAAAATGCGAATATAAATTTTGATACAAGAATGTAACGATTTTTTGGGAAGTTGTCTTGCTCCAAATGATACAGAAGTCTCAGAGAGAGACGGATACTCTATTTCCCGCGCAACACAAGTCGCGCACATTTCCGTCCAGACGCACTGATCACTGATAGCAGAAGCAGGGCGGCGAGCCGGCATTGTAATATTCGCCATTACGCGCAAGAGGGTGCACGAAGCAGCGGCCGGGAAATAACCGTTCCGTTCGTACCATCACGCCACCACACCGCGACGCGCCATTTCCGCTGTAGCTTTAGCTAGTTGGTAGGCATTTTTCCTTACATACATACATAAATCACACCGGTATTCCCAAATGGGGTAGGCAGAGCACATGAAACGATCCATAGACAAAACCATGACTATTTCAAGTTTCGTGGCCACTTCCAGCATATTTTTTTAGGTTTTGAGTTGGCAGGCATAATAGGGACAGGATGCTAGACTATCGCCAGAAAAATACCTTTTTCTTTAGTCGCCTCTAACAACATTGACAGAAGAAATGGAGAGGTGTTATTCTATCCTGACACCACACAGCATTTTTTCTTAGTGTGTAATAATAAATAAAAAATTGATGTGACTTATATTTACTACCCATTTAATCATTATACCAGTCCAAGAACAGCAAAGTAAATGACATGACTAGCAAGAAGAATAAGATATACACTCTGAGGCCAGCATTCCTCTGTATAGCTTGTTTGATTTGATCGTTTGCATCCTTCACATTTTCCGTGGCACCCACCACTGTGTATGAAATTCTGTCTATATCTTGCTCTTGCTGAAGAACCTGGAAACAGAAAGAATGGCTTGTTACCTTCAAAAAAGTGCTTTGAAAAAGTTCAGTCTAATACCAATGGCCTCTGCAGATGGGTCATATTTAAATACACACAATCACACTTATATTCACAAAAAGGGGTAGGCAGAGCACACCAAATGTGACCAAATGTGTCTATTTCATGTTTCCTGGCCACTTCTAATATGTTTTTTTGGTTTTAAGTTAGCAGATATAATAATCACAAGCTGTTAGCCTGATACCTTTGCCACCTCTTTCAACATCCACAGAAGAAATAGAGAGTTGTTATTCTAAACCCAACACCACACAAATACACATAGAAAAATATGATGAATATACCTTCTCTGTGAATATTTCCTGCAGCTCAGCAATGTGCAACACTTTGCTCTCAATCTGCCGCACCTCCTCTGTCATGCTGTTAAGCTCGTTCAGTAATTGCACATTCTCCTCTTCCAGCATTTGAAGTTCCTCTACATCCAGCTCCCCTTCATCAGACAACACTGCTACATCATTGTCCGATAAATCCAACTGTTGCTTCGTATTGTCCGTCTCCTCAGGTTCAACATCTTCTTTGAGGAGTTTTTCGGTTTTAAACACATTCACGTTTGACTTAATCTGTGGCTGTTCCAAACGTGAAAGCTTCCGCATGTCAATAGCTCTCTTCACCCGCAATGCTTTTAGTTCACTATGGATCTTACACACTGCTTTTAAGTACGAGTCAATGAGGTCAATAACCACATCCATGTACTCCCGGGTCTGCGGGGTCACAGCCAACTTGCGGTTATCATTCCTGAATTCTTTTAGTAAGTGTGAACAGGTATTGACGATTCTCTGCGCTCCTGTGTCTATTTGATCTCTCTCTGCTTCCGTCATCTCATCTCTGGTCACGTTAAAGAAACTCAAGTACCTATCTCTGTGCTCCAGCAGAAAGTCGCGCAATCTGGTGATTTGCGAGCAAATATCTTTAGCAGTGTGCATGAAACCATGTTTCGATTTAGGTCGCAGCAAGCGCTGCTTGTCTTCGCTGACGGGGCTTTGAATACCAAAGGCTTTGTTTCTCGCTTTCAAAATCTTTATGCAAGCCTTAAAAAGTGGAGTTATATCCATTTTTTAAGAATAAAATTCAAACATAAACACGTACGAATGCACCAATAATATGACGTTTAACGTGACAGTGACGTGACAAAGATTTTGTCTATGATAGATAGAGCTTGACTAACAAAAGTAAAAACCGGTTTTATGCCGCTGAGTATTATATGGCAACACATGGTTTTCTAAAAGATAATTTACTAAGCAGTCAAAGCCAAAACTATGAATAATTTAAAAAATCATATTGTCACTGTCACTGTCAAAATAAATGACATTTAGTTTGGCAGATTTAATAAATTTTGAAAATTTTCATTATTTGTTGTAGTGTAGAGTTGTACGCGCCGATACAAAACAAATATAGTATAGCTCTATTCAGTATTCAGTTTCGCTTAGTAATATTACGTTGTTCTACAAATTGTAACTATGGCCGCAGCTAATAACTCTAACCGTGTGAAGCATACAATCCCTATTGACATTCTGGACGATTTGTGCAGGTTAGTATAGAATAACTTTGTAATTTATGATTTCTGATTCAGCATTTGCTTATTTAGATTGTATTTGACATAGATTTGCCTCCTTTGCATGTAACATGAGTCCAACAATATTTGTTACCATTACCATTCATAAATTAGGGGTAGTTTATTAAATAACTTGCTTGTTACCTACACTGTCAAAATAATTATTGTTTACCATACATAGATGAAACAGTTTTCCCGCTGTTTATGTAAACTTGCGTTGAGGCAGCTATGAGGCAGAAATTAGCTCTTTTTTTTGCTTCCTTATAAGTTTTAACCTGGTATTACATACATATTCTTTTAGTATTGTTTCTTATACCACAATTTACAGTAACTAAAACAGTAAAAAGATAAAACCACAAGTTCCTTATCCTCAGCCGCTTCATCATCAACCTGCCAGCGGAGGAGAGAGACGACCTGGTCCGCATCTGCTTCCAAGTGGAGCTGGCACACTGGTTCTACCTCGACTACTACTGCACGGACGAGTCCACAAGCCTTCACCCGTGCGGCATCCGAGACTTTGCAGCTCATATCTTCCAGGTAATCATATGTACAATTTCCATTTCATGTCTAGCTTAAAATAACAGTACATCTCAATCAATTTTTCAATTTAAAAATTTGCTTAAGTGGCTACAAATGTAATACAGTCATAATTTCATCTACTGTCTAAAATCATGCCAAATCATATGCGTAAAGTACTTATTTTTGCAATTGTCCATAGTAGCATTTTGTGTGCTCTGGGTTCCCTATTTGGGAATACAGGCACAATGTTATACCTTATCGGTTAAAACAATATAAACAATCTTGACATGTCTTTTTGTTGAAATACACAGTCTAAAAATGAAAATCGTTACACTATACAATTCAATTATGAAAGTAAATGATTTTTTCATACCTAAATTGTAAAATGTAAAGATTTCGATTTATAAAGTGTATGTTTAAATAAAAAGACACATCAAGATTGTTTACATTGTTTTAACTACCTAAAGTACCTAAACCGATAAGGTATAGCAGTGCTTACTAAGCACTGTTAGCTGTGAAAATCAATTAAATGGGACATCCCTATGTCGGTCGCGGTGCACATGTCCCAACACTATACTTTTGCACCTGGACGTTTTTTTGCGCGTCTTCTGGCCGTCAATTGTCCAATATTTACTCAGTGCTTCCCAAACTTTCCCAGCACGTGCCAACGTTACGCGAGCACACCACCCGCCTGGACTCGGTGCTGGAGAACTGGCGCGAGTACAAGCAGACGGTGCCCACGTACGGCGCCATCCTGCTGGACACCGAGCTGAGCCACGTGCTGCTCGTGCAGTCCTACTGGACCAAGGCCTCGTGGGGCTTCCCCAAGGGCAAGGTCAACGAGGACGAGGAGCCCTGGAAGTGTGCTGCCAGAGAGGTCAGTGGTGAACTGCAGCGGGAATTACTTACTCTTAAGTGGTGATGATACTGAGTAGTTCATAGATCAGTTTTACAGATATTTGCATTCTAAGGTTACTTTTATCAATCGCCTCAGGTTGACAACTTTATTTAACTAGCTGGCCCAGCGAACTTCGTTCCGTTTTGGCAAAAATTTTTTCGCGATAAAAAAAAATAGCCTAATCGGTTGACCCGTTCTCGATTTTAGCGCGATTGACGAACAGCAATTAATTTTTATTTTATAGATTTGGCAGTTGACTAGTGTAGAAATAAATATTTTTCATTATACTCAATCAAATCTTAAAAAATATTACTAAAAACTAAAAACTGAATGTCCTACGCGCTTCTATTTTAAATTTCAAAATTCACCAACAGGTACTAGAAGAAACCGGCTTCGACATCAGCAAACTCATCAACAAGAACGACTACATAGAAGCGGTGATCCACGACCAGATCGTGAGGCTGTACATCATCGGCTACATCCCGCGGGAGACCAAGTTCCAGCCGCGCACCAGGAACGAGATTAAGGCCTGCGAGTGGTTCCCCCTGGCGGATCTGCCGTCTAATAAGAAGGATATGACCCCCAAGGTGAGCTTAAAGATTGTTTTAGTTTCTACATACATCACGCCTGTATTCCTTAATGGGGTAGGCAGAGCACACGAAACGCTCCATAGACAAAACGATGACTATTTCACGTTTCGTGGCCACTTCTAGCATTTTTTTTTAGGTTTTGAGTTGGCAGGTATAATAGTGACAGCTTGCTAGCCTGCCGCCTAAAATATACATACATACATACATACATATCGTCACGCCTGTATTCCTAAGAGGGGTAGGCAGAGCACATGAATTAAAAAATCCAGTTCCACTTTGGTAAAGACTCCAATAGAGAGATCTCTCTCCAGGCAGATGTTATGCCCTGGGGACGTGGGGACCGAAGTCCAAAGAGAGGAAGTTGGAATTTGTATTTATGCAACCGAACGTCGAAACTCCGTAAGCGGGATGTAGGATTGTTATCGATATGCCATAGACGTTCGATGCTAGTAGTTCGGCCATTCGACGGTAGGTGGCGCTATGGCGCTTCACCAAGTAGATGTAGTCAGCCGTTCGACGATAGGTGGCGCTAGGGCGCTACACCACATTTAGCAATTACCGGGTAATCAGATGGTTAAACATGATATTGCAGTGACAGGTTGCTAGCCCATCGCCCACAATACACTCACCCTATCCCAAAGTCGACCTCTTACGACACCCAAAGGGGGAGGTGCTATTCTAACCTGGCACCACACAGGGAAAAAAACCTTAACCTATTTCATTTATCAACTTTTATGACATCCATGGAAGAAATGGAGAGGTGTTATTCTATCCCAAAATTGTTTACCAACTCGTTTCCACCTACTTTCAGGTGAAAATGGGCGTCAGTCCGAACGCTTTCTTCATGGTGCTACCATTTGTGAAACGCATGCGTCGCTGGGTCGCCGAGCGGAACCCCAAAGCCGCGGGGACCCGCCGGACCCGCCACAAATCCATGGGGGACATCGAAGTCACCACCACAAAGAACAAAGGAAAAATCTCACAAGGCCTACAAAATGAAATCTCCGATTACCAGATTCAAAACCCTCCAAGCACTTCGAATAACCCTCCGGTCAAGTATACCAAGTCAACGGAGTACCACAACCAAAATCAAAATGCTTCTAATCCTTCGGTCAAGTATAACACCAAAGTGCATCCCAAAAATGGTAGCGCTAAGAAAGACAGACGAACCAAAAGGCAGTTGTTCACCCCGCAGAATACTCACAGTGCTAGTTTTTCTCCGGTGCAGAAAGAGAGCCCGGAGAAGGAGAGTGAAGTTAGTGAGGAGTTCTTCATTGCTCCGTCTTGGGCTAACTTCAAGTTTGATGTGCAGGCCGTGTTGAATTGTCTGTACTAGATTGTTGATGAAGTGTTGATTTTGTTGACTACAAGCTGTGAGAAACTACCTAGCGATTTATTGTGGTATATGCTTATATACCCCATATAGCTGCTTGGCTATAGAAGCTATAAATATTAAAAGATATAGAGCTTCTTAAATAAAAAAATATTGGAAATCAAAGTTATAAAAAACAACTAATTCTAAGAAAAAAGACTGTCCTGCGTCTGTAAAATAAGAAAAAAAAGCGTAACACCATGAGTCAAAAAAAATTTTTTTTTTTTATTGACGAAATTAAAAACAAATTTTATAGACTTCCAACTGATTTAGAACGGGAAGGCGCGAGTCGGACAAGTCTAAAGTGAGATAGAGTCTAACTAGAGATATCAGAAAAGGAAAAGTCTTTCCCGCGCGTCTTGCCGCGCTAAGCCTACAGAACTACTTACGTGTACCGCTGTGAATCACCATGGTGTCTGTTACAATCGAGTTCATAAATATATGAGCAGACAAATGCCAAATATTTATGAACTCGACTGTACATATCATGTAGCTAGCGCGCGAGATATGTCGCCCACGAGACCGATCACCTCTCGTGATAAAACCAGACAATCTCATACATTATGTCAAACAACTTTATGTTGTTGAGTCTTGTAGAAAATGGGAAGTTTGGGACCTCTTTCAAGTACAATGTAAATGTTAGCCGTGTGGTGTCGAGTTTAGACCAACACAGCTCCATTTCTTCCGTGAATCTCGTAGGAGGCGACTCTAAACCTGACAACACAGATGCACTACTTAAAACTCGGGTTCTTTCATGAAGGGCTACGGGCTACGGATTAGACCGAAACATGTCGAGCCAAACTCGATAAATTTTTCAAGATGACTGGTTCTATGCTTAAAAATATATCTTAGAGAATAAATAGAATGGACAAGCTTTAAATCTTACAAATTGTAAGGAATTTTGTTGTTTTACCTAAACTTAGGTAGGACATTAGACGTTTAAATATTATACATAATATAGTTTATTTTTTTTACAAAGTGGTATCCCTTTTCACCTAGAAAACATTTCACCTACCTCCATGTCACAATGCTTCTAAGATGCCATCAAAAACTACCTCCGCCTTACCTACCATACTACCGAATATAATATGGACATTGTGTTTGAAAAATACTTTTTTAAAGTAAAGTAAACATTAGAAAAAAAAATGTTACTGAAGAGCATTCCGCCATTCTTTTGATTGGCATAAAAAAGGACTCTTTTTACATTTGAGTTCCATTCCCAGTAAGTTTTAAAAAGAGGCTTCCTTTCAACTGAATATTATGTTGCATAGTCCTGGTACGTTCTCCATAGTATGTATTTTCTAATAATCTCATAATTGAGGATCCTATGGCCTATGATCTCATTGAATGCGACCCATAATTTGAATTGAACTGGACTAGGATGTAATACAGGGGCCTTAGCACCGTAACGATTATCCCTTGTTTAAATTAGAATTAGAGATTAAAATATGACTGAAACGGAACGTTGTTGTTTTATTTTAATGTTTTCCTGCGACTTCATTCAAATTACTGCTGAGTCGTTTAAAAAAAATACATAGATAAATTAAGGGTCAATAAAAACAAAATCACATTCGCTTCTTTTGTATAACGAAAATTACCTGCACAAGATGTATGGGTAACTATCAATACACAAAGGAATCAATTCAGTTAACCCCTCGTATGCTTAAACACGGATCAGTGCTCTTTTGAAGGATATCTTTTTTTTTATCAGCATAATTTGTAGATATTGAAACAGAAGAGACTGGAATGCACTATATTTTTCACTTCCCGCATACGGGGGGTTAAGAGGCAATATGCCGGTCGAGCGAATTGAAAAATAGGTATTTGCTAAATCTATTGCTGTCGCGCCCTGCCCTGCCTAGACGACGTTGAGTGCGATAAGAACAACTACAGCTCGGACCGAAAATACCTATGAAAATTATTCAAAAACAACGTTTCGTAGTCCCCTGATTTCTTCTCCAAAACTTAACCGATTAAAGAGGTTTTAAGACTTTTAAGTTATAGATGGGTCAAAAGTGGCACCAAGGGGTTCAACTCGGCCCAACATTTCACTCGGCCCTGGCTAGCCAGTTCCTTTGCTTGAACTTGGCTTGACCCGCTGCCGCGTGTCTAGATTTGTAAAAATGTTGTAGTAGTTGGTGCCGGGTTAGAATAGCACCTCCACCTTTCTTCTCGTGGGTGTCGTAAGAGTCGACTCTAGGAAAGGGTTAGTGTATTGCGGGCGATGGGCTAGCAACCTGTCACTGCAATATCACGTTTCACCATCTGGTTGCCCTGAAATTGCTAAACGTGGCACTGGATTTTTGAATTCAAGTGCTCTGCCTACCCCTCTTGGGAATACAGGCGTGAGAATATGTATGTATGTATGTTGTAAGTATTGCAAACAAATGCCAAATTTTCGTTTCCTACATTTTTATCGGTTAAAGTACTACATAACGCCGCGTTTACATTTGGCTGTCGTGATCTGTTGTGTTGTGATCTGTCGTGACGCCGACCGTTCACATTTGTCTGTCGTGT